>JASEVX010000037.1:310928-809040 GCA_031761405.1 Serripes groenlandicus
TAGTCGACCAGTTGGTTTTGTTATGGGAATAGTTCATTCCAATTAAATTAATGTATGTCAATCGAACTTTTTATTACTGTTAGACTAGTTCAGTTTCTTAATCCATTTTAAATCCTTGCAAAGACATGGTCTAAACATAAATAATACAACAAGTATTATGAGCCTCACGTGAGAACCAACATTGTTAACTCTGCGTAAAGTATCGACCCGGATCAGCCTAAGCATGCCGACAGGCTTACCTGATAGCACTTTTAGCCACTGTGAATTTTCGTTTCAGGGAATCAATACTCTATCCACTATCCCCTTGGAGACGGATGTGTCGGCCCGATCAGTCTGGGCTGTCGCCCAGGCTGAAATGGATCGATCCATTACGCTGAGGCCTAATGATGGTTTCCTCACGGGAAGGCTCATATTCTCTGGAACAAGGTTAATCTAGCATCAGTGGAAGATTAATTAGCCGTGTACAGGCGCATGCATACACAACCAACTGACGCTCGTGATAGGACTGATTTGATTGGGTTTAACGCCGTTTTTAAACATTTTCCTCAGTCATATCACGGCGGCCAGTTCACCAAAACATGTATTTCCTGGTTTTCTCACACCAGTACTCCACACAACAATCATTCCCAAGAAACTGGCTGCTTTTTACACATAGACTTAGCCCAATGGTGTAAGACCAATGACGCATGTCGCATTGCCTGTGTCAAACGGTCGCGAAAGAAAGGTTGCCGTGCCGGGATTCGAACTCACCTACTGATAATATATACAACTTTTTGTTCGCAAATCATCTTTGATTATTGAGCGCCGTGAGGCTGCGACTATACTTGTATCATCTAATACCCCGGCCTTACCAATAGGAATAACAGTACGATCTGACATTAGTCCGGTACCCGGCGTACCTTTGGTAAATAATTAATGTATTGTTTACGTAAGCACTACAGCGTACCAATACAATTAGATATTGGAATCAGCATAATGAAGCAATGTATTATTTTTGGAAAGGTTTGGTTCACTAAGAGGTTGTCTTCACTTCTCACTGTCCGCTTGTATGTTTAAATAATTTTATTGTATCTCCGTTATAAGCTAGAAACATAGCCCCAATTATTAGAACGTCCATGTAAGTTTAATGAAAGCAAACCGGCGAGGCAATGCTATCTCTAATCACAAATCGCTGCCAGTTCTATTTAGCCAGGATTAGAAAGCCACCTAGACTCTAATTGCATTGACCTGTCACCGATGACATACGCTGGGTTAACACATATCATGCGTAAAACAAATCTGCAGCAGACGACTTTGAACACAATTCTGCACAAATATGGAAAATCTCTTTCAATTAAATAATGGACCACGTATTTGTTTGGTGATTCGCTACCGTCATATAACGTTATTATGGATTGAACGGGACATGTTAAGGTATAACTTGTCTCGTGAGCTCGACCTTTCAGAAACTATACAATTTTGTTCATAACTTTCGTTTATGATGGCAGTCGCACATAGTCATAAGGCCACTTCACCAGTAATGCCGTCCCGCGAGAATAACCACAGTGTGGACTCTGCGTAAAGTATCGTCCCCGGAACAGCCTAAGCATGCCCGCAGGCTTACTCGGACAGACACTTTCCCCCCTCCTTTGGATTTTCTGTTTCAGGAATCATTACTCTATACCTATCATCCCCTTGAGACGGAGTGTTTCGGCCTGGCGCAGTCTAATCTGGTCGATACATGACGCAGAGGCCATAAATTTGATTTTCTCGCGGACGGCTCATTTTATCGTTTTAATTCAAAATGATTGATTTGTATTGATGTATCATGGCTCACAGATCAAATCTATTTATAGATGATTGTGTCTGCATTTTAGACTTACATATCCGGTTCATGCACTAGTCCACGGCAGATGTACATGTCTGTGTCGAGTTAGGGTATCTAGTTTTGCAAATATTATCAGTCTGCAAGGATCGGTCGACTTGCTCAGTTTTTGCCACGGGGAAAACCTCGGGTTGAAAATCTGCTGATTACCATTGTCCCCATCCGGCAATCTGTGCTTTTTGTTGCTCGGTTCTGTGACTTCAATATCGATAACATAGTGCGGCCCGACGGCGTAATTTGTTTGTCCTGTAATATACAAATATACTTACAAGATGGTGGTCGAAGTCTTTTCCCACAGATATAGCAAATCTGCAGCAGAACTGAGGCACAATTATAGAAAATATCTTCGAACAAAAATTTAATACTGAATCGATTGGTGAAATCATTGTGGAACACAAGGAGTGATTGCTCATACGAAGGAGCTGTGAAAATCTTCCATTTTGCCCACTGTTTTCTCAATAATCTGCTTCAGATGCGTGAACATGTTATTTTGAGATGGATGATTCAATTCAAATTTTGCACATGCTCTATGTTTTCTGGTGTACTTACTAAATATATCATACATGTACCAAGAAAATCAACAACATATTTGAGGACCGTTCCAACAGAAACCAACATTATGGACTCTGAAGTCCGCGCAGGCTAATCGGACCGATATATCCCGTCTAGGGGAAAAAAGGTATAGTGTAATGATTCATGAAACAGAAAATCCCACAGGAGATAAAATGTGTCTGTCCGGGTAGCCTACAAGAAATGCATAGGCCTGATCCGGGTCGATACTTCACGCAGAGTCCACACTGTTGGTTTTTATCGTGGATCGCTCCTATGTATTATAATATTCCAATCCCAATAGCCTAGGTGGTTAATGGATCCGCTTCAAAAGATTTAATTTGCGACAGTGGGTTCTGTCTGATATTGCCGGTTAGTGGAACCGTCAGCTAGTTAAAAATAATGGTACCATGATTGTCTGCATTGCTGGTGCCGGCGAACAGACAGAATTAGAGAAATCAAGGTGCTAGGTATCTCATAAGCCAGAAATTGACTGGCCTTTCTATAGGGATGACACTTAAATAAGCAAAAAAGTCACAAGTATTAGATTAGTTTATTTCAGCTTAATTGGAGATTAGTAATACTTTTGTGAGACGCGTTAATGGGGAGGAATGGAGTAGTCAGTACCAATGGTTTAAGAGACATTCTGTCACATTACGGCGGCCAGTTCATACTACCAATTGAGCCGTCCCGCGAGAAAACCATCATTGCATTAAATATCGACCCAGATTAGACTAAGCATGCTGCACAGCTTTCCTAGACAGACACCCTTTCGCCTTCTGTGGATTTTCTGTTCAGGAGTCATTACTCTTATACCTCGATCTCGTGAGACCGGAATGTGTCGCCGGATCAGTCTGCGCGGGATTGCGCACTATAATCGGCACTAGGCATTCTCACAGGCATCTCCTATTTCAGATATATTGACCGAAAGCGAAATACAATGTACACGCTATGATTCGATCTCGTTTCAAGACGCCGTCCTTACAGACGCCAAACCCTGCAATGCAGTGGTGTGAGAAACATTGAAAGAGATCCATTCCCAGACAAAAACACAGATAAAGTATACTAGTACCTCGATACTCCAAGAAACTAAGAGGCCTGATGAATTTATTGAGTTTTGGTATGGTGGTATTGTCCTTCCCCGAGTTCTAACAGAGGCATTATCGACGTATCACGCCGTATTCGTTCTTCTCTCCGTTAATTCGGGGGACGTGGACCTGTTTAACTGCCACCATCATTTCAGTAGGGTCACGCATGAGATTGTCTTGATCTCCGAGGTATACATTAATCTGTAAGAATTCACTATACGTCAAAAAGAAGATAACAATACCCCCATGTCCTATGTCCTTGGTTTTACTAGTATTGCCAATTCAGAAAGCTCGTATACGATATCAGTGTGTTTAATGATAAAATGTCCATGACTATTTCGTCGTTGGAATGAATGAATGAATGTATATTGTTTCATGGCGCATCGACAGCTAAGTTCATTTAGCGCGCAATTAATTTAATTATTCAATGATCCCTGGGTAAAACAACAGTACTAGCTAGAAAATGTGCATTGCCCAACGGCACTCCACCATGACCGTAGTGCCGCGACTGGGGTCGTCGTTGGAATTTACACGTGAAAAAACGTCCTCTCTGACTCTCTAGCTGTCTCCCTCTTTCTAGTCTCTGTCTCTCTCTCTGTCTCTCTCTCTGTCTCGTCTCTGTTCCCTCTGTCTCTCTCTGTCTCTCTCTGTCTCTCTCTCTGTCTCTCTCTCTCTCTCTCTCTCTCTCTCTGTCTCTCTCTCTCTGTCTCCTCTCTCTCTCTCTCTCTCTCTCTCTCTCTCTCTCTCTCTCTCTCTCTCTCTCTCTCTCTCTCTCTCTCTCTCTCTCTCTCTCTCTCTCTCTCTCTCTCGTCCGACCGTAACTTCGAGGCGCACGTTTTAACCGCACTTGGGGGGACTTCCACTTCTAGGGGGTGACCGTTACCTAAAATAGTCCTGAACGATAAGAAATGGTGTTATTTGCCTTATCTCTCGTTACAATTTACTGCATTGCGCAAACTTAGAAGACGAGAGATAACTTTTGTGGGGACGAATTATCTCCTGTGTCACAGACGTTCCGAGGGGTACAAAGTCTCACTTCATAGAGAGAGAAAAGTCAGTCTGGGGACAAAGCATGGTGTGTGCAACAAGAGGCCAAGCAGTTATGGTCATTGACTTACAATCACCCAGCCCATCACCGCTTTAGCGTTTAAGTTGTGTAAGGTTTGGAGCAGATGTTCTAGTTGTTGTGTTTAGTGCGTCCGTTCAAGGAAAATAACGGATATGACTAGTTTCATTGCTTTTAAACAAGCAAGCATTATACACAATTATAATTTGTAGTATTAATATAATTATTTAAAATAATAAAGCACTACAATTTGTAATAATTTGCTTTTAACTTTTCTGTGGGTGTGATATAGAATTTTGATTATATACAAAATCTTTTAATTATTGAGTGTTACAGCTTCTTTCATTTGCCACCGGTCTTTTTCGGTCATTGGTCAGTGTTATATTCTTCCGTGTCAGCCATGCTAATTTTCGCATTTTTTAAATCAGTTTGATTAAACAGGTCTGTGTTCTCTTGAACAGAACTATATAGTGTCCCTGTTCAGATATAGGCGAGACATTTTGCCATATTTAATTACGTATATTATTAATTTGTACTGTAATTAACAGTTATATTGAAGAATATTATACATGGATATATTGTCTCGTTTTTTAGTGTTCATTGAGATAATCGGGTTCCGTGTATGAATCTTAACAAAATCTATGGCAGGATAACAAATTAACAGCTTTAAATAATGAATGAATCGGGATGCAACGGGACAGGACAGGACAAAGTGATTCCTATATAGTCCTCCCCAAACTCGTTTGGTGGGGGTATAATATGAAATAATTCATTGTCTTTTTAACAGTTTCCAGTAAATGTGTTTGCTTTGTTGGGTTTTACGTCCCACCGACAGTATTTCAGTCATTTGGAGACGCTTTTTTTTTTACATGACACAGCTATAGAGCTGCCTCACTACGGTATCACACCGTAGCCAAGTGGAATGAAACCACATCGTCACAAGGGAGATATACCATAACATTTGTTAACGACTTTGGTATTTGGAATTCTTTCATTTTTAGGTCATTTGTGGTTTTTAAAACCAAATAATGATTTTTGATTAAAAGAAAAATAAGATTTTCATTAAGATATTTTAAGTGTCCATGTTTGTTCTTCAACTGAACTGCAAACTGCCTAACATTGAAATTTCAGATAAAGTTTGAATGGAATAAATGATCTTTGTGATACCAGTCGCAAAAGGTTGCAGATTCTAACTTTAGTATTGACACGTCATCAAAGCCTTTGGATCCTGAGAGAAGAAACTATTATGTAGCATTTTCAGTGAAAGTGGCAACAGGTTATAAAATAATAAAATAACAAATAAATAGCTTTCAAATGTTTACAATTTTATTTTCACTCTAATCAAAATGTTTTAATACACTGAAATATAACAGCATCTCGGATACCAAAATTAACAGAGATACACTGAAATTAATGATCTGATAAAAAAACAAGATGTGTTTGTGAAATACTGATGCCCCCGAATGGCAACATCTAGGTCAAAGGTCAAGGTCGCCAGGTCAAAAATGTTGGTACTGACAGAAAGGTCATGTCACAAGGAATACACATGTGAAATATGGTAGCCGTACCTGTTATGGTTCAAAAGTAGTGGTCAAAGTTTAAAAAAAATCTAGAATGGCAACATCTAGGTCAAAGGTCAAGGTCGAAAGGTGAACAATTTTGGTATTGACAGAAAGGTCATGTCACAAGGTATACACATGTGAAATATGGTAGCCGTACCTGTTATGGTTCAAAAGAAGTGGTCAAGGTTAAAGTTTTTTTCGAGAATGGCAACATCTAGGTCAAAGGTCAAGGTCGCAAGGTGAAAATTGTTGGTGCTGACAGAAATGTCATGTCACAAGCTGTTATGGTTCAAAAGTAGTGGTCAATGTTAAAGTTTTTTTTTAGAAAGGCAACATCTAGGTCAAAGGTCAAGGTCGCAAGGTTAAAAATGTTGGTACTGACAGAAAGGTCATGTCACAAGGAATACACATGTGAAATATGGTAGCCGTACCTGTTATGTTTCAAAAGAAATGGCCAAGGTTAAAGGTTTTTTTCGAGAATGGCAACATCTAGGTCAAAGGTCAAGGTCGCAAGGTCAAAAATGTTGGTACTGACAGAAGAAAGGTCATGTCACAAGGAATACACATGTGAAATATGGTAGCCGTACCTGTTATGGTTCAAAAGTAATGGCCAAGGTTAAAGTTTTTTTCAAGAATGGCAACATCTAGGTCAAAGGTCAAGGTCGCAAGGTCAAAAATGTTGGTACTGACAGAAAGGTCATGTCACAAGGAATACACATGTGAAATATGGTAGCCCTACCTGTCATGGTTCAAAGGAAATGGCCAAGGTTAAAGTTTTTTTCGAGAATGGCAACATCTAGGTCAAAGGTCAAGGTCGCAAGGTCAAAAATGTTGGTACTGACAGAAAGGTCATGTCACAAGGAATACACATGTGAAATATGGTAGCCGTACCTGTTATGGTTCAAAAGAAATGGCCAAGGTTAAAGTTTTTTTTTAGAATGGCAACATCTAGGTCAAAGGTCAAGGTCGCAATGTCAAAAATGTTGGTACTGACAGAAAGATCATGTCACAAGGAATACACATGTGAAATATGGTAGCCGTACCTGTTATGGTTCAAAAGTAGTGGTCAAGGTTAAAGGTTTTTTTGTGCAGACAGACAGACGTGCAGACAGACAGACAGATGTGCAGACAGGCCAATAGGTCAAAGGTCAAGGTCGCAAGGTCAAAAATGTTGGTACTGACAGAAAGGTCATGTCACAAGGAATACACATGTGAAATATGGTAGCCGTACCTATTATGGTTCAAAAGAAGTGGTCAAGGTTAAAGTTTTCTTTGTGCAGACAGACAGACGTGCAGACAGACAGACAGACAGACAGACGTGCAGACAGGCCAACAACTATATGCCCACCGAATCTATGATTCCGGGGGCATACAAACTTCAGTACAAGACATTTTTGTGTATACATTACGATTATTTTGCTTTTGCAAGAATTACAACCCATTATTTTGTGTTCTCTGGTATGCAAGTCAATATGGGCAAGCCTTTATTGACATGACAATGAACTTTAACCAACTGACCATGAATATGTCAGAACTTGGTCAATAAATTAAAATGGTGTTAGCATTTGTAAGTTTAACTAGCGCTGTCCAAGTGGGACTAAGAACCGCTGTCGGGTGCCACCACTGAGGCTGGTGCTCTTTCATCACTAATATTTTTGTAAAAACTATTTCGACCTTGACTTTGGGCAACTGAAAGTGATTAAACAAGAGACATTGTACAACAAGAGATCCATGATGGCTCACCGGAGTCCCATTGCCTCATTATACAGGTGTATTATAAAAATATTTTAAAATCTCCACTGAAAAAGAAGTGCCACACCCAGTGAAGGCCAGGTTTTTTTTTTTTTTTTTTTTTGACAAATGGACATCTCTAGAATGAACTTGGTTACATAAGGATGATTCCTATATAATATTATTTTGAAATAAGGTCAGTTGTATCATCAGAGAAGGCTTTCAAAGTGTTAACAATAAAGGTAAAACTACGCCCCACCCTCTTGTAGCCATATTCTTTTGAACAATTATAGTTTGAACAATCTTAGTACAAGGTCATTTCTGTGAAATTAGTTTGAGATATATCTCTTTGTAAAAAAAAGACCCCTGGATGGGACCAATTTTGACTCATGGGGCGTAAATTCAACAAACTTCATAGAAGACCACAAGACAGTGCTACAAAGTTGTAGACAAGAACATAATTCATTTTGATCCTATATAAGTGAAACCAGTAACCCCAAGGCAATGTAATTTTTGACACTATAGGCATGATTTGAATAAAATTGGACCACACGACAATGCTACACACTACATAACTAAGCTCTGGGCCTTGCGATTTTGGGCAATATTTTTATAAGTGAACAGATGTATGACTGACATCAGCATACCTTTGGACAAGACTCAACAAATAGAAACATTTTCTGAAAACATCTCAGTCTGATTTTTTGTTTGTTCAGAAACTACAACTGTAACAATTTTAAGACATTAAACATCTGCATACAGTTTTATAGATTCATGATGGGGCGTTGGTAACATTTATCAGTAAATAATTTTCTCTTCCAACTGGGCAAAAAAATAGCTTCATCAGCCAGTATATGAAATCCAGCAAGTGAAACCAAAACAGTAAATAATGTATGAAAACTAGAACTAAACTAAACAAGAGGGCCATGATGGCCCTGGAATCGCTCACCTGATTTTTTTTTTTACTTTAGCTATATAAGCCCCTGGCAGCCATAGTTTCCGACCAATCAACTTGGTTTGAAGGAATCTGATAGAGGGTCACCCTAGGAACATTTCTACAAAATTATTTGAAAATCGGCCAGACACTTTTGGAGGAGAAGATTTTTTAAGTTTTCACTATAGCCATATAATGCAAAATAGCCCTGCCCACTGGTGGCCATGTTTTTTGACCAATCAACATGGCTTGAAGGAATCTGAAAGTGGGTCATCCAAGGAACATTTCTACAAAATTATTTGAAAATCGGCCAGACACTTTCGGAGAAGAAGATTTTTTAAGTTTTCACTATAGCCATATAAGGCAAAATAGCCCCGCCCCACTGGCAGCCATGTTTTTCGACCAATCAACTTGGCTTGAAGGAATCTGATAGAAGGTCATCCAAGGAACATTTATACAAAATTATTTGAAAATCGGCTTGACACTTTCGGAGGAGAAGATTTTTTAAGTTTTCACTATAGCCATATAAGGCAAAATAGCCCCGCCCCCCTGGCGGCCATGTTTTTTTACCAATCAATATGGCTGGAAGGAATCTGATAGAGGATCACCCTCATCATTGAAATGATGCTTTCTGTGAAGTTTCATCCCAATTGACCCACTGGTTACTGAGGTGAAGATGTTGAAGATTTTTTAAGTTTTCACTATAGCCATAAAAGGGAAAATAGCCCCGCCCCCCTGGCGGCCATGTTTTTTTACCAATCAACATGGCTTGAAAGAATCTGATAGAGGATCACCCAAGGAACATTTCTACAAAATTATTTAAAAATCGGCCTGACACTTATGGAGAAGAAGATTTTTTAAGTTTGCACTATAGCTATATAAGGCAAAATAGCCCCGCCCCCACCCTGGCGGCCATGTTTTTGGACCAATCAACATGGCTTCCTGGAATCTGATAGAAGGTCACCCAAGGAACATTTCTACAAAATTATTTGAAAATCGGCCTGACACTTTTTGAGGAGAAGATTTTTTAAGTTTTCACTATAGCCATATAAAGCAAAATAGCACCGCCCCCCTGGCAGCCATGTTTTTCGACCAATCAACATGACTTGAAGGAATCTGATAGAGGGTCATCCAAGGAACGTTTCTACAAAATTATTTAAAAAGTTCGGGAGAAGAAGAATTTTGAAGTTTTTTCGGTTTCGTTGCCATGATGGAAACCAGAATTTTGCATGGATCCCAAAAAATTGAAGGAATTCTGGTGAGGTCATTGAGAGGATGCTTTTAGTGAAGTTTCATCCAAATTGACCCACTGGTTACTGAGGAGAAGAAGTTGACGCACGACGCACGTTGGACGACGGACAAAAGGCGATCACAATAACTCACCTTGAGCAAAGCTCAGGTGAGCTAAAAAGAGAGTTTGTAAAACACTGCTCCCAACCATAAAGATCTAAGTTAGAAAAATGCCAAACATTGCTATGGGCCATACCTCTATCAAAACTGTATGAAATAATCAGGTAGTGAACACTTCAACCCTAATCAATTCACTAATTATTAGTTTATATCTTGCCAATAAGGAAACAAGAGGCTCACAAGGGCCTATGCTCTACTGGCATGTTTTTTTATGCACTAGTAATAGGCAATTTACAGGTAAAGGAAAACAAGAGGGCAATGAGGCCCTGGATCGCTCACCTGAGAATGGGCTTTTTAAGACTTAACTCTTTCAGCGCCAATAGCAATATCATCAAGACTAACTTTCTGACATTTGGCCTAGATATCT
The DNA here is from genome assembly GCA_031761405.1 of Serripes groenlandicus. NCBI lineage: Eukaryota > Metazoa > Mollusca > Bivalvia > Cardiida > Cardiidae > Serripes > Serripes groenlandicus. The sequence goes on from JASEVX010000037.1 coordinate 321,500, forward strand.
TCAAGGCAAATATTCTGACAAAGATTCAAAATGACCCATAATCGAACTTGGCCTAGATATCATCAAGTCAAACTTTCTAACAAAGTTTCAACATGCTCAAGTTTAAATGCGGCTTTTAGAGTGTTAACAAGATTTTCCTTAAATTAAGCCTAGTAACCTAGCGTTGGACCAAACATGATCTATATTCGATCTTGGCCTAAAAATCACTAAGACAAACAATCTGACAAAATTTCAACATGCTCAAGCCAAAAATGTGGCTTCCAGAGTGTTTAGACGATTTTTCATAAATTTGACCTAGTGACCTAGTTTTTGACCGGACATGACCCAGTTTCGAACTTGTCCTAGAAATCACTACGACAAACATTCTGACAAAGTTTCAACATGCTCAAGCCAAAAATGTAGCTTCCAGAGTGTTAACAAGATTTTCCTTAAATCTGACCTAGTGACCTTGTTTTTAACCAGACAGTTTCGAACTTGGCCTAGATATCACTAAGACAAGCATTCAACATGCTCAAGCTAAAAATGTGGCTTCCAGAGTGTTAACCCTTTCCCTCATATAGACGCTTTCTGATGCCTCTGCAGCAGACGGCATTTGGAAAACATAGTGACAAAAGAAGAAATTGCACAGAACGTGCAATTTCACCTTTTGCAGCAATGTTTTCCACTTTTTGTCATAGGCTATCCATTCAATTATGGATATTTTCTATGTTTTGACAAATTATGTTCAAAGTCGTCTGCTGCAGAGTTGTCGTATGAGGGAAAGGGTTAACAAGATTTTTCATAAATTTGACCTAGTGACCTAGTTTTTGACCGGACATGACACAGTTTCGAACTTGGCCTAGATATCACTGAGGCAAACATTCTGACAAAGTTTCAACATGCTAAAGCCATAAATATTGCTTCCAGAGTGTTAAGATTTTCTTTAAATTTAACCTAGTGACCTAGTTTTTGACCGGACATGACCCAGTTTCGAACTTGGCCGAGAGTTGATGGAGATATATGTTCTGATAAACTTTCATAAAGATTGGATGCAAGATGTTGCCTCTAGAGTGTTAACAAGCAAATGTTGACGACGAACGACGGACAAAAGGCGATCACAATAACTCACCTTGAGCACTACGTGCTCTGGTGAGCTAAAAAGAGGACCTGATTTCTTTAAAAAGGGGCATATCTCTGGAAGTACAAATCTTCAGAAAAAGAAAAGAAATATCGGTCAGCTATTGTTCTACTGATCTGCCCAACAGACTGGAGGTCTGCTGCTCTCTTTTCTTTTTAAGTTGTTTATGAATAGCCCATGCTTGGTACTTTATTGCTTTCCAATTCCTTCCTGATAACTCGGGTTCAATAGCTTGAGCTTTAAGAACCTCAGTATTTGTTGGTGGCTTTCTGTTGAACTCCACTTTTGGTAATAGGTACTTCTCTATTGCCTGCCTCTCCTTTTTACTCCATTTTGTTCTGTTTTGTTTTGAAGCCTTTGATTTATCTGAAGACACAAGATAGTTGACTTTAAAACCTACTTATTTTAAACAAACAAGAGGCCCACAAGGGCCTATGCTCTACTGGCATGTTTTTTTATGCACTAATAATAGGCAATTTACAGGTAAAATAAAAAGAGGACCTGATATACCGGCTATATTGTACACAAGTCACATAAATATCAGATAAGCGGTAAATATCACCAGTGTTTGTAGTGTTCACAAGCTCAATTTTACGAATTTTGACAATTTCAAGGACCAAAATCAAGTCATGCATGAGCGGATCTGGCTGGTTTTCGAAAGGAACAAGCTCTCATGGATATTTTACTACTATTTCAGTTTGGTAAACATCAGATGATGATTGATGAACGTAGACTTAATGCATTCACAAGCTGAATTAAAGGATCACACTGGTTTTCAATTGGAACCAAGCTCTCATTTAAATTTAACTACTGTTTAAGTTTGGTAAACATTGGATCGTAAACAAATGCTTAATTGTGTTCACAAGCTCCATTTTACGAATTTAGACAATATCAAGGGCCATAATCCAGTTCTGGCTAGTTTTCAAAAGGAACCATGATCTCATGGATATCTAACTACTGTTAAAGTTTGGTAAACATCAGATGATAAATGAATGTTTTATTGAGTTCACAAGCTCAATTATACCAATTTTGACGAATTCAAAGGCCATAATCCAGTGGTTTTCGAAAGGAACCGAGCTCTCATGAATATTTTACTACTGTACAAGTTTGATCAAGATACAATCAAAACTTAAAAGACTATCGCGTTTACAAGCAATTGTTTACAGACGGACGGACGCCACACCACGGCATAAGCTCTTCTGGCCGCTAATAATACCAATGCATATACAGCAAGCACAGGTTAGACCTATCTATAACAAGAGCTGTCCATTAGACAGCATGCTCGACTATTCAAATGCCTGTCAGTAAAATAGGTTTTTTGTCTAAGAATAGGTATATTGTGTAATTGGAGATTGCACTGGGACAGGCAGATTACTACATCCAAAGTTTTTTATTATCTCAACTCATCACAATTTTTGCAAAGAAAAATTTGCACTGGATGCAGTTTAAATGTAGCTCACTGTTTGAAGTCTGCTCCTTCATGACAATCATATTAAGACATCTTTTCCATTAACAACTGTATTATATTATGTGTAAAAATCACAGGACCACTTAACAATGTTAATTTGAATCTCTGTCACTTGGCTATGGAGGTTGATAAACGCATCAAATATATTGACTACATAATTAATTGCATTAAAAAGGAACTATACTGACGAGAAAAAGAAACGCCTCATCGAAAAGTGGCAATAATTTCGTTACCAAGTTTATATTTATGGAGAAACGTCAGAAATGTACATGTACTCTGACCAACAAATCCAACCAACCGAGACTCGCACAATTTTATTCAGCCAATTGTCAAATTCATGTACCTGCTCACGATTTCCTTGAACAATCTGTGCGTTTCAACCATGTGGTTTTATCGAGTAAATTGTACACAGGTACATGTGTTAGTCGACATACAACCATATTTTTCGTGTTTTTCTGACAATTACCCAGTTTCTGATAATGCCGAAGCTAAATAGTGAAGAGAGAGCCCTAGTTTTGGCAATGCTTGAATGACGGCAAACGCACGAACAAGTCGCTAGACATTTTAACGTCTCTCGTTCGACAATATTACGTCTCATTCGACGTGTCAGAGACACTGGAATGTTTGTCGATAGGCCACGTTCAGTTAGACCGCGTGTAACGTCAGTACGGCAGGATAATTACAGACGTCAAAGCCATCTACGTGACAGATTTGTGACATCTGAATCAACGTCACGTTTAGTGGTAGGTAACCATGGACGCCTTGTAAGTCGACATACGGTGAGAAATTGACTTAGAGAATAGGGGATTAGCTGCCGCAGGCCCTACCGTGGTCTAGTGCTTACGCGACGTCATCGTCAACAACGTGTTATTTGGACAACCATCGCGGTCAGAGCTGGCAAAATATAGTGTTTAGTGACGAGTCACGTTTCAACCTGTTGAATGCCGACGGATGTATCCGTGTATGCAGACGACGTAATGAACGCTACAAAATATTGTACAATGATTTAGAATGAGGTGTTTCTTTTTCTCGTCAGTATATTATAATTTTCCATTATTCATTGAAAGCTTCATACTTACTTTTCCAGCAGCTGTTTCTCGAGGGGATTTAGAGATTTTATGAGTTCTGCATTTGCAGTTTTCCAACTGGGTCTGCTCTTGAATTTGTCTACCAACATTCCTGATGGTTCATTGGACCGTCGTTTATTAAAGCATATCAGGCGGGCTAGAACTACTTCTGCCAGTTCCCTCCAAATATCATACCCTGGGTTCTGCTCCAATCTTGACATCAGATATTGGATCTTTTCTTCCATATGTTTCTGTAACAAGAAGCCAATGATGTCTCTATATTTTTTCTCCGGAGTTAACAAAGAACATATTTTTTGTTTTATGATTGACAATGTTGGGTTTAACACCCACTTTCAACATTATTTTATATATTCACCAACAGGCAGTTTACCTAACATGATTGTTCCTGGGACGGACCAGTACTGGACCCCTATCCTCTGTAAGAAACTGCCAACTTTCTCTCATTAAGCGAAGTATCAGTTGGAAATTAAAGTGCAATATTACCTTCACTGAAGATCTAAATTCCATCTTTTAAGAACTATCCACAAGTATGCAGTTACTATCACTAATGTAATGAATATCAAAATTTGTATTCCAAGTGAACACATAAGAATAATTGACTGATCCATAACAGAGAACAACAGTGAACAAGGTGGAAAATGAAGTCCCCACAAAGATTAAACAACAACTTCCTGTAAAAGTCCCCAGAAGACAAAGAGATAGTCATGTGGAGAATGAAGTCCCCACAAATATTAAACAATGTATAACTTTCAGTAAAAGTCCCCAGAAAACCAAGAGATAGCCATGTGGAAAATGAATTCCCCACAAAGATCAAACAACTTCCTGTAAAAGTCTCTAAAAGAAAGAGTGTGTCGGAGCTAACACCTTATTACTTTATCACAAATATATTGCTGTCAATGCATGCATATTCTTAATAAAATTCCCAAAAGTTGTTGAAAACAAGAGGCCCATGAGGGCCTATGCTCTACTGGCATTGATCTGGCTTGTTTCAAAAGGAACCAATATGTCATCAATGTTCAAATACCATCTAAGTTTGGTGAAGATCAGATAGTAAATGGAAGCTCTATTGTGTTCACAAGCTGTATAATAGCAATAGATTTGGCCGTTTTTTAGAAATGAACCAAACTCTCATGGATATCTAACTACTGAATAAGTTTGATTGAGATACAATCAAAAATAAGGACTGTATCATGTTAACAAGCCCTATTATAGCAATTTTGACAATTTCAAGGGCCATAATCCAGCCATGCATGGGTAGATCTGGCCGTTTTTTAGAAATGAACCAAACTCTCATGGATATCTAACTACTGTATAAGTTTGATTGAGATACAATCAAAAATAAGGACTGTATCATGTTAACAAGCCCTATTATAGCAATTTTGACAATTTCAAGGGCCATAATTCAGTCATGCATGGGGCGGATCTGGCTTGTTTTCGAAAGGAATCAAGCTCTCATGGATATCCAACTACTGTATAGGTTTGGTTGAGATACAATAAACAAGAGGTCATGATGGCCCTGAATCGCTCACCTTAATTATACAATGTACTGCAATGCAAAACACATCAAGACAATTATTCTGAATGCAACCTCCAGTGTTAACAATATTTTCCTTCATTTGGCCTAGTGATCTATATTTGTTTACCTGATATGACCCATATTCCAACATGGACTAGATATCATCAAGACAACATTCTGACAAAGTTTCAACTTGCTCAAAGTAAAAATGAAGCCTCCGGAGTTTGAACAATATTTTCCTTTATTGACCTAGTTTCTGATCCAATATGACCCATATTCAAACTTGACCTAGATATAATTCAGACAAACATTCTGACCAAATTTCAAGCTGCTGAAGCAAAAAATGTGGCATCCAAAGTGTTCACAAGATTTTCCTTCAATTTGATCTAGTGACCTAGTTTTTGACCCAGCATGACCCATATTCGAACTTGGCCTAAATATTATCAAGAAAAACATTCTGATAAAGTTTCATCATGCTGAAATTAAAAATGCAGTATCCAGAGTGTTAACAATATTACCCTTCAATTTGGCCTAGTGACCAAGTTTTTAACCCGGCATGATCCATATCAAAACATTCTGACCAAATTTCATGCTGCTGAAGCAAAAAATGCGGCATCCAAAGTGTTAACAAGATTTTCCTTCAATTTGACCTAGTGACCTAGTTTTTGACCCAGCATGACCCATATTCGAACTTGGCCTAGATGTCATTCAGACCAAATTTCAAGCTGCTGAAGCAAAACACGCGGCTTCTACAGAGTTAACAAGATTTTGCCTCAATTTGGCCTAGTGACCTACTTTCTGACCCAATATGATCCATATTTAAACTTGACCTAGATATTTTTAAGACAAACATTCTGACAAAATTGCAACATGCTCAAGTTGAAAATGTGGCCTCTACAGTGTTAACAAGATTACTCTTCAATTTGGCCTAGTGACCTAGTTTCTGACCCAATATGACCCATATTCAAACTTGACCTAGATATCTTTAAGACAAACATTCTGACAAAATTTCAAACTGCTGAAGCAAAAATTGCGGCCTCTGGAGTGTTAACAAGATTTTCCTTCAATTTGACCTAGTGACCTACTTTTTGACCGACTTGACCCATGTTCGAACTTGACCTACATATCATCAAGACAAACATTCTGATAAAGTTTCAATATGCTCCAGTTGAAAATGTGGCCTCCAGTGTGTTAACAAGATTTCGCTTCAATTTAACCTAGTGACCTCGTTTTTGACCTCGTCCAAGATTTGATAGAGATGAATGTTCTGATGCAAAATGTAGCCTGTAGAGTGTTAACAAGCTGAAATGTTGACGACGCAAGACGGCCGGACGCCGGACAAAATGTGATCACAATAGCTCACCTTGCACTTCGTGCATAGGTGAGCTAAAAATGACTAAGATTTACCACCAATAAAATCTCCAAAAATGTTTAAGCTATGGATAGACAAACATCCAAATAAATTCTGAAAGAACTTTTGGTCACAAGCATTCTAAAAGAAACTTTTGTACATTAGCTTTTATGACTTTTTACATCAGAGATAATATATGACAGGTCTAGATTTGCACTGGATTTAAAATGATGACAAAGTGTATAAATAAAACACTGAACAATAACTGATCATTAAATATTAGTAAATTATAATGTTTACCGTTAACTTGATGAGATCTGCTGTTTGTTATACTTTCGCTCTGACAAGGTCTGGTGTGCTATTGAAGACACTGCATCAGTAAATTCTCCTTCATACAGATTAATGAAATCTGACACATCAGATTTCATTTCTGTGTCTCTTACTCTTATAGCCTGTCCCTTTTTCAATTCAGCAACCTTTTTCAAAAGCTGACCAGCTTTCAAAGCTAACGACGGTTTATCCAAAATTTGTGTTCCACTTAAGGACTTCTCTTCTGAAACACAAGCAAGAGTTTTGACTGCTGTCACACAAGTATCATATTTATCACTTGTAATAAAGTCTCCAATACTGGCTGTTGCATTTCCAATGTTATTTCGAAGATGTATCTTCAATCTACCTAGGATCCTAAGTTTTTCTCTGACCTGGGCGGCCCTAGAAGTACCAAGCTTATTGAACTGGTTTTTTCCCAACAAAAGAATCAGTGAGTCGCTCTTTATAGCTCGACTAATCTCATCAGACCGTAAACTGTCTAAAACATGTTCCTGAAAGTCTTTCTGGTGATACTGAGAGTCAAAAGCTCCCACTCCTAAGGCTCCCTGCAATAGCAACCTTCCAGCAGACATATTGTTTTTTCTAGCCACTTTCTCTTGTTTTGCATTTTCACAATTGATTGCATTCTTCTGGTATTTACATTTCCTGCAATGTCTCCATAGTTCTTTTCCAAGGTAAAACACCAAACAGAACTGACAAGGTAAATAATCTTGTGGTATTGGAAGATTTAAATCTGTGGAAGAGGGTCTCCTTCCCACATACAAGACACCTTTCTTTTTAATGAGGATATCCACATTATGACTGAAATCACCTAAGTTTCTGAACTTATCCAAAACGTTATTTCTTTGCTGCCTTTTATCCAATGATTTCTTTGCTTCCTTTATAGTTGGCATAGTTGCAATCTCTGCAACATTAGCATGACAGATTTCTAGATGTCTTCCTATTTTCAGCGGTGATGCTTCACAGAAGTAGCAACTATGTCTTTTTTTTATAATCTCTTTTAAAGCTTTGGTCTGCTGACTGAATAACAATTCCTGTGCATTCATCTGAAGTAAAGAAAAACAAGCAAATTCAGAGAATTCTGGTCCCCCGCCAGGGTCAAGGTCACAAGGTAAAAAAAAATGGTATTGATGGAAAGGGGTTGTCACAAGGAATACACATGTGAAATATGAAAGCAGTACCTATTACGGTTCAGAAGTTATGACCAAGGTTAAAGTTTTTGTGACAGCGTGACGGAGGGACGGACTGACTGACGAATGAGAAATAATAGTCCCCACGCTTTCGCTAAAGCGGGGGACAAAAAGACCTTTCAGCAACTTCAATACAGGTTAAGAAAAGATACAACTAGAAGATGCTTTTTTTTTTAAAAAGCGCATGTCCCCCCACGGCACATTCGAAGGAGAGATATCATTAATTATAAGTTTAGAGGTCAGGGAGAATGAATATGACATGAGAAGAAGTGACTGTGACTATAGGGATCATCTACTCAGTAAGTCCAATCATCCTATGAAGTTTAAAGACTCTGGTTTACATGGAGCTGAAACCAATTTGATCTTTCATGACCCTGTGACCTTGACCTTTCACCCAATGACCCCAAAATCAATAAGGATCTTCTACTCAGTAAGTCCAATCATCCTATGAATTTTGAAGACTGGATTATATGGAACTCCTCTTATTGAGCGGTAACAAGTTTGACCTTTTAGGCCCCTGTGACCTTGACTTTAGACTCAGTGACCCCAAAATCAATAGGGATCATCTACTCAATAAATCCAATCATCCTATGAAGTTTTTTATCCGAGATGACCCATATTTATTTCAATCTAAGATATCATGCATATAAGTATTCTCACCAAGTAACATGAATATGACATGAGAATAAGTGACTGTGACTATAGGGATCATCTACTCAGTAAGTCCAATCATCCTATGAAGTTTACATGGAACTACTTTTATTGAGCTGAAACCAATTTGACCTTTCAGGACCCTGTGACCTTGACCTTTCACCCAATGACCCCAAAATCAATAGGGATCTTCTACTCAGTAAGTCCAATCATCCTATGAAGTTTGAAGAGTCTGGATTATATGGAACTCCTCTTATTGAGTGGTAACAAGTTTGACCTTTTAGGCCCCTGTGACCTTGACTTTAGACTCAGTGACCCCAAAATAAATAGGGATCATCTACTCAATAAATCCCATCATCCTATGAAGTTTGAAGACTGGGTTATATAGAACTCCAGTTATTGAGCGGAAACCAATTTGACTATTTAGGCCCCTGTGACCCCAAATTCAATAAGGATCATCTACTCAATAAGTCCAATCATCCTATGAAGTTTGAAGACTCTGGATTGTATGGAACTCCAGATAATGAGCGGAAAGCAAGTGTGACAAATGACGGGCGGACAAGGCAAAAACAATATGTCTCCCCCAAGTAAGGGGAGACATAACAAGAGGGCCATGATGGCCCTGGATCGCTCACCTTAATTATACAATGTACTGCAATGCAAAACACATCAAGACAATTATTCTGAATGCAACCTCCACAGTGTTAACAATATTTTCCTTCATTTGGCCTAGTGATCTATATTTTTTACCTGATATGACCCATATTCCAACATGGACTAGATATCATCAAGACAACATTCTGACAAAGTTTCAACTTGCTCAAAGTAAAAATGCGGCCTCCGGAGTTTGAACAATATTTTCCTTTATTGACCTAGTTTCTGATCCAATATGACCCATATTCGAACTTGACCTAGATATAATTCAGACAAACATTCTGACCAAATTTCAAGTTGCTGAAGCACAAAATGCGGCATCCAAAGTGTTCACAAGATTTTCCTTCAATTTGATCTAGTGACCTAGTTTTTGACCCAGCATGACCCATATTCAAACTTGGCCTACATATCATCAAGAAAAACATTCTGATAAAGTGTTATCATGCTGAAATTAAAAATGCAGTATCCAGAGTGTTAACAAGATTACCCTTCAATTAAGCCTAGTGACCTAGTTTTTAACCCGGCATGACCCATATCCGAACTTGGCCTAGATATCATTTAGACAAACATTCTGACCAAATTTCAAGCTGCTGAAGCAAAAATTGCGGCATCCAAAGTGTTAACAAGATTTTCCTTCAATTTGACCTAGTGACCTAGTTTTTGACCCGGCATGACCCATATTCGAACTTGGTTTAGATATCATTCAGCTCAACATTCTGACAAAATGTCAAGCTGCTGAAGCAAAAATTGCAGCCTCTGGAGTGTTAACAAGATTTTCCTTCAATTTGACCTAGTGACCTATTTTTTGACCCGATGTGACCCATGTTCGAACTTGACCTACATATCATCAAGACAAACATTCTGATAAAGTTTCAACATGGTCAAGTTGAAAATGTGGCCTCCAGAGTGTTAACAAGATTTCCATTCAATTCGACCTAGTGACCTAGTTTTTGACCTCATATAGCCCAGTTTCGAACTTGTCCAAGATTTTATGGAGATGAACGTTCTGATAAACTTTTATGAAGATTGGATGCAAAATGTAGCCCGTAGAGTGTTAACAAGCTCAAATGTTGACGACGCACGACGGGCGGACGCCGGACAAGTTTTCGTGTTCTAGAGCTAATTTATAGTAACGATATGGCAAGTAAAACATTTTGTTATGCTTACACAGGTAGAAATTGTATTATATAATTGATGAGTCTATACAAATTTAGCTGTATCTCAGTATCACGTGATAAAATGACGTCATAGCGCTTTGTAATTTTGCTTTTAAACTTCTACAAAAGCATGAATTAATACTACTGGAGTGATTTTTAACGGAAAAAAGGCTGATAAGAAGTATTACTTGATAAAATAAGCGCATTGTGATTTTTGCATTTCTTAAAAAGATCCTGGGGCTTTAATACTTTTATCCCTTGAATGTATAATGCAAAAAATGACCACAAGGCCACCCGCTGCAATACCACTCTGAATACCACCATAAGACCACTTTAGAACAGAAATACGGCCAATACAGCCTGGCACAAAATAACCAACAGACTTCTGACCTCTAAATGTGATCATGATATTGACCTTAGACCCAGAGAGATGGGTTTTATGCGGAGCGGAGAGATCTTATTCTGAACATTTGTTTACAGTTTGAATAAATTGCCATCAGTAGTTTTAAAGTAATGCTCCTGACAGGAATATTTAACAAAGTGGGTGATTAAAAACTACACGAGGTAAACTCAGTGTGTTAACTTCAAGGTAGGAACTTTGGTCCTGTGCACAACACACTGTCCCTATGTGGTGAACATTTGTGCCTACATTCTTAAAATAACAATGCGCATAAATCAAGGATCTCATAATGTTTGACATTTAAGTTAAGACCATGGTCTTACATGTGGCACAAATTTTCATCGAGAATTCTCACTGCACTTACTCTAGCCTGCTGATGATTTATTGCCACTGTGTACTGAAGGTCATTAACAACTGGTCTCACATCTTCTGAACGGTTGACGACAACTGGGCTCACATCTTCTGAAGGGTCATCAACACCTGGGCTCACATCTTCTGAAGGGTTACCAACACCTCTTCTTCTTCTGCAAGTGGTCACCACACCTCTTCCTAAAAAGTTTAACATAATGCTTGCCTTCAAATAAATTTATTTTAAAAAGAAATTTGGTAATTCCACAAATATCATATATTTTTTCATCCTGGACTCTGCTGAATACTGAATTTATGGTAGTACTGATAGCCTCGGCAGTAGAAATTTTAGAATATTCATTGGTCAAGACTAAACTTTTTATAAACTGTATATTAAAGTGAATAATTCTACCAATTTGTATTGTTTTTTTATTAAATGATGTAATTTAAGGATTCAAGTAATTCTTCAAACATATATCTTTGTCTCTTCATCCTTGTACCATGTTGACATGCATGTAGTTTCAATACAAATAATAATATTAATGACTAAAACTTAAAGCTGCTAGCTCACCCACAGTTTTTGTTCAAAAAAAAATCTTAAAGGTTTATAAATTAGAAGGAGACACCAATTTTAACTGTTGAGTACATAAACCTTATAAAAAATATAGCTATATCACAAAAATATGCACCAACAAATAATAAAATTTGTTGCAAATGCTTTTTAAATCCAATAAAAATTCACAGTATTTTAAGTGGGAATTTGTTACTCTATACCTAAATTTTCTCATAATCTATTGATTTTTGGCTTAACTTTATGTTTGACTTCTAAATATGCTTCATAGTAAGAAATTTAAATTTGTCAATACTTTCACCTAAACCGTGGGCCAGTAGCTTTAAACTTACTCATAAAATCCATCAGTTATTTTTTAATGAAACACTCATTTGTCTAATAAATACAAAACAGAAAGTATCCAAACTTTGAATAAGTCAAACACAACAAGATATCCATTACAGTAGTCAAGGTAATAACAGACATTATTATATAATCTATAAATAGACGCCTTTTCATTGGCTAAAAAGTAATTTTTTAGAAAAAATATCTAGCGATATTGACCGTTTTTTTCTGATATTGACCCGTTTTATTCTGATATTGACCCGTTTTATAAATAGTAACAGGGGAAGACCGGGGAATCCCACGAGCCGCCTATTAATATCCTTCGCCTTTATCCGTACGCTACGGAATTTTCCGAGGTGCGTTCCGAATGACCACGGAAACTTCCGAGTGGTCATTCCGGTGACGTATTTTTTTAAATGACGTCATGCACGTGCATTACCAACATTTTAGACGCGCGTTTTAGACTGTTATCATGTCAAAAACGTACTGTTATCATGTATGGAAGGGTATTAACGCATAAATTGCATCTTTCCTTCGTACATTACAACTTGCATTCGTACATTTACATCTTGCTTTCGTACATTCACATCTTGCTTTGTGACATTCACATCTTGCTTTGTGACATTCACATCTTGCTTTGTGATTTGCACATCATGCTTTGTACATCTTGCGTTGTGACATGCACATCTTGCCTTGTACATCTTGCGTTGTGACATGCACATCTTGATTCGTACATTCACATCTTGCATTCGTACATTCACATCTTGCTTTGTGACATTCCCATCTTGCTTTGTGACTTGCACATCTTGCTTTGTGAATTGCACATCATGCTTTGTACATCTTGCGTTGTGACATGCACATCTTGCTTCCGTACATTTACATTTTGCGTTCATACATTCAATATTACATTCGGTTATCTGACATTAGGATCGTCCTTGAACATTTTGCTTGATGGCATGATGCATTTTTTTATTTAATGTTTTAGCCTTATTTCAAATTCTTCGCTAGATCGGCGATTCACAACAGTATGTACAACAGAACTTTAACCCTTTCTGTTGTACATACTCATTATACTGGCTTTACAGGCTACCCACAACAGTAACTTTAACCCTTTCTGTACGTTGTACATACCCATTAGACTGGCTTCACAGGCTACCCACAACATTAACTTTAACCCTTTCTGTTGTACATACTCATTATACTGGCTTTACAGGCTACCCACAACATAAACTTTAACCCTTTATGTTGTACATACTCATTGGACTGGCTGTACAGGCTACCCAAAACTTAAACGTTAACCCTTTCCAAACTAAAAATCGAAGTAAAACTATGGACAATTTCTATCTATTAATAAAAGCCTATAATCTCTGAATATAATGTCAGATAACCGAATGTAATATTGAATGTATGAATGCAAAATGTAAATGTACGGAAGCAAGATGTGCATGTCACAACGCAAGATGTACAAAGCATGATGTGCAAGTCACAAAGCAAGATGTGCAAGTTACAAAGAAAGATGTGAATGTCACAAAGCAAGATGTGAACGTACGAATGCAAGATGTGAATGTACGAATCAAGATGTGCATGTCACAACGCAAGATGTACAAAGCAAGATGTACAAAGCATGATGTGCAAGTCACAAAGCAAGATGTGAATGTACGAAAGCAAGATGTAAATGTACGAATGCAAGTTGTAATGTACGAAGGAAAGATGCAATTTATGCGTTAATACCCTTCCATAATCATGAGACAGAAATTTATACAACATACAACAGAAATGTTCCTTGAGTGGTCCTCTGGTTTTTTTTAAGTTGATCAATATCAAAACAATATGATAAATTAAGGGTTATATAATAAAACAGTTATGGACTTTTCAGCTGTTATACATGATGTTGATATGCACCAAAAAAATCATTATTGACCTCGGCTATCGCCTCGGTCAATAATGAATTTTTTGGTGCATATCACATCATGTATAACAGCTGAAAAGTCCATAATTGTATAGTATTTTAAATCCTAAACTGTTTAGAACTCTTGCTGTAAATCTTTGATGTTCTCTGTTTAGTACAAAAAAAGATGACAGTTTTAAACATTTGCACATGTTTGCAATGCATGTCTTTCAAATGGTTGAACTTCCTGTTAAATGTCCCCAGAAAATTTTCAATTGCCATTGTGTAAACACTGCCGGCTCAATCAGTCAGGGTTTACAAATTGTTCAACTATTGACATTTTCATGTATTGTCATTCAGCCTATGCTGGCTAATCACTGGAAATGCCTAACAGTGTATAATCGATTAATCTCAGATTTTTATTTGCCAGATCAAACTTTGACTAAGGTGATTTGGCAATCAGCCAAGCAATAGCCAAGCAGCATCTAGACTCAATAACAGTCATAAATTTATAAAAAACCTTTCCCAGGGAAAATTTTAACTTCAAATCCTGGGGGATCTTCACCTTTTTCTATATAATGGGCAGCAACCTTTTTTGGATCAATTCGTCTCCTGCGATCTGAAAAACAAGTCAAAAGTGTCATTGCTATCTACATGCATCATAATCTATTCATTAGGGATGAGCAATACACTTCAAGTCTTGATACAGTTCTTTAGGTTATAGTGAATTACAGTGTACAGTGGTTAGGGAAAAACATTTTCTTTTATTTTATTTTTGTATTAATCAAGAGTAGCCAGAGATTTTGCTCTGGTAGGTCTGAAGGTATGCTTCAGACAAGTAAAATAACAGTAACATCTATATAGAGGGATAATTGAAAAATGAGGCAACTTTGAGTTTTATTGTTCTTGCACACAATGTACTTCCCCTCAATGTCATCTGTATTTGTACTTTAAAGTTTGAATAAATTGCAATGAATATTTTTAGTTATGGTCCGGTAAGACAAGAGCACAGCTTGAATAATGTTTTAACAAGAGCACCGGGTACGGCACAGACGCTCGACTGATAGGGAGAAAAAATAAATAAAAAAAATAAGCGCCCGAGGGTCATGACAATAGCTCTCGTTTTTTTCAAAAGTCGAGCTAAAATTGAAATTGTTTACTTGTACATGATGTAACTGGCCAATCTCCATAGGCTTTCTTATGTATGCCTCCCTCCAGCCTCGTTATTTCTTTATTTCTTTATGTATGTGTCTACAGTGACATGCCCCTAAGGGAATTGTCTCTACTGTCAGGAAAATGTATGGGCATGTGACATATACCTTCATTGTGAAATAAGGTCAAATACTTAGAATAATTGTCAAGTACATGATTCTGTACTGACAAACAATTAAAGCAGGGCAAGCAGATATGACATTTTTTTAGAAAGTGAGATAACCATCTCATTAATAGATCAAGCTTGTATAAATAAACCAGGCCATTGTTGCACTTCAAATTGACTTCTTTTAACATTATTCTAATATGCAGTATGAGCAGTTGCTCTATTCACCTAAACAATAGAATTCAATAGGACAATAATTTTGATCCTAGACCGAAATTTCATAAAACACATGGTACGTTGGTACATGTACTTTAGGTGGAATCTGACAAAATATTTTGCATTTATCTCCATAATATTACTGTATTAACTCAATTAAAACATAATTACGTTGTTCTAGAAATGTCTACCCAAATCTGAAAAAAATGCACTTGCCAGGTTTTAAGACAGGAGAGAACATCTTACTTGGGACATATGTCCCCATAGTGACTGAGATATTACTCACCTTTCTGAGGACAAGAGAGAAATTTGGGACATGTTTCCTGTTTTTGCATTGTTATACATAGTTTCAAATTAGAGCTATCACAGAAGGTGATGAATACCCCCACTTCAACACACAGAAAGGTCTAGAGATATGCTCTGGACAAGAAAGTGGGGTTATTTAAAAACAATTAGGGCCATCATAATTAGGGCCATGATGGCCCTGGATCGCTCACCTGATTTTTTTCTTCACTTTAGCCATATAAGCCTCGCCCCCTGGCGGCCATAGTTTCCAACCAATCAACTTGGCTTGTAGGAATCTGAGAGAGGGTCAACCAATGAATATTTCTAAAACATTATTTGAAAATCGGCCAGATGCTTTCGGAGGAGATGATTTTTTAAGTTTTCACTATAGTCATATAAGGCAAAATAGCCCCGCCCCCTGGTGGCCATGTTTTTTCACCAATCAACATGGCTTGAAGGAATCTGATAGAGGGTCATCCAAGGAACATTTCTACAAAGTTATTTGAAAATCGGCCTGACACTTTCGGAGGAGATTTTTTTACTATAGCCATATAAGGCAAGATAAACAGATACTGCCTATCCCCTGCTGCCCTATTTAGTCTTCTTACTGCTGTTTAGTTGTACCACATAGATAAGGTATGGAAATATTTCAAAAATAATTGAAAAGCATTTCTGACAGGAAAAAAGATTATGTTAAAAATTGACAATTATTCCTCATTTTAAGTATTTACCTTGAGAAAAGTCACACTGAAGGTCTAGGTCACATGTCCATAAGATTTCGGGACAAGAATAAAAATTCTCCTAGGAACATATGTCTGTAGAAATAGTACTGCCTCTTATCACAAAATAAAACAAGAGGGCCATGATGGCTAGGCCTGGATCGCTCACCTGATTTTTTTCTTTCACTTTAGCTTTTTAAGCCCCGCCCCCTGGCGGCCATAGTTTCCAACCAATCAACTTTGATTGATGGAATCTGATAGAGGGTCACCTTAGGAACATTTCTACAAAATTATTTGAAAATCGGACACTTTTGGAGAAGAAGATTTTTTAAGTTTTCACCATAGCCATATAAGCCAAAATAGCCCTGTCCACTGGCGGCCATGTTTTTCGACCAATCGACATGGCTTGAAAGAATCTGATAGTGGGTCACTTAAGGAAAATTTATACAAAATGCTGCTCTTGACAGTGGCTGGTAATTTAAGATTCTTTTTTTCCTGACTGGGCTAATTACTCTGGATAACAAAATTATTAAAAATAATATGATTTCCTTAGTGTAAAGTTTGAACTGATGGATGTATGTTACCCTGCTCAAAGTCAGAAAAAAAATTGTACTACCCAGTGGACTGCACAAATTACCAAAATACACCCAAGTACTGGTAAATTCAGCAAAAGTATTGCAACATTTAGTGACATGACAGTTAATTATTCATATTTGTTCTTCCCTGAATTACTTTGAATGAGATTTTATAAAGCAGGCCAAGAAACCAAGTATGTCAAATGTGACTACAAAATATGATATTTCTTTTATTTTATGATAAACATATTTTTATTAATGTAAATTTTTGTAATAGTTTTATAACATAACAAATTTGTACACACAGTGTAACCCTTTGATTCTGCATCTTATTAACCTAAATTTGTACTGAAATGGCACGTATCTACTGTAGAGTGTGTGATCTTTTAGTTTTATTTTCCAACATATGTATGTATTTCAAAGATTAATCCTGTACATTATGTGTAATTTATTGCATTTAAACCTAGCCATAATATATCAATCATCTATCATTCAATTTACAACATAAAAATGGGAATACCTAAATTGTGTCATATGATGATACTTTTTCAGATTAAGGTTTAGTTATATGAGTATTCTATATAACATCTAGGGCATTTTTTATGAAAATAAAATTTTGGGAACATGCTATTTTCATTATTTTGAATAGAAAACCCTTAATGAAATATGTAAAATCATAGGGTAAAGACTAAAGTTAGCTTCTTGGAACCACAGTATTTAACAAACAGTATCAGTAGTTCCATTGTGACAGTTCATGAATAAGTGACTTCCAACACTAAAATGAGCTGGCTTGAACAGTACTTACTGTCTCAAACATACATAAAAACTTCGAAAACTCATGTACTTTTCAGTATGAGTTCTGAAGTTGAAGTGAATTTTTTTGAGGAATTCATATGAAAATGTAGATTTCAGTGAAAACTGAATAAAGTCATTTAAGATGAAAACTGACTGTGTTTTGTTGACAACACTTTTACTATGAATCTATTTTAATACCTGTCATTTTATGAAATACAAGCATTGGAATTGTGCTTTTAAACCCACATTTTGTAAAATATTTATTTGTATCCTAATCTTCTTGTACATGTCATGTTATTCAACCTTGACTTCTGGTAAAAAACAACTTAATATCAGGTAACGGGACATGTTAACTGCTAGGCACTTAACAAGTTCTCGAGTTATATGTTCTTGAGTATACAGTGGTAGATTTAATTAAATAAAGAACAAGTTTGGTCAGAACTTCAACCTGAGCACCCATGGATCTCTTGTATGACCAGTGCTTGCTACGTTTAACTGTACATATAATATATACATACACCAGAGACATATAGATGTTGTCTATGTCTCTGCATACACTGAAGAAAACTGGTAAAAAAATGGTCACATATTTCAAAGGAATTTTTTTTCCTAAGTAACTTTACAAATAATAGTTATTATTAGAATATTATACTACAAACACGAGTTAATTGATAACAAAGAATAGGCCATATGTTCTCTATTAAATATTTATGTTTCAATTTTAAGTATTTGTTCATACTGGACCCATGAAGCTGGTAATTTTATAAGGCGAAAACTCAACATACCCATATTTTATCTTTTTCCTCCCGCCATAACGTGCGCTTCGGTGACAATGATCATACAATAATATCGAGCGTCTGTAAGCATAGCACATTGACGTCATCAGCTATTCTGCGAGATAACTCCGAGGATGCCCAAGTAGTCGAGAAAGTAAGCGGAATTCACTGAAAATAAGAGTTCTGAACATCTCTCACATCACTGTGGGGACATCGCTGAAACCTTTTTTTTTTTTCGTTTTACGCTATTTATAGCAAAATAAGCAACCGTAATAGTGAGGACACGTAAATGTCCCCACAAAATTGCCCAGTCCCCACAATGTGGGTTTTTTACCCAGTAAATGTCCACACAACTACGGTCGGACCAGACCCCCTTCCCTTCCCTTCTTTTTACCCTTTGTTCCAATGTAGTGATGCCCTCGTCCGTTTTTTCCGTTACGCAATTGGCCAATGTTACGAACCACTTGTCACATAGCAACGCCCCTCCGCATGAGATCATTGATTTCGAATTTTGAAAGACTCCGATCCAGCCAAGCCAAGGCCACGCCCCCTGTTGGAAAAAAATGGTCCAATTAAACAAAAGGAACACTGGCAAGAACATCATCCTGATTTTATAAATGACAAAAGTTGTCATTACTTCATACAAAATACATGGTAGAGTCATGGCCCTCCCATTGATCAGACCCCTTCAGATAATTAATTAGCCTTTTGAATTCAAAGACAATACTCATACATTTCAAAGCAAGAATTGCAAAACTAGTGTAAACTATCCTTTAACTCCAGAAAAAATAAACAGGGCCCGTCCCACGAACATTTATGGTCTGTACTTTATGACCAGCGAAATTTCAGAGCAGGATCTTCTCCGAAAATCATCTAATTACCAAAGCTGCTAGGCATCCTGGAAGAACAGATATGATCACACTATTGGTTATAACAAGTATATACTATAGGGAATATTATGTTTATTAGAGATACGTGGGTTGTATTGTACTACGAGGAACCTGGAAAAATGTACATCTGACGAGTTGGATGTCAAGTTTCCCACGCTCCGAGTAGCACAGTACACACCGAGGTATGGCTGCTACAACGTTATTTGAGCAGTCTCGCGAGAAACCCAACATTGTTGACTCTGCGTAAAATATCAACCCGAATCAGCCTAAGAATGCCGCGCAGGCTAAACCATACAGACAGTTTTGGCCTCCTATGGATTTTCTGTCTCAGGAATCATTACTCTATACCTCTAACCCTCTGAGACGGAATGTGTCGGCCCGGATTAGGCTGCGCAGGCTGATCTGGGTCGATACATTACGCAGAGGCAATACTGTTGGTTTTCTCGCGGGACAGCTCATTTATCTTTTGTGTTATATACTTAGTATAACTTTTATGACAGAAAAAAGGAAAATATAAAAATGACTGTATATTCAATAGGAAATAACACAATTTAGTGACTTTAGACTTTAACTAAAGTTGATGAATGACGTGAAATCCTATTTCAAATGCGACACATTGCCATATTTTGTGCCTAATATGACCTAGTCAATTACGGAATTTCAAACCGTGGTATTGTATAAAAATTGCTGCTTCAGCACCAAAAGAACACGGCATAAAAAAGAACGTCTTATGTAAACCGGAAATATCACAATGTATAACGCCATCCCTGTTAAATGGCGCGTATTTGATCACGTGATCACAATAAACACTGTTTTCTATTTCATCGAAAAACTTTTAGCTGCATAGATTCAGCTCATAATAAGTATTTCAATTCAATTAATAATAATCATGGTAATCATTCTTCATCATAACAATTAAATATTAAAATTGTTGACAATTCTGACAGTTGATAGTTAGATCCAGGTTGTATTTTGATATTTTGGTATTTTCACACGTATTTCGGTTTGATCTCGTCCTGGGTGCACTACCGTTTGTTTATTTCAGTATCGTATTTGTAATGTAATGTAATTCTATAAACCAATTTCTCGGATTGAGCATAAGCTTATATATGCTCATTTGATAGTGTACTCCATATCACGTACAAGCATCTGACAGGTGCAGATAAGTTCAAGAGATAACAGTTAGATAAAAGGCAGTCCGGGTGCGATACCATAGCTCTTTCCAAAAAAAAATATTAACCAAACAAATGCATAAAAAAAAACACAGGTTTCATTTTCGTGAAAATTGGTTCCACTTTGCGGAAACAATTGTAGAAAATTGTGAAAACAATAGGTCACGTGCTCCTCCATGATACAGAGTTTAAGCCACCTTTAATTAATTAACCCTTTCCCTCATTTAGACGCTTTCTGACGCCTTTGCAGCAGACGACTTTTTGAAAACGTAGTGACAAAAGAAGAAATTGCTCATACCGAGCAATTTCTCCTTTTGCCACAATGTTTTCCACGTTTAGTTAAAGGTTATCAAGTATGAGGGAAATGGGTTAAACATACGGCGCTAATGCGCCGTGTACTAATCTGATCGCGTTTGCCATTAATTTAATGACGTTCAATATAGCGGAGCGTTTAAAAGATGTCACGTTAAAGCACTGTTGACTTTCATCCCACCTATCTAACATGACTGTGCTGGATTGGATAGATTATTATTAAGATTCCCAAAAGAAGCAGTCTAAAAGAATGTAGCAACTGGATTGGAATGCAACTGTTATCAATACTAGGTTAGATTCTAGAAAACATCAGTTTGAATCGTAATACCAATGCTGTATACCAAACACGTTGGTTTACGCAAAGACAAATCATTCATGAATCAGGTATTGCATTGCAAAGACTAGCAGAAACAGTTCGATGTACCTTTGGTAGATTTCAACAAAAGCTTTCGACAGGGTTCGAATATTCATAAATATCATCAATGATTAAAAGAAGTAAAAAAGATTTCTTTAATAAAGCAATCAGTGAAGATAAAGACTCAAAATACATATGGAAACACTTGAAAGACGTTTCACATCTTAATAAAGCAAATAGTCTAGTAATACCGCAACGAATCATTAGAGATAATAATATAATTCAAGGAAAGCAAAATGTCCTTGATGAATTAAATAAACGTTTTGTTAACATTTCAAATTTGATATCCAAACTGATTTTGAGAATACACATTTTGATTATCTTAAGCAAACCATGTACACTCACTTAAAATACCACCAATTTGATATTAAATTCATAACGGCTCTTGAAGTCAGAAACATTATAGGTAGAATAAACACCAATAAATCAACAGGTCTTAATAGCATAGGTCCAAAGGTTTTAAAACATTGTGGCGATGTCATAACACCCTGGGTTCGAATATTCATCACGTATGAAATATTGCAGACGTCTCTAAAAGCTTTCATAGACATTTTACATAGAGTTGGGAATCATGCCATCCAATTAATTTAATGTCAGGATTTGGGGTACGACAGTGCTGTATTATGTCTGCAGTTAACCTACTGTTAATTATGTTTTATTGGTTGGCTACTTAGACGTACAACTGACAATAACAAAGGACAAACTATGACCGCTATTTACATCTCTAGAAGATTCTGATTTTGCAGGTGATTTGATTCTACTATCTCTCTCCCATACTTGCATTCAGGAAAAAACAACAAGGTGCTTGAACAGTATATGGACATCATAGCATTACAGTAGCAGGACTAAACCAAAGGTCCAAATAAGGAGGGGGTTCGTAATTATATCCCCCACAATATCTTTCTTATTATACATCCAAACCCTATGTTGTGGGTACTCAAAATAATCGTCTCATTGAGACGATTCTTTTTAGTACACACAACATAGGGTTATTGGACAAAATAAGGATTTTAGAACAAGCAAAACGCTTCTTATCTAGAGCTTTTCTAAATGAAAATGTTTCCAAAGTGTGTTCTGCTAACCCTCCTATATGGCTCAGAATGCTGAAGAAGGGCATCAAAATGACCTACTATTCCAAACAAAAGGACTTTAGATGAAACCAACGGATATTTTGGTTTGGCATAAGGTCAAATCAAGACATATTCTCACCAGATATAGATAAAAAAGTATGGGTGAATTGCTATGAAATAAAAGATTCAGATAGATCGGTCATGAACTGAACCCTTTCACTGCCGGATTTCTCAAAGTCGACTCTTCCATGTTAAATATAAGACCTCTACATTTTTTGTCCAACAGGAAATTTGGTAAAATTTAATGTCTACGTGGCAAACAATGCATATTTCAGGAGCGAGCTGTCTCTCCTGAATCTGAATTGTTTCCAAAAGCCGAAAGGTTAAGAAGAGCCAAACAATATAATAAGAACTCTGACATTAGATACCAGAAGGTAAAAGGACAAGGTGATAATAAACAAACTACAAATAAATGAATAGAACAAAAAATACATAAATACATGAATAAATTAAGTCAAACCTTTTTAGCTACGCCATCCTGACTAGCAGATATTTCCGTGTTTCCAGATATGCCACATTTTCCGTAATCTGTGGAGTAAAAATCTCATGGATTTAAATGATTTCCTGATAGAGACCACTTTTGACTGCTCTGCAACAGATAACTTTAGTAAACAGTAGAAAAATCAGAGTGTTATATTTAACATATAAGAAAACCCATAAACACCTTCATCTATTTCTCATTTGAATTTGAAAAACTGCGCTGTAATAATCAATGTTAACCTTTCTGAAGCAGAACACTTTTAAAACATTGTGTAAATAAGCGAATTCGCTCGACGCTATTTCTAAGTTTATTCCTTTAATCCTTTTCCCTCTTATAAATGTATGTCGAGTAATGACTACTGAAATAAAAAATGCACTGTCGACTGTCTCAAGTATTCAATTTCTGCCAGCATATGTTTTATATTAGGCTAGTTCTGAAAAGTTTTACACGTAAATATCCTCACAAAAAATAACAACAGTTAGAAATCTAGCAATGTACATTTACTATTAAAAACATGAAATCTAGAAAGAGTTGTATAGACAATTCGCATGATAAATGTATAGATAAATTTGCAAAAAAAAAATTCATCCAGAAATGTTGAAACTGATACGGACGAGTCTAAGATAGTCTTTAAAAGTAAAACTTTCCAGATCTACCGTTGAAATTGGTATTGTATAGTATTATTTATTGTAATGTTTTGTGTCATACATCACATAGTTTGTACTTGTTTGTATTTGAGTAAAGGGCCGGTGTCCTAAATAATACTTTGAAACTTTGACGCAGGTGACTTTTGAACACATGGCGAGAAATTGCTTTTAATGGGTATTTTTTCTGCCGCACTGTTTTCAACTTCATTCAATTTAATCCACGTTTGTATTATTGTAACTACCGTATTATTCAATCTTCTACATTGATTTCTACTCTGTCATGAAAATGAATTTCAATAATTTGTTCTTCTTTTTTTTCTGGTCTTGAAACAGATAATTTTAGCCCTACCATGGGAAAAAGGTACTAGTGTGCATTTCGGAACAGTGAAGGTTCAGATCAGCCTGTACATCTGACACGTCTTTTCAGAATCCACACACGTTGTCAGAAGCTTCTAACAAGTTCATGTAAGTACTATTGGAATAGTGCATATGAGCCGTCCCGCGAGAAAACCAACAGTGTGGACTCTGCGTAAAGTATCGACCCGAATCCACCTAAGCATGCCGCGCAGGCGAACCAGGACATACACTTTTCGCCTCCTGTGGATTTTCTGTTTCAGGAATCATTACTCTAAACCTCTATCCACCTGAGACGGAATGTGTCGGCCCAACTTACCAATTCTTTATCCCATCCCATTTAATCTCCTCAGTTCCGACACACCAACAGTTTATCCAATCCCATTCAATCTCCTCATTCCCGACATACCAATATTTTAACCCATCCCATTCAATCTCCTCATTCCCAAATTTACCAACATTTTATCCCATCCCATTCAATCACCTTATTCCCGACATACCAATATTTTAACCCATCCCATTCAATCTTCACATTCCAAACTATCCAATATTTACCCCAATCCCATTCAATCACCTCATTCCCAAATTTACCAACATTTTATCCCATCCCATTCAATCACCTTATTCCCGACATACCAATATTTTAACCCATCCCATTCAATCTTACCAACATTTTATCCCATCCAATTTAATCACCTCATTCCCAACATACCAATATTTTATCCCATCCCATTCAACGTCTTCAATACAAACTTACCAACATTTATCCCCATCCAATTCAATCACCTCATTCCACACTTACCAACATTTTAACCCATCTCTTTCAATCTCCTCATTCCAAACTTACCAATATTTACCCCGTACCCATTCAATCACCTCATTCTAAACTTACCAATATGTTATCCCATCCCATCCAATCTTCTCATTTCAAGCTGACCAATATTTTATCCCATCCCATTCAATCTCCTCATTCCCAACCTACCAATATTGTCTTCAGCAATGATATCACCGATCGTTTTTAAATCTTCAAAGTTCTTGATTTCAAACACGTGCTCGTAGAATGGTGGTGACGCAATTTCAGCCAGAAACGATTTCTGAATCTTGGTACCCACGCCAATGGCAAAGACCTCGAACTTATTGACTGAAAAAAGAAGTTTGAATTGATGGCTTTGACTCTACAAAAAAGGTTCAATGCATTAACCTCCTTGTAATGTTTTATGTGTATCATTTCTTTCCAACATACATCACATTTGTAGCAAATGACTTTGGAAACATCAAGGCAAAACTGTAGAAAATCTCTTTAAATGGAAGAATGATCACCGAATAGAGTTTAGAAAGCATTGTGGCGGAAAAAAAAGAGAGGCTAATAACGGCAAAGTTTTTCTGAAGTCGTCAATTGTAGATTCTTCAAAATGCGTTTACATCGTATTTTGGAAAGGATTAATACAAAAAATGAATATGAACACATGTTTGTAATGGAAACACTGGTGCATGATAATAACAGACGGCTTTTTGAAAACATAGTGACAAAAGAAGAAATAGCACAAAACATGCAATTTCTCCTTTTGACACAATGTTTTCCACTTTTCGTCATTGGTTATCCATTTAATTATGGAGATTTTCTATGGTTTGACAAAATACGGTCAAAGTCGTCTGCTGCAGAAATGTCGTATGAGGGAAAGGGTTAAGGGACCAGGAATATTTCGGGGTTTCCTGATTGAAACACAGAGAACTAGATAATAGGGAGTGAACAGGTATTTTCCCAACAATACTTCTCTTATTACTCTACCAAATCCTATGTTGTGAATTCTTTTGAGTACCCACAACATAAGGTTTGAACGACAAATAAGGATTGGAGTTGGAAAATGCTCCTTATCTAGAGCTTTAGATGCACATGGCAACTTCCGTGGGAAAAGGTACACATTGGACGTTCTGAACAGTGTAGGTTCGATCTGTCTTTACATCTATTTATCAGAATCTGAACTGTTGTAAGAAGCTTCTAACAAGCTTTTGTAAGTTATATGTGACCAGTTGATCTTGATCAGACTTTGCTACAGTTTAAAGGGCGTACAAACAAACCATACAAACGAACACGCAGAGCATGGGCATTATTTTAACCCGTTAAGAACAACACCATACAAGAAAAGTTGCGCGTACTTGTGTTTATGAAATAACAAATCTTACCATTTTAATGACTCTTTCTATTGCTATGAAATATACAAACTTACCAGTTCTAATGACTTGTGCTTTACCATATCCAAACTTACCAGTTCTAATGACTCTTGCTATAGCTTTACAATATCCAAACTTACCAGTTCTAATGACTCTTGTTATTGCTATGAAATATCCAGACTTACCATGTTTAATGACTCTTGATGTTGCTATGAAATAACAAAACTTACCAGTTCTAATGACTCTTGCTTTACCATATCCAAACTTACCAGTTCTAATGACCCTTGTTATTGCTTTACAATATCCAAACTTACCAGTTCTAATGACTCTTGCTATTGCTTTACAATATCCAAACTTACCAGTTCTAATGACTGTTGTTATTACTTTACAATATCCAAACTTACCATATCTAACGACTCTTGATATTGATATGCAATATCCAAACTTACCAGTTATAATGACTCTTGCTATTGCTTTACAATATCCAAACTTACCAGTTATAATGACCCTTGCTCTTGCTTTACAACATCACAACTTACCAGTTATAATGACTCTTGCTCTTGCTTTACAATATTCAAACTTACCAGTTCTAATGACTCTTGCTCTTGCTTTACAATATCCAAACTAACCGTGTTTAATGACTCTTGCTATTGCTATGAAACAACAAAACTTATCATTTCTAATGACTCTTGCTATTGCTTTACAATATCCAAAATGATCTTTATCTATTTACACTATGAAACAACCAAACTTATCATTTCTAATGACTCTTGCTCTTGCTTTACAATATCCAAACTTACCGTGTTTAATGACTATTGCTATTGTTTACAATATCCAAACTTACCGTGTTTAATGACTCTTGCTATTGCTATGAAACAACCAAACTTATCATTTCTAATGACTCTTGCTATTGCTTTACAATATCCAAACTGATCTTTATCTATCTACACTAGATGCTATTCATTTTATATTTTTTTGTCTGTTAAATAACAACTACAGGTAAAGTAATCTATAACTATTTTGCATTTAAGGGGTTGTAAAACTATATATATATGTATTATTTATTTGTTTATATAAGGGGCCGGTTGCTTTAATATTTGAATCTGGAAAATTGAAAAAATCTAGAAAAAACTATTGTTAATGCTCTAAAAATGATAGAAGCATCATACCATGCAAAGAATTTTAAACTTTGTGAAAAAGGAAGGAAAGCTCATTGTGAGCAATTTGTCCATGTTTCACAATTTTCCTTAGCATCTAACATCGGTTTAGTCTGATCTACACTAGTTTATATCCATATATTTTGTTACATAACAACTAGAGGGAAATACAAGTACAACTAATTGTATTTTGTGAGAGCAAAATTATATATATATATTGTTTATATTATTGGCCGGTGGCCTAAATATTTATATAAATTACTTAACTCTTAAATCTTGAATCTTGCTTTAAAATACACCAATTTACTGGTACTAAGGACTCTTGTATTTGCTTCTGAATAACCAAACTTAACAGTTCGATCGACTATTGCTTTGAAATACCCAATCTAACCGGTTCGAAAGACTTTAGATCCTGCTATGAAATAACCAAACTTACCAGTTCAAATGGGTGTTGCTATTGCTATGAAAATAACCAAACTTACCGGTTCTAACAACTCTTGTTATTACTATGATATAACCAAACTTACCAGTTCAAATGAGTGTTGCTATTGCTATGAAAATAACCAAACTTACCGGTTCTAACAACTCTTGTTATTGCTATGAAATAACCAAACTTACCGGTTCAAACAACTATTGTTATTGCTATGAAATAACCAAACTTACCAGTTCAAATGAGTGTTGCTATTGCTATGAAAATAACCAAACTTACCGGTTCTAACAATTCTTGTTATTACTATGAAATAACCAAACTTACCAGTTCAAATGAGTGTTGCTATTGCTATGAAATAACCAAACTTACCGGTTCTAACAACTCTTGTTATTGCTATGAAATAAACAAACTTACCAGTTCAAATGAGTGTTGCTATTGCTATGAAAATAACCAAACTTACCGGTTCTAACAACTCTTGTTATTGCTATGAAATAACCAAACTTACCGGTTCTAACAACTCTTGTTATTGCTATGAAATAACCAAACTTACCAGTTCAAATGAGTGTTGCTATTGCTATGAAAATAACCAAACTTACCGGTTCTAACAACTCTTGTTATTGCTATGAATTAAAACAATCTATCGTTTCTAATGGCTCTTGGTATTGGTTTGAAATAATCAAACTTACCCGTTCAAATAACTATTGTTATTTCTATGAAAGAACAACATTTACCAGTTCAAATAATTCTTGCTTTTGCTCTAAAAGACAACAAACTTACATGTTACAATAACTCTTGCTATTGATTCGAAATATCCAAACTTACCGGTTCTTCAGACTCTTTATATTGCTTTGAAATAACCAAACTTATCGATTCTAATGGCCATTGATATTGCTTCAAAATAACAAAACTTACCGATTCTAATGACTCTCGCTATCGCTTTAAATAACCAAACTAACCGGTACTAATGGCCCTTGCTATTGGTTCAAAATAACTAATATAACTAAACTTAAAAGTTATCATTACTCTCGCTGTGGCTTTGAACTAACCAAACTGACGACGTTTTGTTATTACCATGAAACAAGCAAACTTACCTGTTCTAATGACATTTGCTAATGATATGAACCGATCCTTGAGTATTTTTTTATCTTCGCCAATCTCAACCGTATTTTCGGCATCCGTTATGATAAATATGGCCCTGAAAGTATGAGCCTCTTTGTTTTACAAATCTGCGGAAACTGTAATTATTGCTATTCAAAAATATGACGAATTTCTGTTCGTGAAAGTAAACTTATTGGATGGATTTGAAAAAAATTGTGTCCAATTAAGAAAATGCTCTTTTTAACCTATTTCCACTTTCGCAACAATGTTTTTAAAAGTTGACTTCTGCAGATGCGTCAATGTGTGTCTGTATGTGGATGTAGGTTTACCTTCTCCGAATACATACGGCCAATCGCGCATCTGCAGTAAAAGCACGTTAAACACATAACTGAAAAATATCGCCCCAGCCTTCTTTGTCCACATACATGTAACATAATTAGCGGTCCAGGAAAACCCAACACTAGCAATATATAGGCAGACCTCTAGATAAGAGGGGCATTTTCATGTCCTAAAATCTATATTTGACACTGACACCAAATCCATGTTGAAGGTAAGGTTTGGTTGAGTTATAGGAGAGATAGCTGGTCCTCAAATTTTTAAAAATATCATTTCAATCATGAAAAAGTATATGTATATCATAATCAAAAGGTATATGTATATCATAATCAAAAGGTATATGTTACAAAACAAAATATTTTCTAAATACACAATGTACATATTTTAAAGGTTTGCAATCTGTTTTCAAGTTATAATTAAAGAAAGTAACCTTAAAGAATAGTTCAATGATACCTTTTAGGCTTTCATGGACAAATGTGTTTGACATGAGTCAAGAACAAATATTTGCCTAACTCAGGAACAAAAGTTGATATCTGTCAAATCCAGGAACAAATATTTGCCTAACTCAGGAACAAAATTTAATATCTGTCAAACCCAGGAACAAATATTTGCTTAACTCAGGAACAAAATTTGATATCTGTCAAACCCAGGAACAAATATTTGCCTAACTCAGGAACACAATTTGATATCCGCCTAACCCAGCAACACATATCTGACTGCGTATACATGCTATCGGAATCTAATAAAAGAAATTTAGGAGATTCTTGAATTATTCTTTGACTTTATCGATGCGCTAGTTGATCTAGAACTACACTAATGCCAAAAGCCCTAATATTGGTTTCACCCAGATCGCTGCTTATATGAGCCCAACCAGTTTCAAGCCCAGCTCCCGTTTTCACCAACCGAGATAAATTCATTCTATTTCTAAATGTGTACATATTCGTATTTTCAAAATAACACGGGTGCTGATTGGATTAAATACATAGTTTAGCTAATCAGAAATTGTGTCACTTTGTGAATTCAAAAGTATAAATATGGGTTCATGTTATTTTACGTTGTACCGAATGATGGACCCAATAAGAAAATTGATTGGTTACCTCGTTATATAAGTAAATTATGTACAACGAGGAATGAGTTCCATACGATGATATAAGAAAGTACCTGCAGAATACCCGAGCCCCGATAGCCAATTCGGTTGCGACGCGGGTTGTCCATCCATGGGGGTTTTAGTTCGAACCCCTGCTCGGCTATCATTCCTTCCGACGTTTGATAAAAAGTTAATGTGTCATGCTCCATTCGTTTTCCACAAATGGGCTAACAGTTTATGTGGCCAGTTACTTGGATAGACTGTTGTTATGTGGAGTACTATTGTGAGGAAGCCGTAAGACATGGGTATGTAAACTGGCCACAGTGATATGACTGATTTGTTTTTGAAAACATCATAACTCCAATCTATCAATCAACTACCTACAATACTTACCTGTTAGCATTGTCTCTCCTCTCGCGAACATGTTCGGTGTTATCGGCTTTTCTATCTCCGAAGTTTTTAAGGTATACTTGCGATCTGATTGTTTGTAATAACCTGATGAAATGTGTACCACCGCCCCCTATCTAGAAATGTATACGGCGCAATATAATGTTATTTGTATTAAAGTCTGTAGCACTGCTTTCAGTCTAGTAAAGATTAATGGCATATGTCACGAACTTTGTTAAGGTTGTTACCACTGCCTGTCTGGTAAAGGTGCAATATAATACTATTTGTCAAGTAATTTGTTGAGGTTTTTACAACTGCCTTCTGTCTAGTAAAGGTACAATATAATGCTATATGTCAAGTAATTTGTTGAAGTTTTTACCACTCCCTTTTGTCTAGTAAAGGTACAATATAATACTATTTATCAAGAAATATGTTGAAGTTTGTACACTGCCATCTGTCTAGTAAAGGTACAATATAATGATATTTGTCAAGAAATATGTTGATGTTTGTACACTGCCATCTGTCTAGTAAAGGTGCAATATAATGCTATTTGTCAAGAAATTTATTGAAATTTGTACCACTGCCTTCTAACTAGTAAAAGGTGGTATATAATGTTATTTGTCAAGTAAATTGTTGCAGTTTGTACCACTGCCTTTTGTATAGTAAATGTGCAATATAATGTTATGTGTCATATAATTTGTTGAAGTTTTTACCACTGCCACCTGTCTAGGAAAGGTACAATATAATGTTATTTGTCAAGAAACGTGTTGAAGTTTGTACCACTTCCTTCTCTCTAGTAAAGGTGTAATATAATGCTATTTGTCAAGAAATTTGCTGACATTTGTACCACTGCCTTCTATCTAGCAAAGGTGGTATATAATGTAATTTGTCAAGTAAATGTTTAAAGTTTGTACCACTGCCTTTTGTATAGTAAATGTGCAATATCATGTTTTCTATCTAATAATTTGTTGAAGTTTATAGCACTGCCTTATATCTAGTAAATGTGAAATACAATGATATTTATCTTGTAATTCTTTGAAGTTTGTAGCACGGATTTTTGTCTAGTAAGGGCACACTATAATGCTATTTGTCAAGTAATCTGTTGAAGTTTGTACCTGTGCCTTGCGCCTGGTAAAGGTACAATATAATGGTATCTATCTAATAATTTGTTAAAGTTTATACCACTGCCTTATATCTAGTAAATGTGAAATATAATGATATTTATCTTGTAATTTTTTGAAGTTTGCCGCACGGATTTTTGTCTAGTAAGGGCATAATATAATGCTATTTGTCAAGTAATCTGTTGAGGATTGTACCTGTGCCTTGCGTCTGGTAAAGTTACAATAGTATGGTATTTATCTAGTAATTGGTTGAAGTTTATACCACTGCCTTCTGTTAAGTAAAGGTGAAATATAATGGTATTTATCTAGTAATTTGTTGAAGTTTGTAGCACTTCTTTCTGTCTAGTAAAGGTATAATATAATGCTATTTGTCATTTAATTAGATGAAGTTTGTACCTCTGCCTTCTGACTAGTAAAAGAGAAATATAATGTTATATGTCATGTAATTTGTTGAAGTTTGTACACAGCCTTCTATCTAGTAAAATCGAAATATAATGTTTTTTGTCAAGTAATTTGTGGAAGTTTATACCACTGCCTTCTGTCAAGTAAAGGTGAAATATAATGGTATTTATCTAGTAACTTGTTGAAATTTGAAGCACTGAATTCTGTCTAGTAGGGGTACAATATTATGCTATTTGTCAAGTTATTAGATGAATTTTGTACCTGTGCCTTCTATCTAGTAAAGGTGCAAAATATTGATATTGATTAAGTAATTTGTTGAAGTTTGTATCACTGCCTAAAATCTAGTTAATATGAAATATAATGTTATATGTCAAGTAATTTGTTGAAGCATAAACCACTGCCTTCTGTCTAATAATTGTGCAATATAATGTTATATGTTAAGTAATTTGTTGAAGCATATACCACTGCCTTTTATCTAGTAATTATGCAATATAATGTTATTTGTCAAGAAATTTGTTAAAGCATATACCACTGCCTTCTGTCTAATAAATGTGCACTATAATGTTATATGTCAAGTAATTTGTTGAAGTTTGTACCACAGCCTTCTGTCTAGTAAAAGCGCAATATTATGTTATATATCAAGTAATTCGTTGAAGTTTGTACCACTGCCTTTTCATAGTAAATGTGCAATATTATGTTATATGTCAAGTAATTTGTTGACGATTGTACACATGCTTTTGTCAAGTAAAGAGGCAATATTTTGTTATATGCAAAGTACTTTGTTGAAGTTTTTGCCAATGTCTTCTGTCTAGTAAAGGTGAAATATTATATTATATAGTAAAAGCGCAATAGTATGCTATATATCAAGTAATTCATTGAAGTTTGTACCACTACCTTTTCATAGTAAATGTGCAATATAATGTTATTTGTCAAGTAATTTGTTGCAGCATATACCACCACCTTCTGTCTAATAAATGTGCAATATAATGTTATATGTCAAGTAATTTGTTGAAGTTTGTACCACAGTCTTCTGTCTTGTAAAAGCGCAATATTATGTTATATGTCAAGAAATTTGTTGAAGTTTGTACACATGCTTCTGTCAAGTAAAGGTGCAATATTATATTATATGTAAGTACTTTGTTGGAGTTTGTACCACTGCCTTCTGTGTGATAAAGGTACAATATAATGTTAATTTCCAAGTAATTTGTTGAAGTTTGTACCACTGCCTTATATTTAGGGTAACGTGTATCGGCGTTGCGGCACCGCGGGTCAGCCATCCAGGTACTAACCGCGATTAACGTTGCTTAACTTTATGAATAGGTCAACAACTCTACCAACGTCGCTATAAAAGCCAGCTTCTACAGCAAGGCCGTAGCAGTGATATTTATACCTATAACCCGTTCCTATTATATTACTCCCTCTTTTCTCTTGACTTCGACCCGAAGTCGCACAACTGAACACAAGCAGTATACCAGAGCGGAGTCTATGTAACATCACTTGGAACCACCGGGGTTCGGGGATGATGGTGATATCAAACCGAAAATCCTACCGCTGCCACCATTTGTAACGTGTAACGGCGTTGCGCCATCGCGGGTCACCCATCCAGGCACTGACCGCGATGAACGTTGCTTAACTTTATGAAAAGGTCAACCAATCTACCAACGTCGCTATAAAAGCCGGCTTCTACCACAAGGCCGTCGAAGTGATATGTATACCTATAACCCGTTCCCGTTACATTTCTCCCTCTTTTCTCTTGACTTCGACTCGAAGTCGCACAACTGAACACAAGCAGTATACCAGAGCGGAGTCTATATAACATCGTTTGGAACCACCGGGGTTCGGGTATGCTGGTGATATCAACCCAAAAATCCCACCGCTGCCACCATTTGTAACGTGTACCGGCGTTGCGCAATTGCTGGTCACCCATCCAGGCACTAACCGCAATGAACGTTGCTTAACTTTATGAATAGGTCAACCAATCTACCAACGTCGCTATAAAAGCCGGCTTCTACGACAAGGCCGTAGAAGTGATAGTTATACCTATTACACGTTCACGTTACATTTCTCCCTCTTTTCTCTTGACTTCGACCCGAAGTCACGCAAGCAGTATACCAGAGCGGAGTCTACGAAACATCACTGGGAACAACCGGGGTCCGGGGATGATGGTGATATCAACCCAAAGATCCCACCGCTGCCACCATGTGTATCGTGTACCGGCGTTAAACCATCGCGGGTCACCCATCTAGGCATTAACCGCGGTGAACGTTACTTAACTTAAAGAAAATGTCAACCACTCTACCAACGTCGCTATAAAAGCCGGCTTCTACGACAAGGCCGTAGAAGTGATATTTAAATATATAACCCGTTCCCGTTTCATTAGTAAAGGTGGAAAATAATGTTATTTGTCAAGTAATTTGTTTAAGTTTGTACCACTGCCTCGTCTAGTAAAGGCACAATATGATGTTATACGTCAAGTAATTTTTAGCAAGGGGCTCGTTAGAGCCAATTGCTATAGTAGCTAATTTTCGAAACGACGCATCATTTTGAGACTGGAATCTAGACAGGCGTTTTACGATATCGGCATTGAATTACTTCACATCTGTCTTTCTACACGAGCTCTCTGTTTCTGAACACCATCTCGACTTCATATAGATGTATTGGTGGTTGCAGATCGTACATAA
Organism: Serripes groenlandicus; assembly: GCA_031761405.1. Classification (NCBI taxonomy): domain Eukaryota; kingdom Metazoa; phylum Mollusca; class Bivalvia; order Cardiida; family Cardiidae; genus Serripes; species Serripes groenlandicus. The sequence continues at coordinate 356,509 of JASEVX010000037.1, forward strand.
TGTCAATGAAAGTGGATGATTTGTGGAATATGTTGTTAAAAATGAAATGACTGTTGCCAGCTTATACCCATGTTGGTCATCTTGAACCGCCAATAGTTCCTGTTTAAAAATCAAACTGCGGTAACTTGTTGACATATGAAGCCGAAAATTGATTTGATTCGAAATCACTAACCCAAAAGAAATAACTCGAAAGAAATTTTATGTTAAAATATATGAATTACATGATTAATAATTAAAATGTATTTCTACGCTTTCAACATACTTGATCGCGCGTAAAGTTCATTGGTAATTCCTAAATATTGTAAATCGAATTGAGTAAAGGCAACTTTTCGATTCCGCCAACAAAAACAAATTCAGATAATCAATTCCCAATGATAACATATATACTCAAACATTTAAATTATTTAAATGATAATAAAATAAATAGTTGACAAAATATAACATATACGGTAAATGTGCAAGTGAGCCTAGGCGTCGGAATTTCCAAAAACCCTTTCGAGTAAAATGTATTTTCAGCGGAAACGTTTATTTGGAATCTAAGTACTAGAGTATTTCATTTTAGATTCCTGCGTAAATACATCAAATTCTCAACCAAAATTAACCTGAACAACCCCAGCAGACGGAATAAGATAGTCAAGTAATTTAAATGACATTTGTTTTTTATCAAGATAAAACGCTTCAATACTAAATAATTCTTTACCTCGTGTTTCGGTTTATAATTATGTTATGAATAAAATCCTCCGAATAGAAGTTGCCGCGTAATGTAGTGGTTAGCATGTTCGACCATGAAGCGGGAGACCAGAGTTCGATTCCCGCTTTGGGCAGATATTTTCTTTTAAGAAAAATATAATATTTTTTGTCTTATAAATTGCCGATATCAGTGGTGCAATTGTCATTAAACTCTTTCAAAATGTTGGGATTTAAAATGAATTCAAAAGCAATGCATTTAAAATTATTTCACCTATGCGTTGTGAAACACTAAGAAATGATTAAATCGTGTGTATGATGTTTTACGCAGCTTTTAACAATATATCAGTCATAGCACGCTGAAGAAAATGTAGATAACACAGGATTTTATTTCTGCTTTGAAAGTAAATTTGAACTCTCAATATAATTATCATTGTTAGGTTATTGTGATTTTGATATGAAAAATATATGTGTAATTAAAAAAAAACACGGCTAAAAATCCATTGTAAACCAGGAGGTGTGCTAAGCAGAAACTATCCAGATAGCAGATGCGCATGTGTATGCCAACTTTTAGTATATCGATATACCATCATACTGTGTGTACAGTATTTTGCTTTACTCCTTTATCGTTTAATATATGAATATAAAGTGCTAACTAACAAAGTGCTAGTGTAAAGTGTTCAAGTTAGACTTTTGGGATCGGTAAATCCATGTCCAAATGTTATCTGCAGTTAGCCCCTTGCTGTGAGCACTTTCAGTGCTTTGATTTGAAGCTTTTACCACTGCCTTTTGTCTAGTAAAGGTGCTATATAACTCTTTTAAATGATATGGGATTTCCTAATAATTGAAGAAAGTTTGACAAATGAGGGTTGAAACTTGTCTGTTTACATGGAAAAAACAGAAGTGTCATATTTTTGTCGTTTTTTCAGAAGTTAGTAACATGATAGAAGACACTTTTTAGTAATCCACAATTGAGCAGTGATATAGCAAGACCAACCGCACAGATCAGGATCACACTGCCCATCAAATGAGCACACCCATGGGAAATGTAAACATTAGCATTTCTGAACAGTGTAGGTTCAGATCAGCCCTTTCTCAATCTACACAAGTTTACAAATCATTTCTAACATAATCAGATGAGAGGTTTCAAACACTGCATCAGACGACTTTGAAAATAATTTTTTTTTTTTTTACAAAATCTCTTAAAGCGACTGAACTCCGGATACCCAACTGTCGAAAAAAAATAAAATTTCCAATTTTAAGAAAATTAGTGTTATTTTTGTATTTGGGGCATTAAAATATGATAACTGACATATAACATACCCCTAAAATCGGTGAGATTTTCTTGTTTTCGATACTTTTTCCATCGCAAATTCTACCCTGTCAGTAACGGGGTAAGTATTTTTAAATAGGAAACCCCTTCATCGGGACAATTGAAAACGACTCAAGTTCACTTTATTGATAAAAACATTTAGGGCGAATTTGATTTTTTTTTTTTTCCGTGCCATCTGGATTTCAGTCGCTTTAAAATTAAACACATTGTGGCAAAAGTAACAATTGCTCATCATGAGCAAGTTCTACTTTTGTCACGTTTTTTTGAAAAGTCGTCCGTTGCAGATGCATCAAAAATGCGTCTACAAATGTCAAATGGTTTTAATTAAAATAATGACATGTATATTTGAAGCCTCTATGGTTAATCTCTTCAAGGAGGCGGCGTGTTTCCCGTTCAATGTTGGATTGAATAATGACACGTGGTCACGTGGTATGGCCGTTGTGAATACTGACTTCAATCTTGAATGATATCGATAACTGTCATGCAGATCAACTAAAGTAAAAAGTAATATGTTTCATTTCAAAATAGTGAAACCTTCCAAATCAATACATACCTTGATTCCTTTGATTTTTTCGATGACAGTTTCCATATCTCGCACATCTTCATCATTCAAATTGAAAACGACATTTGCTTTATCACTGAATGTAATAAGAGCTATTCGTGTACCATTATTACCTGTTAAGTTAAAGACAACATTTGTTTAAACATTGAATGTAATAACGGCTATTCGTGTTCCAAATATACATGTTTAGTCCAATACAACATTTGTTTAAACATTGAATGTAATAACGGCTATTCGTGTTCCAAATATACATGTTTAGTCAAATACAACATTTGTTTAAACGATGAATGTAATAACGGCTATTCGTGTACCAATTTTACCTGTTAAGTTAAATACAACATTTGTTTAAACAATAAATGTAATAACGGCTATTCGTGTTCCAAATATACATGTTTAGTTAAATACAACATTTGTTTAAGCAATGAATGTAATAACGGCTATTCGTGTACAATTTGTACCCGTTAAGATAAATACATTTTTTGTTTAAACGATGAAGGTAATAACGGCTATTCGTGTACCAATTGTACCTGTTAAGTTAAAAACAACATTTGTTCAATCAATGAATTAATTTAATGACGGCTATTCGTTTACCAATTTTACCTTTAAAATTAATACAACATTTGTTTAACCAGTAAGTGTTATGACGTCTATTCCTTAACTTTTTTTTATCTGTGAAGTTAAATACAAAATTGGAAGATAGTGGTGTAATGTCCCGGGTTTGAGTTCGGTCATGAGCGGGTTCTGACTTTGGGATCTTTCCACACAAGCGGCGCAAGTTTTAGTCAAGTCTCCAGGAAGCAGACATCGAGCATGACTGAAAGCTTGTTTCGCAATCAATGTCAAATACATAAGTTTAAACTAAATACAACGTTTAATCAATGCATGCAATCGGGGTGGGGCTAACGGTGTACCATTTCTACCACTAAGATTGAGCAGAGCATTTGTTTCATTACATAACGTGATGAATGTTTATGGTGAGCCATTTTCACCAACTAAGTTTGAGTACAGCATTTGTTTCTTCACATAACGTGATGACTGCTTATTGTGTATCATTTATACCAACTAAGTTTGAGTACAGAATTTGTTTCTTCACATATCGTGATGACTGCTTATTGTGTGCCATTTTTACCAACTAAGTTTAAGTACAGCATTTGTTTCATCACATAACGTGATGACTGTTTATTGTGTACCATATTTCTAAAAAAAATAAATAAAGTAAGTGACTTGTATAACTGATAAAAGGACGGATATTACCCATATCATTTGTTTTTCACTGAATGCAATCGGGGCTAATCGTGTAGCACTTTTACATATAAAATTGATACAATTTCTATTTCATCACTGATTGTTATCGAGTCTATTCGTGTACTAGTTTATATTTTAAGCTTTTTGAGCATTATGGATGAGCCGAGCTATTGAAAAACAGGCAATCGAGAATGTTGTGTTCACACGATGACCGTGAATGCACCCCCGAAGTAATAAATTTAGTTTTTCATTTTAGACGAGGAGATTTACAGCTTACCTCCGGTCGCATCATTGGAAATACCAAACTTCTCACAGATCACCTGGATAAAAAATTTACCATTTTCCAAAGATTGTTGTCCGATACTGGCCGACGTGTCTATGGCGAACACAAGATCCAAACCAGATTTACCAGCACTCAACTTTGCTGAAAGATGAACAGAAACAACACCACGTGACTTTGAGTCATGGCTCGTGTATCAGAATGTATTATATATTTTGATATTTTTCCTTCTATTTTCCATTTGAAAAAAGGATGCAGTATCCGTCGATATTGTATACTCTGATATTATATAGTTTGATATTATAATCATATCCTTTTCACGTGCCGGTAAGGACGGATTCACGCGTTACATCTAGTGAATTACAAAAATTTTGTCTAACATATTTATAGCACTGGCTGTGTGCAAATACATACATATTTTCTGACGTAATAATATGATACGCAGATCAATACTATTGCTCGATTTCAGATTCGCTGCACATTTGACATACGCTGCATAGTTGTTTTGATTGTCATTGACGATCTAGAAAAGTGTATCTCAATAACATGTGATCAACAAAATAAAATGGGTTTTAATCTAATAACTGATAAGTTGAAAACGCAAATGATTGTTTGAAAGGTAAGTCTTCCGATTATTTTTGTCATTATCAGATGTGAAGTTTTTCGGATAAGTGTATCTCAATTACAGGTGACCAAAAAAAAAAAAGAGGGTTTAAATTTAATAACTGCTAAGCTGAAAACGCAAATGATTGTTTGAAAGGTAGGTCTTCTGATTAATGTTTGTCATTCTCAACGTTTGCTTTACTGCACACAGTGTGAGGTCAAAACTGGCACAAAGGAATACAAATATCCAGGCGTTAATACCAAAATAAGATAAGACACGAGTTTTTAATGAAATCCACTGTTAGAAAAAGAGTAACACATCGTTTTGTTGACGAGTCGAAGTCGAAACCAAATGGGGAACGAAAAACAATTATGTGGCATTGGGCCTAAAGCCTAATACCAGTGATCATAAATAATTCAACTGTCGCCGTAATATAGCTGAAAAAGTGTAGAAGATGGCATAAAACCCTAATAAAACAAACACATGCTGAATGCAGTTTTAACAGCAGAAAAGTCTTAAATGTCAGGTAAACGATTCATTGTTCTGATGCTTTTTCATTGCTTCAAAGATTGATGAATGGTACACAGAGAAGAACCTGACTAGTTCACACACTCACCTTGTATTCCATCTTTTGAATCAACTGATGCCACAGCATATTCATCGATGAATTTGTCCTTAAGTGTGTTTGCGAAATCGCGAGCACTTTTTCGGGCTGAAAAAAAAAAAAAAAAAAACATTTAAACGGGTTTTAGTATTCATCGTATAAGTTGGTGCGAGTATAAATTTGAAGGCCGTTTGGTTTGCGTGGCAACTTGGGACCGGGTGTCCCTAGGTTCGAAGACAGCTCACGGCGGTCAAGGTGGAATCGCCCTTGGGCAAGATGAATTTCCTAGTCTAGTATTGCATATTTTGCACGAAGAGATCTTAAATAAGTTTTCCTCTTCGCGATATAACTGACAATCCACTGCGTAAAACCTTAATAAAACTATTAAGGCTTATTCTAATAGTCTTAAGAAAGCAAGCCCTGAGGGTGATGAAAATGTAAAAAACTTGTTTAACACTCGATGTAATAAAAAAACTACTCGTATATAAATAGACTGGTTCACTAATCTTAATCTTCTATATCAAACTCGATGTGAAATAAAATAAATCATTAAATAAATGAGTAATAAAATACAATACAATTGCTTTCCTGTCCCATATGTAAAAATCTGATACTTAACTTTAACATGATATCTGGAAGAGGTACAACGTTTGCAAAAGAGAAAGAATAGAACCTTGTTGACAAGATGGGTAATCCTTGTTCCAGCGATAGCCACTCCCACATGTAATAGGGGAGTCACCAACTAGCACGTGTCCTTGGTTACAGGTGAAGGTCGCAATGCCACCTTTAGAGTAGCTGGAAACGTCGACCTTTCCGTTGGTAGGGTCAGATATCCGCACACATTTACGGGCTGGAAAAGAAGTTAGACCAGTCCTCAATAGTTATTTATAGTTAGTTATAGATTTCGAAAAAACAGTTACGCACATGCACGTACATGTACTATACCTTGTAAGACTCCCGACGGCTCAGTTGGTAGCAATACGGTTTGTCAATCAAATGGCTGTGAGGTCGAACCCGGGCTCGGCAAACGTTTTTTCCAACGTCTGACAAAAGTAAAAAGGACAAACGTAATTGGTCTTTCACTAATGGGCTAACGGTCTACGTGGAAACGCAGACATTTGTTTGTAAATACTATTGTTCAAGGATTACAGCTGTGATAGAGCCAGGAAACATGTGGATTGGTAAACTGGCGACTGTGATATATCAGAAAAATCGTTGACAACGGCGTGAAACCCCATTAGAAACTAGACCTACACGTAACGTTGATTTTCTATACAAAGACTATTATTCAAAAATAGATCACATACCCAAGGAAAGGAATCATGCAATTTGATTGGTCATCATGACATATTCCTCTATGGTAACAATATATGTGTTCGTTGTTATTTTATTATTGGCAACTTTAATGAGAAGATTTCTTAAATGTCAGGGAAAATTGTTAATTTTCTGCATCGTTGTTGTTTAAAATGTGTTTAAACCCTTTCCCCATACAACAAATATACAGGAAAACAGCGTTGAATCGAGTTGAAAAAAAGTCGTCTGCGTCAGATGCTTTAAAATGCGTCTGCGTGTGAGAAATGGATACAGTTATTTCCTTCCTACAAAATGAAGGTCACGTTTAAAATCTTGATGAAGCGTAAAATAGGTCAGTATGCAGAACATTTCATTTTAAAACTTTATCTTATTAGTGCCTCTCGTAGGATCGCCAACTTAACTATCCAATCAAAACGTTTCATTTCCTTTATTTCTTCGACATTATTCATTAAATACAACATTTGATTGGTCCACAATCAAGATCATTTGTTTAATATCTAGATCAAAATTCGTCTGCGTCAGATGCTTTAACATGCGTCTGTATGGGGGAAATGGATACAGTTATTTCCTTCCTACAAAATGAAGGCCACGTTTAAAATCTTGATGAAGCGTAAAATAGGTCACGATCTGATAAATCCATGCCTTACCAAGACGTGCCGTTGGATAGCAACTGCGGGTCCTCCCTGACCAAGCATAGTTGAAGCCTGCCTTTTTCGTCTTTCTACATAACCGAGTGGATCTGCCGCCAATTAAACTAAAAGTATAATGCTGAGGATAACTACTCATAATTTGATAAAGGTGACTATGCTTTCTGTTTGATAGTGTTTCGTGTTGTTATGTAATTTAGAAAAGCTATTTCATTTATTGAATTCCAATGTTTTCTTTTCCTAATAACCAGCACAAATGATGAAATAACATCACAGAGTAGAACAGAAAATGTATTTGTCATTAAGCAAACAAGTTCATAATAACGAAATCATTTAAACCTTTCCCACATACAACAAATCTGCAGCAGACGACTTTGAAAACTACTAGTTTAGGGTTTAGCGTAGCGACTGCAAGAATAAGCGAGGGTCAATCTTTGCACGAGTCGAATACAGTATCTAGGATCGATAAATTCACACTACTACTACAACAACAACTATTGAACACTTTCTACGTTTGCCACAATGTTTTCAACTTTATTCAACAATAAGAGTATCATGGACATTTTCAAAGTTGTCTGCTCGGGATTTTTTGTATCGTTCGCTACTCGGGTATCAATATCGAGAAGAGACTCAATGAGCCGTTCCACGAGACATTATTGACTCTGCGTAATGTATCGACCCGGATCAACACGCGCAGTCCGCCCAGCCTAATCCGGGCGGACACAATCCGTATCAGGGGTATAGACGAGATATATAGTAATGCTTTCTGAAACAGAAATTCCATAGGAGGCGAAACGTGTCTGTCCGGATTAGCCTGCGGAGCATGCTTAGGCTGATCCGTTCCTTTACTTTACGCATAGTCCACACTGTTGGTTTTCTCATGAAACGGCTCAATTCATAGATAAGTGAAAATGGGTGGTAATTCCAGTTGCAAGAAAGTTAGCGAGATACTAGCTAAACCAACAAAACAAACAATGGATTGATTTAGCACCGTTTTCAACAATTTGTCAGTCATATCACGGCGGCCAGTTCACCTACTCATGTTTCCTGGATTTCTCACACCGGTACCCCACACAACATAATCTCAAAGCAACTGGCTGCTTTTCCACATAGACTCCAAAACAAACAAACAAGCAAATAAAACAAACCTGAAGTCCTTTTCACACGAAAACTGTACTTTTTTCGGCGACTTGATTTTAATTGATCCGAACAATGGCGCAGTTAGATCTTTACATAGCCCAGATCCGGTATCTGCAAAAAAATGAGCAGCGTAGGGCTAAATGCAGGTATTGATGCACCACTGTTTCGGTTTTAACAGCGTGGAGTTCAAGTTCAATTATATTACGGCGGTCGGTTGGTCTGTGTTTTTCGCACCAGTACCCCGTACGATATTGATTGATTGATTGATTGATTGGGGTTTAACGCCGTTTTTAACAATTTCTCAGTTATATCACGGCGGCCAGTTCACCTACTCATGCATTTCCTGGTTTTCTCACACCAGTACTCCACACAACAATCTTCCCAAGCAAGATACTTACCCAGGCCACTAACTAACTTTCCATAAAAAGTAGTTCACAGCACATATGAGCCGTTCAACGAGAAAACCAGCATTATGGACTCTGCGTAATGTATCGACCAAGATCAACCTGCAGGCTAATATGGGTCGACACATTCCGTTTCAAGGGGATAGAGGTATAGAGTAATGATTCCTAAAACAGAAAATACTCTGGAGGCTAAAAGTTGTTGTACGGGTTAGCCTGCGAGGCATTCTTCGGATGATCCGGTCTATACTTTACGCAGAGTCCACAATGATGGTTTTCTCGTGGAACGGCTCAATTATTTAGATTGTGTCCATACATCTTTTCTTTTTTTGGCATTAGTCTGCCATTTGACTTTGTTAAAACTGAAGTGTTATATTTATATGGTATGTTTTGCAAACTTGCCGTTTTGACTGAATAAAATATATCTATCTATATATATCTATTTTCAGTAATATTCAGTGGGAATATAGGAATTTGCAGACACATATTAAGATTCATAAACTGCAGAAATTGTTTTTTCATCCTTTGACTGAAAAAGTGTAAATCTTTCACTGTTACTCTCACTTTGTTTATAGGCACCATCCAAACCAAAAGAGTACCACATGGTGATGTAGTACTCGAGCGTCAGCCTCGATGGCGGGAGTTTGCAGGTTGGATCCCCACCGATACATTCCAAAGAATTTAAACATGATAGCAATGGCTTTCAGGATTGTGGTGTTAGCATTACGACTGATCCGCTGGTATCATTACGACTGACCGCTGGTATCATTACGACTGACCGCTGGTAGCATTACGACTGACCCGCTGGTATCATTACGACTGACCGCTGGTATCATTACGACTGACCGCTGGTATCATTACGACTGACCGCTGGTATCATTACGACTGACCCGCTGGTAGCATTACGACTGACCGCTGGTAGCATTACGACTGACCGGCTGGTGTCAGGTTGATTAAACGAGAAGTACTGGTAACTTATCCAAGAAACGCCATTTGATAACTAGATCTGCGATGTCAGCTATTAACCCTTTCCCTCATACGACAATTCACGTATTTTGTCAAAAAATAGAAAATCTCCATAATTGAATGGATAACCTATTTTGTCAAAAAATAGAAAATCTCCATAATTGAATGGATAACCTATGACAAAACGTGGAAACCATTGTGGCAAAAGGAGAAATTGCACGTTTTGTGCAATTTCTTCTTTTGTCACTATGTTTTCAAACATTCCGTCTGCTACAGAGGCGTCAGAAAGCGTCTATATGAGGGAAAGGGTTAAGTCAAATAAGCAATTAACAAGCCCCTATGATACAGTTTAAATTCAAAGAACAAAGAACGAAGCCCCGTTTACTCGTTTTCGACACATGTCCAGAAAGCTCTGAAGTTGACTTTCGAAGCGCTTTGTTTGTTTGGATGTCATCATGTAACGGCGATGCATGGGTAAGTTACCAATTGTTTACGAGGCAAACGGGGGGTATTGTTCTTCCTGATACTGGAAATTTTGTATGAACCCTTTCTCACATACAGCAAGTCTGAAGCTGACCACAAACGTATGGACATTCTCAATGAATATAAGTAAATTTAGTGAGAAGAGTTAAAACAATGTCGCAAAAAAGAGAAATTGCTCATAAATGTTTTCAAAATCGACTGCTGCAGATGCAGAGGTCCAGCTAAGGAGGAGTGAACTGGTCTTTTCCCACCCATATCTCGCTTATGACTCAACTTAACCCTATGTTGTGGGTACTCAAAATGAATCGTCTCACTGAGACGATTCATTTTGAGTACCCACAACAAAGGGTTTGAGGGTCGAATAAGGATTTGGGGATGTGAAATACTCTTCTTATCTAGAGTTCTGAGATAGGTCAAAATGCGTATACATGTGGGAAAGGGTTTAAACCGTGCATAGCAGAAAAAGATAGACCATTTTGTTACACAATACTATAATGATATGCTTTACTTACTTCTTCTAGCTTCACTGCATTTAAGCACCAAAGTCAATCCAACTAAAATAACAACACTCTTCATTGTCCTCTCCTTTTTTCACTTATGACTTCCATCATCAATCGTTTGCTTTTCGATTATTTTTCGTCACATGGACTTAACCTACTTTGCGATCACGTGACTAGTATTTCACAAGAACCTCTTATAGCTGTCCCGCGTCAAGTAAAAAGACAGTTTTGGCTTATCAATTCTTATTAAATAATCATTAATCATCTATATGTTTTTTCCCTTGTTCTACCGAGATGTTTTCAATGTGAACTGCTGCAGATATATCGAGTTTTGGCTTAATTAATTTATTGAGTTTTAACGCCGTTTTTAACATTATTTCAGTCAAATCGCGGCGGCCAGTTCACCTACTCATGTATTTCCTAGCTTGCTCACACCAGTACACCACACAACATACTTTCCAAGCTACTGGCTTTTTTACCACATAGACAATTAGCCCATTGGTGAAAAAAGAATGACGCTTGTCACAGCGACTTTTGTCAAACATCGGAATAAATGTGTAGGCCGAGCTGGGATTCGAAATCACAACCCCTGGATTGACAGCCCGCGTTGCTACCGACTGATATAACGAGGTTAGGCAAGGTTCGGTTTTGTTGGTGAAACGTTTGCATGACCAAGTTTCACCAGAATATGTGTCCATCCGTCTGTCTCACCAAAATATTTGTCCGTCCGTCTGTTTCACCAGAATATGTGTCCGTCCGTCTGTCTCACCAGAATATTTGTCCGTCCGTCTGTTTCACCAGAATATGTGTCTGTCCGTCTGTATGTATGTTTGTTTGTTTGTTTGGAGTTTAACGCCGCTTTCAACAGCTTTGGTCATATTGTATGTATGTAACAAGATTCAAGACAATTATTACTAATATGTAATAAAGCTCTATAGGACGATTTATGTTCACACCTGACACTCTGTGTTGTCTGCATAAAGTATGTGATACTAAACATCGAGAGTAATTCATGAGTCTATGTTTTGGGAAAGTATGCAAGTTGATTCTTTGTAAACGTTGTAGATGATGATCAGCCATTGAATCGCACAGTCTGATCCAGATTTACCCTGTTCACATATTACACACGTTAGTGTGATTGAATATAATGTAAACTTGGGTAGAGTCTGATAAGACTGAGCATATGGGCAGGGGGATCTGAACCTACACATTATCAAATATGTCAACTTGTTCCTTTTTACCACGTACGGGTTTTGTTTTGTTTAATGCGGCGGAAACTAAAAAGCTATAAGTACTTGAAGCACTTGATGTTATTTTTTAATATGTGCCGTCCCACGAGAAAACCGACATTGTGGAGTCTGCGTAAAGTATCGACCCGAATCTGCCTAACCATGCCGCGCAGGCTAACCCGTACAGACACTTTTCGCCTCTTGTGGATTTTCTGTTTCAGGAATCATCACTATATCCCCCTGAGATGGAATATTTCGGCTCGTACTATTAGCCATAATGTTGGTTTTCTCGTGGGACGGTTCAATTATGTTGTTGATTTGAACGACTTTCTAGTTCTCTGAAGAAAACAAATCTAAATCTTTGTGGGGGATCTGAGGCAGTCGACTTTGAACACTTTTCTGGACAAAGGACAAATGCTCTGGATTTTCCCACAATGCATTAAAAGTACAACTTATTGTCAGTTTGTATATATGTCCCTACCTTTTCTAAGATGTTACGAGTATACTCTATGAAGCGCTTCAACTATCATACTTGGTCAAGGATTATACATAGGAATTCATGGTCGTCTGCTTTGAAAACATATACAAAATACGGATAGTAAATAAAAAATATGTTTTATACTTAGTTGAAAACATTATGGGAAAGGAACCGACTTTTCATCTGGTTAAACGTTTTTTTATATAAGTAACTTGCCGTTGACCGATAGGTCTAGATCTAAACTAAATTCCGGACACTATATTGATCGATTAATGTAAAACACATGATATAATTTAGTAACCAATGATTATCTCATGTTCGACGGTACTGTTTGTTCACTATTGACTATATGTACTGATAGTGTGTATTTGTAGTCTTTTACTTAAAACTATTTTATCTGGTCGATTGTTTGCTCTAGTCTGCTTATACAGTCAAACATAACCTAGCGATCACCTCTATTGAGTAGCCCATTAAAGATTAACACAAAAAAACATTTTTTTCTTTAATTGTCTTGTTTTAAGCAGCCACCTTTGTTCAGCTACCAATCATTTAGTCAAACATTTGTAACTCTCTTTAACCCTTTCCCTCATACGACAATTCGTCAGCAGACGACTTTGAACATATGTTGTCAACACATAGAAAATCTCTTTAATTGAATGGATTACCTATGACTGAAAGTGAAAAACATTGTGTCAAAAGAAGAAATTGCTCGTTTTGAGCAATTTCTTCTTTTGTCACAATGTTTTCAAAAATCCGTCTGCTGCAGAGGCGTCAGAAAGCGTCTATATGAGGGAAAGGGTGAAATGAAAGAACAATTAATGAATTAAGTTTAAAACATTGTGGCAAAAGAAGAACTTGCTCGTTATGAACAATTTCTACTTTTGCCTGGATGTTTTCACATGTCATCTGCTGCAGAGGCGTCAGAAAGCGTCTATATGAGGGAAAGGGTGAAATGAAAGAACAATTAATGAATTAAGTTTAAAACATTGTGGCAAAAGAAGAACTTGCTCGTTATGAACAATTTCTACTTTTGCCTCGATGTTTTCACATGTCATCTGCTGCAGAGGCGTCAGAAAGCGTCTATATGAGGGAAAGGGTGAAATGAAAGAACAATTAATGAATTAAGTTTAAAACATTGTGGCAAAAGAAGAACTTGCTCGTTATGAACAATTTCTACTTTTGCCTGGATGTTTTCACATGTCGTCTGCTGCAGAGGCGTCAGAAAAGAGTCTATATGAGGGAAAGGGTGAAATGAAAGAACAATTAATGAATTAAGTTCAAAACATTGTGGCAAAAGAAGAACTTGCTCGTTATGAACAATTTCTACTTTTGCCTGGATGTTTTCACATGTCATCTGCTGCAGAGGCGTCAGAAAGCGTCTATATGAGGGAAAGGGTGAAATGAAAGAACAATTAATGAATTAAGTTTAAAACATTGTGGCAAAGGTAGAACTTGCTCATTGGGAGCATTTTCTACTTTTTCCTCGATGTTTTCACATGTCATCTGCTGCAGAGGCGTCAGAAAAGCGTCTGTATGTGGGAATAGGGTATATCAAACTTTTACAGTCAACTGTTTGGTCATACATCCTTTCTCTTAACCCTTTCCCTCATATAGACGTTTTCTGACACCTCTGCAGCAGTCAACTGTTTGGTCGTACATCCTTTTCTCTTAACCCTTTCCCTCATATAGACGTTTTCTGACACCTCTGCAGCAGTCAACTGTTTGGTCGTACATCCTTTTCTCTTAACCCTTTCCCTCATATAGACGTTTTCTGACACCTCTGCAGCAGTCAACTGTTTGGTCGTACATCCTTTTCTCTTAACCCTTTCCCTCATATAGACGTTTTCTGACACCTCTGCAGCAGTCAACTGTTTGGTCGTACATCCTTTTCTCTTAACCCTTTCCCTCATATAGACGTTTTCTGACACATCTGCAGCAGTCAACACTTTGGTCGTACATCCTTTTCTCTTAACCCTTTCCCTCATATAGACGTTTTCTGACACCTCTGCAGCAGTCAACTGTTTGGTCGTACATCCTTTTCTCTTAACCCTTTCCCTCATATATACGTTTCCTGACACCTCTGCAGCAGTCAACTGTTTGGTCGTACATCCTTTTCTCTTAACCCTTTCCCTCATATAGACGTTTTCTGACACCTCTGCAGCAGTCAACTGTTTGGTCGTACATCCTTTTCTCTTAACCCTTTCCCTCATATAGACGTTTTCTGACACCTCTGCAGCAGTCAACTGTTTGGTCGTACATCCTTTCTCTTAACCCTTTCCCTCATATAGACGTTTTCTGACACCTCTACAGCAGACGGCTTTTTTGAAAACATAGTGACAAAAGAAGAAATTTCTCAAAACGAGCAATTTCTCCTCTTGCCTCAATGTTTTCAACTTAATTCATTAATTGTTCTTTCATTTAACCATTTCCCTCATATAGACGCTTTATGACGCCTCTACAGCAGACGGATTTTTGAAAACATAGTGACAAAAGAAGAAATTGCTCAAAACGAGCAATTTCTCCTCTTGCCTCAATGTTTTCAACTTAATTCATTAATTGTTCTTTCATTTAACCATTTCCCTCATATAGACGCTTTATGACGCCTCTACAGCAGACGGATTTTTGAAAACATTGTGACAAAAGAAGAAATCGCTCAAAAAGAGCAATTTCTACTTTGGCCACAATGTTTTCCACTTTTAGTCATAGGTTATCCACTCTATTATAGAGATTTTCTGTTGTATGACAAAATATGTTCAAAGACCTCTGCTGCAGAATTGCCGTATGAGCGAAAGGGTTAAAGAGATTTTTTATGTTTTGACAACATATGTTCAAAGTCGTCTGCTGAAGAATTGTCGTATGAGGGAAAGGGTTAAAGAGATTTCCTATGTTTTGACAACATATGTTCAAAGGGTTTGTTTACGTCGACTCATTGAAATATAATTGAAGCCTTTCATTGTTTATAATCAATCTCCATTCTAAGGTAGGTTGACCGGTGTGTTCCCGGAACGTCGACTCGATTTAATCCCTAGCTGGTCGGTAGAGCGGATCGGGGGGATCAATAGAGGGTAATTATGTGATATAAATAAGACTGATGCAGATTTTCCTATGGTATGTATAGTTCTATACCCCTTTAGGTACCCCCTAATCCCGGATAAGTGAAAGGTGTTAAGCGGAACGAGTCGACGTTCCGGGAACACACCGGTCAACCTACCTTAGAATGGAGATTGATTATAAACAATGAAAGGCTTCAATTATATTTCAATGATGGACATTCACTTCGTTGACCAAAAAAATGCAAGTTATGATAAATGTTCACTTGACCCCACCCCTGATGCTCCAATATGCCCCTCAGTTGATAACTGTTTATTCAACTACTATAATGTTAGTGTTATGCATAACTGCAGTATGGATTTCCGGCGACATTGATGCGTTGCATCAACTTTCTCTTGTAATGTATAGGATATAGATAGTGTTATTGGTGATGGTTACATACTCACTTCGTGCATAGCTTTTAACAGAGACAACTAAGCCGTCCCGCGAGAAAACCAACATTGTGGACTCTGCGTAAAGCATCGACCCGGATCAGGCTATCCCGGACAGTCAATTTTCATCTCCTGTGGATTTTCTGTTTCAGGAATAAATTACTCTATACCTCTTTAGCCCTGAGACGGAATGTGTCGGCCCGAATAAGCTTGCGCGGATTACATTACGCGGACTTACATAACATTACAGAGTCCATAATGTTGGTTTTCTCGTGGAACGGCTCAGATTATATCTCGGCTTTTATCAACCCTTTACTCTTTCAGCGCCAAAGGCAATATTGAGCTTTTTGGAAACAATACAGATTCAGGTGAGTCAGCTCGTGACGAGCTGTCTCACCTGAAATCTGCATTGCTTGGCTGTGAGTTATAAAAATATTCCAAATATCCTATAACATGAAAAAAGAGTCGTCCGAATTTGAACATGGAAGAGTCTACTTTAAACAATTCGGCGCTGAAAGGGTTAAACACTAGCACATATCTTAAGCAGACATATTTTAAGATATATTATCCGTGCACAAGTATTGAAACTCCCTGTAAATTAAGGTATACAAATTAAAAGTGTTGGCAAATATGGAGAAATTGCTTATAATAAGCCATTTCTCATTTTTAACGAATTATTTTTTCTCAAAAAATAATACAGTTAACGCGATCGTTTTTTTTCCGGAAGTCACGGTTAAACTACACTTCCGCTTAGAATACACATTCGCTGCACCTAAATAGTCCTAGTATTTTTTCGATATTAAAATGACTTCTACGTGTTATTTCAATACAGTGAAGTCATAATTATACTATCGAATCATCATAGATAATCAATTTTCTAGAAAATATCAAATTAACAGTACGCGCATATATATTTCATTTGTCGGCAGGTACGTATAAGGCACGAGTATGAATTTTAGTCGTATGCCCATTCACTAGAAGTCGACCCCACGCTGTATAGAACAATTATGCCACTACGCAGAGCTAATTATAGATCATGGTTTACATACGCGCGCATTCAGTTAGCTTAATATATATACGAAAGTAACGCTCATACGTTGTATCAAAGTACCGTGGTGTAATGCAGAGCGTGTAGAACTTCTAAGCATGGACTATTTATGGACCCGAGTTCGGGTCCCAATTGGAACTGTTCTTTTTTTTTTTTTTTTTAATTCTTATTTTATGCGATTTTTTAAACATTATAGATTTATAATAATTAATTCACTCACATGAAACATAGTTATAATATAAGCCGAAATCCTGGATCCGCCCCTGGTGACGAAAACAAATCAAACTAACAATGTAAATCTCACAAATATGCCATGGGTGTTTTGACAGACTTTACGCAGAGCTCAGTGAAAGAGTTAGTGTGCATGTTAAACGCTCGCATCGCCGTTGAAATGCTACATTTACTAAAACTGTCAACTGATAAAAAAAATCTCTGGACAAAAATATTAATAATAATAAAATAGACTAAATTGTGCAATAGCATGATCAATTGCATTCATAAATTTGATTTTACAATACATGTTCAAAATAATTCGTTACCAGTACTTTCTGTACTTTGATTTACCATCTTTTCAAAATGCGTCTGCTTCAAACCCTGCTAAAAATGTGTCTGCCTGACGGAGAGCCCTGTTAACCCTTTCCCACATATAGACGCTTTTTGACGCCTTTGCTGCAGACGACTTTTAAAAACACTGTAATTAAAGGAGAAATTGCTCAAATCCAGTCATTTCTCCTTTAGCCATTAATTATTTTCAACTCCTTTAATAATAAAACCCTTATTTATGAAAATTGTTCATGTTTTTGTCAAAAAAAAATCGAAGTCGTCTGCTGCAGATTTAATGTATGTGGGAAATGTTTAAAAAAGTATGTACAGAAAAAGTAGGCTATCCTTGAGTTGCGGAAATATTTGTTTTTTTTGTTATCTACTTTCCTGATTATAGCAATGATTAATAACGAAACTGGCCGCCAATTAAGTGTGGCTTCGTGATAAGAAATATTTAATATATGTGTATATATATTATATAAAATATCTCTTGTGCAAATAAAAGGTAGAATATAGACGCTTGTAGTGGATCTTCATTGAATGAGAGATTATTGGAAATGAGCCGAGCCCCGGTAACTCTGTTGGTACGCGGACTTTTAATCCAGGTATTGTGAGTTCGAATACCAGCTCGGACAACATTCTCTCCGACAAAGTAGCCTAACTGTCACAAGCGTCATTCGTCTAACAGTCTGTGTGGAGTAGCAGCCAGTTGCTTAGAAAGTATGGTGTATGGAGTCCTGGAATAGGAAAGCCAGGAAACACTTGAATAGTTAAATTGGCCGCCGTCATATTACTCAAGATTTGTTGAAAACGGTGTTTAAACACCAATCAATCAAATATTTGAAATTAATCCCATTGTTATTGGTTTCAAATTAGGGATCATTTTATTTTGTAATATTGTTGCAGCAATAACGGTTTTAAGTCAGAAGAATATTCTGAAAGTTGGTGCCTTACAACTTAATACTGCATGTAAAAATTAAGTAAAATAAAAAGTCAATCAACAATTGCAGTCGACTTGTCCTTACTGTTCCGCAATAAAGATATTCGTATTTTAACTTGACCATACATTTCTCTCTGCCAATCAAAATTATGAAAATTGACGCATCGGCTGGTTCCTGTATTCATTGACTATATCCAGCTATCTCGCGATAGGAAACGAGAATCGGTCTAGAAATAAAACAACAACGCCATTTTGAAGATAATAGAGCCGATACTTCATCCAAAAAGATATCCTTCAACATCTTGTCCAGCTTTTTCTTGATCAGGTAATTACTTTGCCAACTTGTAGAAATTAGATTTTCCTTCCTTTTATCAGTAAAAAGACGTGATTTTGTTTGTTCATTCGCTTGAATCTTATGTAGAATTGCACAGTGACGCGAAACATCGATTTTCATTATTTTTGACGAATCCTTTATTTCTTATTTTAAAGTATTCAAATAGGTGTTAGACGAATTCAAGTTTAAATAATGATCGTCACGAATCTGACAATCGACCTGTCTTTAAATAATTCGGGACCACTTCATTTAAATCTCACAGGGACAGGTTTTGTAATTGGATGCTACTCGATATCTTCTTAATTGCCGGCTTCCCGTCAACTAATTTTATTAAATTTATTTTTAAACGGCAACATATATAGATAAATCAAAAAGAAATTATGTATCTTTAAAAGTCATCCACATAAACTGATATATTTACAGCTTCACTAAATCAAAAATAAAATGGCCGATACAGAAAATGCTGAAGAACTTTTGGACTATGACGAGGAGGAGAATGAAACTACCCAAGAGGGAGCTGGCGATGTACAACAAGTGAAGAAAGATGTGAAAGGAACGTACGTCTCCATCCACAGTTCTGGGTTCAGGGACTTCCTGCTGAAGCCTGAATTACTTCGCGCCATTGTTGACAGAGGTTTTGAGCATCCTTCAGAAGGTAATGCTTTGTAAATAATTTAAACATTGCAAAGCAATAAACCCTATGTTGGGGTATTTGAAAGAAAAATTGTGTGCACACCATCATTCTGTTCAAATAATTGCATTGTTGCACAAAGACCTCTTAATCATTTGTCTGTTAATCCTTGACTCCATGTAAATCATTAAATTCTCTTTGAAAAAGTTGTTATGAAAAGAGAAATTGCTCAAAATTAGCTATGTCTCTTTTTTGCCACTTTTCAACAATTTTAAGTGAACCTTTTTGCTTGATTTCCCATATTTTTGCCAAGATGTTTTGCTACTGATTGGCCTAAAGTGGGAAACCAGAGTTAACTATATGAGTAAAGCTAGCTAGAAGAGCGAGAATCAAGATATGAAGGATATAAAGGTATAATTGTCATTTTGAAAAGTTGTCTCTCAAACTTAAATAGTCTTATGTTAAGTGTAGGTTTTAAGCAGCTTTTATTTTTTTCATTTCCAGTTCAGCATGAGTGTATTCCACAAGCCATTTTATCAATGGATGTCCTGTGTCAGGCCAAATCGGGTATGGGTAAAACTGCTGTATTTGTCCTTGCCACTCTCCAACAAGTTGAACCTGTTGATGGTCAGGTAAGACTAAGAGGATTTTATACCATTCAACATGAACAACTAAAGATTTGTGTACCCTAGGCTTGTCATAGTTTGTGTGTTTTATTTGTTAACAAGATCACAACCAAATTCAAAGTATGTCAACCGTTCAGACTACACAAAATCTTTTGAAACCTGTCGGGTCCGAAAGCTAATTTTTCATATATTTTCCTCTTTGTTCAAACATTTATTGCCTGAAAATTTGTCAGTCCGAATGAATTTTTGTCAGCCAAGACTGACGACTTTTGCGTAGTATGACCGTTGTCATTTTAGTTTAATAATGTATTTGTGATTGAATTAGGTTCAGATGAACCTGTGACCTGCTGTCTTATCATAATCTACACAAGTTAACAAAATCTTCTGACACGCTTATGTTTGATATATTTATGCAATCTAGATCTTGATCAGCACTGAGGCCAAAATGTACTTTTTCCCACGGAGAGAAGAAGAAATTGTCCCCTCTTTGTGGAACAGTGATTTATTGGCCTTAGTTATTGCTATTTGAATTGTTTACCTATCTGGGTATCCAGGAGGGTAAAGTACTCCTGCAAATTTTATGTTGGATAAAGATCCTCACTTAATCATGCCCACATGAAATGAAATTGGTAATAAGAAAACACATTTGTGACAAACAGTTTCTGGATAGATATACAATGCTCGTCTTCTAGACGTTCCAAGCTGAACGAATTTTGTACCAAGACAAACATGTCAAGTTACAGCTTAACTCATTAACCCTCCTTTTCCCACATACACATGCTTTCTGAGGCCTCTGCAGCAGCCGACTTTGGAAAACCTTGTTGTATGAGAGAAAGGGTTAACCCTTTCCCTCATATTGACGCCTCTGCAGCTGATGGCAATTTCTCCTTTTGACACAATGTTTTCCACTTTTAGTCATAGGTTATCCATTCAATTAAAAAGATTTTCTATTTTTTGACAAAATACGTTCAAAGTCGTCTGCTGCAGAATTGTCGTATGAGGGAATGGGTTCATATAATTATTGTTAATGAATTTTTAGGTATCTGTATTGGTATTGGCCCATACAAGAGAACTTGCCTTCCAAATCAGCCAGGACTATGAGAAATTCAGCAAGTACATGAACAACATCAAGATAGCCGTATTCTTTGGAGGAATGCCCATAAAAAAAGACGAAGAGGTCCTGAAGAAGAACTGCCCTCACATTGTTGTAGGAACACCTGGTCGTATCTTGGCTCTGACCAAGTCCAAGGCTTTGATTCTGAAACATGCGAAACACTTCATTCTAGATGAGTGTGACAAAATGCTCTGTGAACTTGGTATGTGTTTGATTTATTATGATGTAGATGTGAAAGTAACTACCTAGTAAATCTATTGATATAAAACAATACTTTTATATTCAATGGCTTAATATGTGTTTTAATTTGACAACAGAGTTTGTGAACAAATGTTTTTTTTCCTGAAAGGGTGTGTGGTTCACAGGTCAAATTCTACATAATATACATTTTTGTTTTGACCGAACTTCACATTGTTTAAACGATAATGTGTCACTGGTCTCACCCTTGCCCCTATACCGACAGTTTTGAGTGCCTTTGCTGCAGAAGACTTGAAAATATTGTGACATAAGGAGACGACTTTCATATATATAGAGAGATTATTTCATGTTTTTGCCTAGTTGTCTTCTGCTGCAAATGTGGGTTAACCATTTCCCTTAAACTGATAAAATTCTTTTACCTTGTGTAGCTCAAAATAATCAATTTCTCCTTTTTTCTTTACTTTTAATTAAAAAATGTACTTCAAATTTCACAATTCCTGATGTTTCTTGAGCAGGTTAAATTATTCTGGGTTAACCCTTTCCCGCATATAGACGCTTTCTGACGCCTCTGCAGCAGACAGCTTTTTTGAAAACATAGTGACAAAAGAAGAAATTGCTCAAAACGAGCAATTTCTCCTTTTGACAATGTTTTCCACTTTTAGTCATAGGTTATCCTTTTAATTATAGAGGTTTTCCATTTTTTGACAAAATATGTTCAAAGTCGTAAGCTGCAGAATTGTTGAATGAGGGAAAGGGTTAAACAGTGATTTTATTTTAAAAGATTCATGCGTTCTATATTACATGCCTCACGATAATCAAATTGTTCTGATTTCAGCATTTTCGGTAACCTTTTATCAAATACAACACATCTTAGCATAAGTCATCCTCGATACCCAGGCTATTCATAAAATATATGATACTATGGGCAAATTGGCTAGTGAAACTTCGTAAAGCATGCACCACGATTTCCTCCGTAACTACGCTATTATTTTCGTATCGCATGATGTTTGTGTCATGTGGCCAATCAATCGGCTGCATTTCACATCATAAATTATTCATGAATACGAGATTGTTACCGCCAATTTGCTCAGGATATCATGTGCATAAGTATGAAAGTATACTTATTGAATTTTGGTTGAAAACATTGTGTCAAAATGAGAAATTGTTATGTTTGCAAACGTCTTCTGCAGTAGAGACGTCAGAAAGCATTTGTATGTGGGAAAGGGTTCAATAGTGATATCTGATTCACTTATTGTGGTTTGACATTGTCCAAAATTTTGATTATACAGAAGTTTTATTTATCCCTCCAGATATGAGAAGCGATGTCCAAGAGATTTTCCGCATGACGCCACATGAGAAGCAAGTGATGATGTTCAGCGCCACACTCAACAAGGATATTCGACCAGTCTGCAAGAAGTTCATGCAAGATGTAATTACACCCTCCTCTCTACTCTTCGCTCGCCAGTATAAATCGCGTAGTCTCTGATTGCCGGATTACATTCAGAATGGTTTAGAAAATAATATCTTTACCTATAAAATGAAATAGAATGCGGTTTCAGTTTGAACCTAGGACTGATTAAGAATCATTTCTAAAAGTGCAAAGTTGTTGTGGTGTCAAATTAAGTATTGGGTGTATTGTCAATTTAAAAGTAGGTCATGATGTTAGAAAATCATTGAGGGTGGTTTGGGTTGGGTTAAATTTGATTGTCTAGGGTTTTATGAAAGGGGGGGGGGCACACAAAGCATTTACTCTCAAAGTGATTGCAGAAGTGTGTTCCCTTGAGAATTCGCGCAGTTTATGTAGGCTAAAATTAATAATACGTTTTAAGGAATGTCATGAAAGGGGATCCATTAAGCAGACTCTCTCAAAGTGTCTGCGAGAATGGGTCCTCAATCTTTTTTTTTTTAAATGTTTTCACAGCATCAACTGCTTGCTATAAATTCAGAAATTAACCGTATCTTTAATTACTTCTAAACAAATTTATTACACCACATAAAGCAACCAACCATCTGGTAAAATGAAAGGGTATAATGATAGCTTTGATCAAAGAATGTAGATATTGCAAGTTTAGATGAAGTTGCTTATAAGAGACTATGCGTGTAGAAATGTGGCGCAATAATGTGAATATCACATGTTCACAGTGACGACGGAAAGGATGCTTTTTTTATTTAAAAAAAAAGAAGTACAGCTTTTCATACAAACTGGGCATTTGATTTAAACACGGAGAAATTTGGCAAATGGAGGACATGGAGATTTTGACGACCTGTTATTCTCATCCATCAAGATGTAGAGGGGCCCTGCCTAAAGCTTGGTCGCCGTGGGTACTGTCAGTATGGGAACCTGTGCCCTGCCTCAAGCGTGGACACCGACTGGTTCTTCTACGTTTGCATGACGACTCCTGCCAACTCTGTAGGCCTCCCCAACAGACTGAAGTGGATCGGTTTGATACAAGCCTTCCGAATATTGGAAATTTAGCTAATGATTGCATTACAGTTAGCTCAGTTTCCAAAAAATTATTTATATTTTTGAAACTTTGCTTTAACACACATGATCACATATTGCAGATATTGAAAGTAAATCAAAAGCCTAAATTTGGGATTTAAATTTGTCTAAAACTCATTTTTGATGTTAGGGTGGGGGTAAATTGATGATCTATGTTTTCAAATCATGTGTGCAAGCTTAAGTATGTTATGATGTTTTTAAAGATATTAACCTATGAAAGAAAATTTGCAACCCTTCAATGCAAAGTAGACTGTTAAATTAATGTTTTCTGAGACTGCCGATTCTATAATGTCTAGTAAAATTCCTTCAATTGAGACAAAATTAATTGGAAATATTTTGAAATGTCGGTACTGTACTGATGACCATTTAAAGTCTTCTTCATCTGACACAACTTGTTTATAAGATTTAAGGAAATAAAGAATTGTGCCTGTTTCTTGGATAAGCTTTCAAGTTTGGCAAACTATTCATGATAAAACATTGCATATGTTCTAATAATAGATTCCTGCTACAGGAAAACAAAATATGGCTTATTTGTGATCATTGTAGATTCAGACCAGCTTCTTTATATAAAGTCTGGTCAAAATCCTTACCGTTCATCAGTATTTTTTACAAAGTATCTTTGGTTGATATGGCGTGTGCATTGTGCAAGGTGATCTGAAAATATACCCATACTGGCTAAAAGTGTTGGCAGTGGCACACATTTTCTAATCAATTTGTGAGAAAGATAATTTTGTAACAAGATTTAGTCACAACTGTTGATTGAAACCATTGATTTGCAGTAAGAACTCTTTGCGTGGTGTTGAAAACACATATATATGTCAAAAGAAATTGTCATTTCGGCTTAAGGGGTATTTTCTGCCGACTTGAATATTATAAATCCTTTCCCTGACACTTTATGACGCCTCTACAAAAGATTACTTTTGAAAACATTGTGATAAAATGTTGTCTGCTGCATATTTGTTGTATGAGGGAGTCAATCAACTGAATTGTATGTTGTTGCTCTCTATACCATGAAGCATTTGTATTAAGTTTCCATTACGAAGGGTTTGGTGGCCTTTCTCACATACAACAAATCAACAGCAGACGACTTAAAATCATTTTGGTGAAAATGTGTAAAATCTCTATAGGCAAAGGTATAATAATTGAATCCAGATAAAAGCATTCTGGCAAATGGGGAAACTTCTCATCATGAGCAATTTCTCCATTTGCCACAAAGACAGATCATGACATTCACTGCTAATTGGTAATATTATGTTGAACATTTTTGCATGTTTTCCTAACCATGAGATCTTTACAGCCCATGGAAGTTTTTGTGGATGACGATTCCAAGCTGACGTTACACGGACTTCAACAACATTATGTTAAACTGAAGGATAATGAAAAAAATAGAAAACTCTTTGAATTACTAGATGTTCTTGAATTCAACCAGGTATGTTCCAAGACTTTTTCATCAGGATGTTTGTAAAGTAATCATAGGTCTTTATCCAATAGAATTTTGTAAGCGGTCTGGTAAATAATACAAGGAGGGAAAGAAAACGTTTTATGGGAAAGGGGGACAAGATTTCCCATGTTATCGCTGCAGCTTAACTGTCTGTATTTTATAAAGGGTTAATCCTCTCCCACATATAACAAATAAAAATTAATGGATAATATTGAAAACAGTGACAAGATAATTTCTCGGTATGAGCAATCTCTTCTGCTTCCTAAAAGTCATTTGCATGTGAGAAAAAAATATGTTGTTGAAATTTAAAAGTATATCTTTTTCCTGGAGTTTTAGTTGCAAATTCTCCTAGTAAATACGATATTTGGAACTTTTTCTTTTCTCACATTGTTTTCAAATGATTTCTGTACCGGAGAAAAGGGATTGAAAGTAATAATTTTACTCAAATTTAAATTCCAGTCTGCTGTATTTAAATTTATACCCTAATTTGACATTTTGTGAGGCAAATTTCCTTCAAAAGGACCTGCAATTCATCCAACAGAACCCACGAAAGAATCAAGTTGAATTATAAACTATTAAGTTCATGTCATGCGTGTGTCTAAGATTTAAACTTTCTACAGAGCTCTAGAAAAGGAGATTTTTCATGCTCCAGGGCCTCCCCTGGCTATTTTTTTTCTTTCGCCAAATTGAATAAAAAAGAGCCAAAATAAAAAAGTTGAAGCCAAATTGAACCAACTTTGAAGGCCAATTAAAAGTCAACGGATACAGGGTGTAAAAAACACAGTAAAATGAAATGTATTGTTTTTTTCTCTTTTATTTCATTCATTTCTTTAGCAATAGCACATGTATTATTTATGAAATAACATAAGATGTATGAAAAGCACATATTTTTCATTTCTGTTCCATTTAAAACATGATTATATTTACATATTTACATACAGTCTATATATACAAGAACATCAGTCTCAAACCAGAATTCTGCGAGTCTTTAAACCAGCCCAAACCTTAAAGGCATCCTTAAAATCAAAATGTTCAACACTGGGTCCTTCAATTGAAATCCGCATCAAATGTTTGGTCATACACGCTGTTCAAATTAAAATGTACGTCCAATCAGAAACATCAATGTGCAAACAAACAAACTGTTAACGATTGTCCCTCCTTAATCGGTAAGGGCTGTTCCAGAAAAAAATGTCTGGGGGGGGAGGAACGACAAGCTATTTAAATTCTGTGGGTGGGGGGTATTTTTTAAATAAAATTCTCTAGGTAGTGGGCAAAAGATGTATTTTAATTCTGTGGGTGGTCGGTTTTTTTAATGTATAAAAAACCCGTAATAAATTCGGCGGGAATTCAATGTCGAGCGTTTTCTAATTTTTAATTGTTGGATACGAGATCGCATTTACTGTATCAGCTCGCTAATAAATATTGGTGATAATGACGGTTCAGTGATTTTTACGACACCGGACACCGGTTACAAGATTGAAATGGTTACGGATTGAAATACATGTTCATTATTTCATCTAGTCCAAATTACATTTTGTGGATTTCTCCATACTAGACCAGTTTGCCACACTATTATTTAGCATTGGCATATCCGTTACAAACTTGGCCTCATATTTCAGCCAATTGTATTATAAATATGATTGATTCAAGTTTAACGCCGTTTATCAGTTATATCACGACAGCCAGTTACCTACTACACTGGAATGTGGATAATTCGCGCACGGGTACAACGCGATATTCAGTAGAACGCAATGGCGACTTGGCTCCCGTTGCAATCTTGAAAAAAGAGCCTATTTTCCTATTTAATTTGAAAATTGAACCCCTCAAAAATACAATTTCGAATAAAAAAAATGTCCACAAAAAAATGACATAATTCTGTAAAACATGGTACTCATTGCAAAACTGGAGAAAGAAACCATTTAGATAAATAAAGCACAAACCTGATTTTATAAATCCAAAAATAAGCAAAAACAAATGATTATTCCAAATTCAAAAAAATATTGCTCCTTAATATTTTCTTATAAAAATAAAAGCGCGAAAATCGAACAAAGGGTTTAGTGGGGTGTCGGTTTTGTTTTTCTAAACCACGTGCCAGTATCAACCATGCAATAAACCCTTGAGTCAAATTTGTCCGATTTCACACTGATGCATGCATGAAATAGGCCATTACAGTCATGTTTCTCCTTTTCTGAAAATGTTTTCAAAAGCTTTCTGCTGCAACTGAGTCAAAAGTAATTGCATTGTTGAAGCCTATTAAAATTGTGTGTAATTTACACAGAAGTAAAGATATGTTACGTGGACTGGTCCAGATGTAAATGTTTGGGAAAATCCATTAAGATTACATAAGCATAAGGTCACGGTCACCTTATAATCACATGGCAAGATCTCAGTAAAATTACGTCATACCTAAGGACCCTTTTGTTCTATTTACTGGACGTATGACGTAGCTCATTTGTGGGGGGAGGGGGGGGGGGGGGGGGGAAATAGTTCTACAGGGGTCAATGATTTACGGAAAATTGATTTAATCCTTACCAATTTGCACACGCATTTTGACGCACATGCAGCAGACTTCTTTTTATAGCATTGTGACAAAAAGAGATATTACATCATTTTGTTTGAAATTGGATAAATTAACTTTGAATTGGAAAGGATTTTAAATGGTATGGAATTTTATTTTCCCTTGTTTAACAACTTTGAAACTAGAACAAAAAATGTAGGGAAAGGATGCATGGCTAATAATAAGCAGTTTCTCTTTTTCTCACAATGTTTTCAAACGCTGTCTGCTATATATGCATTTAAAGCTATTAATAATGGTTTGTGAATTGTTTTTTCTTTTAAATAAGAAAAAAAGAAAAAAATGTAAGGAAAGGAGACATTGCAAATGGCGGTTAGAAAGAGTTTGTTTTACATCCCTCAATATTAGCCAATTTGGAATGTGTTAAAAAGTATAAAACATGAATAAAATTGCTATGAATGTGATAATTTAAATTCTCTAGGTGGGGGGTAAAATTGAAATTTTATTCTATGGGGGGTGCCCAAAAAATAATTAAAATTCTATGGGGGGTACCCTCAAAATTGCTGGTCGTTCCTCCCCCCCCAGACTTTTTTTTCTGGAACAGCCCTAATAACAACATCGATTAATCGTTCATAACACTAATTTGTCCGATATATTGATAAAACGTGTGAAAAACAACAGTCGCTTGGCCTTCACATTGTCAAATATCAAGACTGGTTACCTGTTAAAGTTACTGCGAGTCGCATACACAGAGATACAAAAGTCAATAGAATGCTTGTATCATTGAAATTATACGCTCAATTCGCCGAGAATTTTCTTTCGCAAGCTGTTTCGCAAATTCTTTTTTTCTTGCGCCACTTTTATTATTTCTTCGCAATTGGCGACTTTGGCGACCGACAGCGGAGGCCCTGTGCTCTAAAATCCTAACTTGACCTTCAAAACCTATGTTACTTGTGTTCAAAAGAATTGTCTTGGCGATTAAAATTCTTTTGAGAACCCACAACATATGTTTTATGCTTTCTGACGCCTCTGCAGCAGACGGCTTTTTGAAAACATAGTGACAAAAGAAGAAGTTGCACAAAACGTGCAATTTCTCTTTTTGCTACAATGTTTTCCACTTTTTGTCATAGGTTATCCATTCAATTATGGAGATTTTCTATGTTTTGCCAAAATATGTTCAAAGTCATCTGCTGCAGAATTGTCGTATGAGAGAAAGGGTTAATGAGTCTGTGCTAAGGGAGATGTCCTATAAGAAAGACCTATCTAGTCCTCTTGTTACTGATTGTTATTTCTCCCATCAGGGGTCGAGTGGTTAGCGTCGGGGGATTTCGAAACCGGGTGTCCCGGGTTCGATCCCCAGTCGTGGCACTACAGTCATGGTGGAGTGCCCTTGGGCAAGGCACATTTTCTAGCCTAGTACTTGTTTGTTTACCCAGGGATCATGAATAATTAAATTTAATTGCACGCTAAATGACCTTAGCTGTCGATTTGCCATAAAACAATATACATTCATTCATTCTCCCATCAGGTGATCATATTTGTGAAGAGTGTACAGAGATGTATGGCTCTTGCCCAACTACTTGTTGAACAGAACTTCCCAGCTATAGCTATACACCGGGCCATGACACAAGAGGAGAGGTGAGAAACTTAACCCATTTCATCCAGCTTACAAGGAATCTGCAGCAGGCTACTTCATAAATGTCTGTGCAAAAATATGGGATGCACCATATTTTCTAAATTATGTTCTATTCTGCAACAATCTCTTAAAAACCAGACATAAACTTTATGCTAGTTTATAGATCTAATGACTGCCCCATATCTGTCTTCTCAGATTGACTTTTAGGAATCCGCTGTGGTCGAGTGGTTAGCGTCAAGGATTTCGAAACCGGGTGTCCCGGGTTCGATTCCCAGTCGCGGCACTATGGTCATGGTGGAGTGCCCTTGGGCAAGGCACATTTTCTAGCCTAGTACTGGTTTGTTTACCCAGGGATCATGAATAATTAAATTGAATTGCGCGCTAAATGACCCTAGCTGTCGATGCGCCATAAAACAATATACATTCATTCATTCAGATTGACTTTTGCGTCGGTCAATCAAATTATCAGTTACCAAATCTTGGGGTATAAAAGGGTATTATGACCCATTTAAAACAACACTATATGTAAGTGGTGATTATCAAGCAGTGTCCGACAAATTTCAGAATTGTTTGGTAGCCCACTGGGCTACCAGATTTGGAAGCTGGTAGCCCGAAATATCGCGGATGCCAATGAGTGTTTTATGATTATTTTTGTTTTCTACTTCTGTACAAACATAATATTAAGAGCACACCATGTACATGATTTAAGGGTAATGACCATTTCAAATAACATGACTGTGTTGCAAAAGACCTGAAGTGCAGCATTCCGTTAAAAAAAAAAAATTGGAAAAAAGACTTTTTGGTAGAGCTTAACAGATAGGAGAAAATTGGTACTAAAGATTTTCAAGATTACTTTTCACTAGGTTATTTGAAATATTCTGCATAAAATGTATGTATTTTATCCATATTTACAAAAGATTTAAAAGCTAGTGACAGAAATGTTTAAACTTGAGACCAAAAAATCAAATGATGTAGTATAAACTCTTTAAATTGGAGGTCACCGATTTAGGTCCCTCACCGAAACAGGGCATACGATACGAGTGTCAGTTTTACAAAGAACGCCATATTAAATAAGATTCAATTTTATTAACCAAAAGTCAAATTTATCAGGTTCAATGAAGTTATTAACCCTTTCCCTCATATAGACGCTCTCTGACGTCTCTGCAGCAGACAGCTTTCTGAAAACATAGTGACAACCGAAGAAATTGATCAAAACAAGCAATATCTCCTTTTACCACAATGTTTTCCACTTAGTCATAGGTTATCCATTATATTTTTGATTTTTTGACAAAATATGTTCAAAGTCGTCTGCTGCATAATTGTTGTATGAGGGAAAGGGTTAAATCATAAAATATTGTCAAAAACAATGACGCGAATAATACCGTAACACATGTAACTCGTTAAATTTGTTTCATGTGTTACGGTATTATTCACAACATGGCCGCCATTTTGATAATTGCGCAATGTTAATCATGGTTCCCTACTGAGAATTTGAAATCGGTAAACAGCGTTGAATGTAAACATCGGGGTCCACTCTTGATCGGGGTCGTCGGGTCGTTAACGTCATTGACCCAATTTCTCATTTCTTCCAATGAAATCGCAATTATTAAGTCATATGATTTTTTTCCCGCCGGTTATGCTAATTAATTTTGGTAAACAAAGCCGTGATTGGGCATTTATTATTCATTATAGATTTCATCCCAAACATTTTCTTTGACATATCGCATACTATGTCGATTATGAAGGTGTTTCATATTTGATTAACGACAAGATAAGATCTAGAAGTGGTCGTATTGTATTGTCTTTAATATTTGGATCGAATTTATTTTATTAACTTCTGCATGGTGACAATTTTCTTCTCCGTCTTTCTGAACCGGTCTGCACCAGTTTGCAAACATCGCATACCGAAAGTAGAAATATGGATCAAAATACGTTTAAGGGAATATTTGAATTTCATTGGTTATTCGCAATCATTCATGGATTAACACCAGGGAACAATGGTCACTAATGATTGGACCGCCGTAATGGGTATATATATCACGTTAATTGACTATTACTGAAGCGATTCGGTTGGCTGAAACCACTCGATCTGACAGGTTGGTAACTCCGCCTACTGATATTGATTTGTTTATGGTCACAGCGAGTGGTTTTCGCATGTAACATACAGTCACTGTTTATACACGACATGTGTGTAAGTAATTAAGCCGGGCTACCAGACACGGGAATAAACAGTAGCCCGCCGGGC
Source organism: Serripes groenlandicus (assembly GCA_031761405.1). NCBI lineage: Eukaryota > Metazoa > Mollusca > Bivalvia > Cardiida > Cardiidae > Serripes > Serripes groenlandicus. Next base: position 388,238 of record JASEVX010000037.1, read on the forward strand.
TTTCATTTGAAAATGACAGTAGCCCGGGCAATTATTGTGGTAGCCCGCGGGCTCCGGGCAATGGATTTGTCGGACACTGATTCAAGTGCTCTGGTTGTATCCTGTGATTACATTAGACATAAAACCCTAGCACGTGCTATCCTTTCCCTCGTAAAGACGCTTTTTGACGACGTCTCTGCAGCAGACAGCTTTTTGAAAATATAGCGACAAAGGCAGAAATTGTTCAAAACAAGCAATTTCTCCTTTTGTCACAACCTTTTCCACTTTTAGTCATAGGTTATCCATTCAATTATAAGAGATTTTCAATTTTTTGACGAAGTCGTCTTCTGCAGAATTGTCGTATGAGGGAAAGGGTTAAAGGTGTATTCAGTCAACTTGAGATGAATAATTATGCTGGGTTGTCGCATCCAATATACGTTCATGGAAGTATTTGGGTCTGATTTTAATGCGATTGATTGTAGTGAACTTTCGCAAAGTTAAGCTTTTAAAAATGATACAGTTTATTATTTTGACATACTGGGTTCATGTTAATTTTAACTCTTTCCCACATAATTATGTGAAATCTGCAGTAGACTACTGAAAAACATCTTTATAGCAAAACAATAAGAAAAATCTAAATAAATGAAAATTATATTCGAAAAGAGCATACATTATGGCAAAATTTCATCTCTAGTTGTAATGATTTCTGCAGCAGACAGCTGAAAACTTCTAGGCAAAAACACAGAAAAGCTCTATAAATGGCGGTATAATTACTGAAAAGAGTTGAAAACACTGACAGAAGAAGAAATTGTTTGTTTTGAGCAATTTCTATTTTTGTCAGTGTATACAGAAGTTGTCTGCTGCAGAGGCATCAGAAAGTGTCTTTATGTGGGAAAGGGGGATTAAACTGTGGATGTACAAGTGTCAATTCCCTTCTGTTTGCAGATTATCTCGATACCAGCAGTTTAAAGACTTTCAGAAGCGAATCCTCGTTGCTACCAACCTTTTTGGAAGAGGTATGGACATTGAAAGAGTCAACATTGTCTTCAACTATGACATGCCTGATGATTCAGACACATATCTTCACAGGGTAGGTTATCTTGGATTATGATTTTAATGATGGGTCCAGGGGCAGTAGCTCAATATGTAACCAAGGCTATTGATCCAAGGGTCGAGGGGCAAGAGTTCAATATGTAACAAAAACGGTTTTTAATACCAGCCCTTCTTTCCAATGATTTACAAAAGTCATTGCCTATAATGACGTTAACCCTTTTCCACATGCAACAAATTGGTAGCGGAGGACTTGCACAAAAAATGTTGTTTATATGTGTCATAAAGGAGAAAATGATCGTCATGTGCAATAACTTCTTTTGGCACAATATTTTCGAAAGCTTCATGTTTTAAAGAACCGGCCTATTTTGAAAATAATTTGACCCTCTACTGAGATTGTTGATGTGATCTGTTGAAAAACTTGGCCACTATTAGCTGGTCTTGATTTCCTTATTAATTAGAAAATTTAACAATTTTTAAGTTCAAAAGTGTAGGCCGGATTTGAAAATAATATGGCATAAATGTTCCTAGATTATCACCTACCAAGATTATTAAAAGCATTGCCAGCAGGGGCCGAGTCTTTTTTTGCTCCATATGTAGTGACTAAGAACATGAAAAAGTTTGTTAAATTGGATTATTTGATGATCAGAAAAACCCACCAGTGAGTCGACCTTTGTGGAACATTGTTTATATTTTATTTGAATGAAATTACTTCATTCAGAAGCATTCCATCATCAAGCTTGTTACCAGATGCCGATATCTTCACTTGTTGACACCTCTGCAGCAGACAACTTATGAAAACATTGTGACAAAAGAACAAATTGCTCATAACAGGCAATTTCTCTTTTTGCAGCAATGATTTCAACTCTATTCAATAATTATCCTTTCATTTATAGAGTGGAATCCGCTGTGGTCGAGTGGTTAGCGTCGGGGATTTCGAAACCGGGTGTCCCGGGTTCGATCCCTAGTCGCGGCACTACGGTCATGGTGGAGTGCCCTTGGGCAAGGCACATTTTCTAGCCTAGTACTGGTTTGTTTACCCAGGGATCATGAATAATTAAATTTAATTGCGCGCTCGATGCGCCATAAAACAATATACATTCATTCATTCATTTATAGAGATTTTGCAGATTTGTTGTATATGGGAAAGGGCTAGGCACTAAATTTGTTATTTGTTCATCAGGTAGCGAGAGCTGGAAGATTTGGAACAAAAGGTTTGGCCATTACTTTTGTATCGGATGAAACTGATGCCAAGGTTCTAAACGAGGTCCAAGAGAGATTTGAAGTGAACATCTCTGAGTTACCGGATGAAATTGACATATCATCGTACAGTAAGTACACATTAAACCCTAATCCACACAAAGCCCATCTCCTGCAGACGACTTTAAAAAACAAATTATCAAAACAGCAAAGTTTGTTTAAAAACACATTTCTTTTATAAGTATTAATCATTTAATGCAAAATAAAATAACAAGTATAAACGAACAGTATTTATTAAAACTTAAGGGATTTTAAAACTTGCAAACGTAGCAAATGACTATAACCAAGTTTTAAACGCCAAAACGACCAAACAAGACAATTGTTCCTCCACACAGATATTGGTTGAAATGAGATATTTGTAGCTTGTCCTGTCTGAAAATAGAGACAAATAATATTATTTAATATTAATTATAAGGTTTTTGTTGTTTAGATGACATCTTTTAATTTGACTGACACCGATTTGTATGCCCCCGGAATCACCGATTCGGTGGGCATCTAGTTTTTGGCCTGTCTGTCTGTCGAAAAAAAAAATTGACCTTTGACCTAGATGTTTTCACAAACACATTTTGTTTTTCACATTCATAATTAAGGGTGACGAATTTTCTCCGCACACCACACATTTGTTATTTTCTTTAAAATTATTAAGTAAATTGCTGTATAATTCAGTTCACATAAATGAAAGAAAAATAATATTGTGTTGTAACGATTTCTACCGGTTTGTACCAGGACAGCTTGCATGACATTAATTTTCTGTGTAAGGAATCCGCAGAGACCGACTGGTTAATATTGTGATTGGAACTTGGCGTCCTTGGTTGTTCCCCACCTTGACAAGGCACATTTCCAAGTCCTGGACTGGTTTGTTTAAATAATTAAACTGTGTCTGATATTTACTGAAATAATTTTGACAATTGTGTAAAACCCCAATTAAACAAAAATGTCCCTGTGTAGTCATCAGAATAGAGGGGATAGTATTATAAAAGGGATGCGTTTGGGATTGAGGTAACCGGTAAGACTAAATTAAACATAGGAAAGACGGAAAGGCAATGGTATCATTAAACCCCCCTTTGAAAGAGATGTAGAAGAAAGTGGTGCAGTCTCGGCCTCTCATACCAAAGGTCCCGAGTTCAAAACTGGTAATGAGCTTTTGAATAGGATTTTGTCTTATAGGATTTCTCGAAACAAACAGCAGGAGAACTGAACTGGTTTAGTCTTTAAAAAAAAAAGCAGACATCGAGCGTGATTGATATAAGCTAAAACTTGTTTCAATCTTGCATACTTTTATAAAGGATTTTTTGATTGATTAACTTAGATATCCAAGTTCTTTTTCTCCTTTCAGTCGAGGGACGATGAAACATTTGTGAAGATAAAGGAGCCTGTTTGACCCATCAGTTCATCATCAGTCAACATACTTCACTGTATTATAGAACATCACTTAAGTGAATACAGACAATCTGTGAAAACATACACATTACATTCGTTTATTATACATGTATATAGTCACTCATCAAAGATGAAAATCATGTGTAGTTCTCTTTTAAACTACATCTACAGCACATTATCCAATGGACAATTTATTCATTTAGAGTAATGGACTTGTCAAAATGGATCATTAGTAATCTCTTGTGTTTTTATCTGTGATTAAGTAAGCAATGTATGTTTGGACTTCATTTTAGTCTGTCCATCGAAAAAGTTGCAAATTGGCTTGTGTCAACTGTGAAGATTGGACCCAGATCAGCCACTGCATCTGTAGTTTGATGAACATCTACACTGTTCACATATTATTGTCATAAACATCTTGTCAAATTGTGAAGAATCTGATTAGAGAACAGAGCACCACACTGTGGGAAAATTGCCAACTTTGTACCTTTATCCATAAACTAATCTGAGCTTCAATATTCTGATATTGGCCTCTTGTGTATTCTAGGATCTGACTACGAATTACTGCCGTTTGATCAGGAAAGCCATAAGTGAAGATGATATCGTTATCATTACGATCTGATCTTCACTATTTGTACTTGTCATACTTTGAATCTGAAATCTATTTGATTCCCCTTACATGTCTCAATGACTGTTTTCCTGCTTCAGGGCTTGTTTTGTAAATAATCGTACCTTAAGTAATTCCAAATTCCTAGATCATGTAAATGTTAGCAGATTAAATCATTTTAATGAACAAAAACACATTTTTTTTCTTCTCAAGATTCTAATTTATGTATTATTCAATATGGTGGAAATTAAATAATGTTGCATTAAATCTTCAAAGATAGAGGGGAAAACTGATATATTTCATTTACAATTTTATTTTTCATTTTGTGTAACATGTGTGCAAATGTCTGAAGTAAAATAAAACATTTATTTAAAATATACTGGCTTGCTTTATACTTAATAAAATTTAAGACAAAGAACAGTAACTTTTATGGTACAGGTATTTTTGAAGACGTCTACTTCGAATACGTTTATAGAAAAACTGCACATTGTGAAACTTTTGTTTACTCTTTAACCCGTTTCCATATTAAACAAATCTGTAGCAGACGACTTTCAAAACGCGTAAAATCCCTATAAATGAGGATATCATTACTGAACAAATTTGGAAATATTGTGGCAAAAGAAGATATTGCTCGTTTTGAGCAATTTCTCCTTTTGTCACAATGTTTTTAAAAGTCTGCTTCACGATGTGGAAGGGGAGAATTTGCCACAATGTTATTATTCGACTGAGAATATGTAAAGGAATGGTAATAAAATAAATCGAGTAACACATTGCTTATAACTGTCAGAGTAACCGTTACCTTCTTGTAGAAGCTTTCTGATAACTTGAAAACATTGTGGATAAAAGAAGAAATTGCTCGATAATGTTTTCAACCCTATTCACTATTAATGAGTTCAGTTAGAGGGAATTTCCACATTTGAAAAAAAAATGTTTTGTAAAACTAGAGGACTAGATAAGAAGGAGTTAACTGGTATTTTCCCATCCATATTTCTGATAAATTCACTTAACCCTTTCCCTCATGTAGACGCTTTCTGCAGCAGACGCCTTTTTGAAAACATTGTGACAAAAGAAGAAATTGCTCAAAACGAGCAATTACTCGTTTTCCACTTTGAGTCATAGGTTATCCATTCAATTATAGAGATTTTCTATGTTATGACAAAATATGTTCAAAGTCGTCTGCTGCAGAATTGTAGTATGAGGGAAATGGTTAACCATATGTTGTGGGTACTTAATGAAACGATTGTTTTAAGTACCCACAACATAGGGTGTGAAATACTCTAATTATCTAGAGCTCTGTCAGATCAACCAAAAAATAATTCTGCAGACATGAAACTGTATCCCCCTCCTCCGGTTTGAATTTCAGGGGCGTAGCTTGGCATTAATCAATGTGTAGGCCATCTCGTGAGATAAATCGACACTGCGTAAAGTATCGACCCGGATTAGCCTAAGCATGCCACACAGGCGTACCCGGATATACACTGTTCGCCTCCTGTGGATTTTCTGTTTCAGGAATCACTTCTCTATTTATTTCCCCCCCCCCTTAAACGGAATGTGTCGAGCGGATCTGGTCGATACATTACGCAGATGTGTATCGCTGCAGCTTCATTTTTAGAAAAAATGTGTAGGCACGGGCCTACAGTGCCTAAAGAGAGCTACGCTCATGAACGTAGTGAGTCGGGGTAGCATATAGTACGTATACTGCAAAGATTGATGACGCAAACACTGAAAGATCTTTGATGTGTCGTCTATGGCTACGAAAAAAAAATAACAACCCGAGGATTTATAATAATTATTTTTATTACAAGATATTTTGAAATATCGATACAAAGCCATATAATATAGTGACATACAAAAACAAAATCCATAACATGTAACACAAATTCTTTCAAGAAGGCAGACACACGCAAATAACCAAAAGCACGACATAATGAGGAATACATGGTAGAAGCACAGTCACAAATTGACCACATGGGCTATACTATGAAAGTCGTATGGAGCATTAATTATATAACTGATCCCAAAACGCATGTTTTCAGGAGTATCCTGTGACTTAATGGCGAATTATGCCTAGTTTTCTAATTTATTTCATTTATAAACAAACGGATGAAAGACTGTGCTTATATTGATATGAGCATTTAATTTGAATATTTCAATTTCTGATATTTACATCATATTACATACAATAGTGCAAAGAGTAAGTGATCATTAAGAAATGTACAAAATAACAACACGAGCAAATCGAGGGCTTGGCGTGAAACGGTTGTAACATGAACATTTTTTTTTTTTTTACCAAGGTTAATCACCTCGCCATAAAGTCTATAAGCATTAAATCATTTTTCTTGGTAAACAATATAAATTTAGGTGCCATTGCTCGTTCTGAGTAATGGCACCTAAATTTGCATTGTTTACAAAGGGGTCAAAATTGTCCCTAACTCAGGGTTTTCACACCAATCCCTCGAAATATGTCTTGTTTCAGGAGAACCAAAGACCTAATAACACCTAATGTGTTATTAGGTCTTTGGGAGAACTAACTCCAGGGTAAATGTGACACATGATCGGCGCATGCGCGTTATCTGATTTAAATTTACAAACTTTGTCTCGAAAGATGATGTTAATAATTGGTGAGCTGCACAGATAAGATTCACAAATAGATGCTAAGATATCTGGCTCTACACTGGTCGTAAATGTATCAGGGTTTGTTTTCCGGGAGTGTAACGAAAACGCAAAAATACAAGTTTATTTATAACTCCTCGTGACCCCCATCCTCATAAAGTTTCTTGATGATCGGTTGAACTAGTTCTTCTAATGCTTGTTTCTGTTCTTTAAAGTCGTCAGCATCTGCATGTTGATTGTCATCCAGCCATTCAAGTTTCTCCTTTAAAGCAGTATCTATCGTTTCTTTGTCGTCGTCAGAAAGTTTGTCCTTCAAACTATCGTTTAACTGATTTCTTAGCGAGTACGCGTAATGCTCAAGGTCATTCTTTGCATCTATCCGTTCTTTTAACAGTTTGTCTTCTTCTTCGAAACGTTTCGCGTCATCAACCATCCGGGCTATTTCATCTTCCGATAGTCTATTTTGATTGGTTTCCAGAACTATGTTGTTTTTGTTTCCAGTGCCCTTGTCCTCCGCGTCTACGCGTAGAATCCCGTTGACGTCAATTTCAAACGAGACTTCGATTTGGGGAATCCCTCTCGGTGCCGGGGGAATTCCCGTAAGTTCAAACGTTCCCAGAAGGTTGTTGCCTTTTGTCATCGTTCTTTCGCCTATAAAAGGAAACAAAAAAGTCAACGTATTTTAAAAGTTTTTATTAAGAATAAATGTCATGTTCTCTTCTGGACCACCTCGGTGGTGTAGTGGTAGAGAAACCGCCTCGGTGCGGGAGGTCACGGGTTCGATCACCGACCGGGTCATACATTATACTTTAAAAATGGACGTAATGGCTGTCATCCTTTGCGCTCAGCGTTGCGAGGTTAGCATCGGGACTGACGGGCTTGTGCCAGGATAAATAGACCAGAAGTACAGGTAACTTACCCGGAAAAAGCCGTGATATAACTGAAATATTGTTGAAAGCGGCGTAAAACAACATCAAAATAATGTTCTCTTCGTTTTGTCGATTCGAGATCGATCAGTTTACATATAGACGAGTACTAGGAGAAGTGAGTTAACCCTTTCCCTCATACGACAATTCTGCAGCAGACGACTTTGGACATATTTTGTCAGATGGATAACCTATGACTAAGAGTGGAAAACATTGTGACAAAAAGGAGAAATTGCACGTTCTGTGCAATTTCTTCTTTTGTCACTATGTTTTCAAAACGCCGTCTGCTTTAACCCTTTCCCTCATACGACAATTCTGCAGCAGACGACTTTGGACATATTTTGTCAAAAGATAGAAATTCTCTATAATTGAATGGATAACTAATGACTGAAAGTGGAAAACATTGTGTCAAAAGGAGAAATTGCTCGTTTTGAGCAATTTCTTCCGTTGTCACTATGTTTTTAAAAAACCCGTCTGCTGCAGATGCGTCAGAAAGCGTCTATATGAGGGAAAGGGTTAAGAGCCCGGCCATTGGAATTGACAAACGTCACGGGGTTTGCGTAATTCGTCTTTCCCCCCAGTGAGCTTAATCTAATGTATATGGGAAGGCAGCCAGTTGCCTGGGAAGATTATTGTATCGATTACTGATGAGACAAATACCTTCAACCCATGGTTAGCCTAGGTGAACTGACCATCGTGAGATAACTCATAGGCATATATATAACGTAAACTATGCAATACTAATCTTATCTCACCATGTGTTTTATGTCATTATAACTTAGAATAATCAAGACTGGTGGCCTTTGAAAACAGTCTGACAAAATAAGAAATTACTCATCTTCTTTTCTTTTTTTTTTTGCCACAATATTTTCAATTGTTTCAGTTCTATTCAATAATATCAAGCAAAAAGCGCAGCAGCAGTTCTGATTGCTTTAAAAAACAAACAGAAACGTTCCACAGTAATATAGATCTTCGCAATAACTGCTATGATCAGAGATACTGACTCGATGGTGTAGTGGAAGGGCGTCAGGAGACCGAGCGTCAAACACTGTACGGGTCATACCAAAGACTGTTAAAATAGAAGTGATGGGAAATATTTCCCTCCTTGGCGATCAGGACTGAGAGATAAGCATTAGGCCTACGTCTGATGTTGAAGGCGGCCTAAAACACCATGCAAACAAACACATTCAGAATCGGGTAATTATAACCGATGATTATACTGTACCTTCAAACACTTGTATAGAGACTGTTGGTTGGTTATCGGCCGCCGTGGAGAATATCTGGGATTTTCTCGCGGGTACGGGCGAGTTCCGCCCTATAAGCTTGGTCATAACCCCACCCATAGTCTCAATCCCGAGGGTCAACGGGTTCACATTGATGATAAGAACATCCTGTATGCCCTCGTCAACGTTCCCGAGGACCCCGCCCTGCACGGCAGCCCCATAAGCAACAGCTTCATCGGGGTTTACGCCGCGATTTGGTTCCTGTAAACAAAACGATATCATTTTATTTTAACTCTTTCCCACAAACAACAAATCCGCATCAAACGACGTGTAAAACATATTGGCAGAAAGATGGGTATTACGCCGCGATTTGGTTCCTGTAAACAAAACGATATCATTTTATTTTAACTCTTTTCCCACAAACAACAAATCCGCATCAAACGACGTGTAAAACATATTGGCAGAAAGATGGGTATTACGCCGCGATTTGGTTCCTGTAAACAAAACGATATCATTTTATTTTAACTCTTTCCCACACAAACAACAAATCCGCATCAAACGACTTGTAAAACATATTGGCAGAAAGATGGGTATTACGCCGCGATTTGGTTCCTGTAAACAAACGATATCATTTTATTTTAACTCTTTCCCAAACAAACAACAAATCTGCATCAAACCACTTGTAAAACATATTGGCAGAAAGATGGGTATTACGCCGCGATTTGGTTCCTGTAAACAAACGATATCATTTTATTTTAACTCTTTCCCACAAACAACAAATCCGCATCAAACCACTTGTAAAACATATTGGCAGAAAGATGGGTATTACTACGCGATTTGGTTCCTGTAAACAAACGATATCATTTTATTTTAACTCTTTCCCAAACAAACAACAAATCCGCATCAAACCACTTGTAAAACATATTGGCAGAAAGATGGGTATTACTACGCGGTTTGGTTCCTGTAAACAAACGATATCATTTTATTTTAACTCTTTCCCAAACAAACAACAAATCCGCATCAAACCACTTGTAAAACATATTGGCAGAAAGATGGGTATTACTACGCGATTTGGTTCCTGTAAACAAACGATATCATTTTATTTTAACTCTTTCCCAAACAAACAACAAATCCGCATCAAACGACTTGTAAAACATATTGGCAGAAAGATGGGTATTACTACGCGGTTTGGTTCCTGTAAACAAACGATATCATTTTATTTTAACTCTTTCCCAAACAAACAACAAATCTGCATCAAACGACTTGTAAAACATATTGGCAGAAAGATGGGTATTACGCCGCGATTTGGTTCCTGTAAACAAACGATATCATTTTATTTTAACTCTTTCCCAAACAAACAACAAATCCGCATCAAACGACTTGTAAAACATATTGGCAGAAAGATGGGTATTACGCCGCGATTTGGTTCCTGTAAACAAACGATATCATTTTATTTTAACTCTTTCCCAAACAAACAACAAATCCGCATCAAACGACTTGTAAAACATATTGGCAGAAAGATGGGTATTACGCCGCGATTTGGTTCCTGTAAACAAACGATATCATTTTATTTTAACTCTTTCCCAAACAAACAACAAATCCGCATCAAACGACTTGTAAAACATATTGGCAGAAAGATGGGTATTACGCCGCGATTTGGTTCCTGTAAACAAACGATATCATTTTATTTTAACTCTTTCCCAAACAAACAACAAATCCGCATCAAACGACTTGTAAAACATATTGGCAGAAAGATGGGTATTACGCCGCGATTTGGTTCCTGTAAACAAACGATATCATTTTATTTTAACTCTTTCCCAAACAAACAACAAATCCGCATCAAACGACTTGTAAAACATATTGGCAGAAAGATGGGTATTACGCCGCGATTTGGTTCCTGTAAACAAACGATATCATTTTATTTTAACTCTTTCCCAAACAAACAACAAATCTGCATCAAACGACTTGTAAAACATATTGGCAGAAAGATGGGTATTACGCCGCGATTTGGTTCCTGTAAACAAAACGATATCATTTTATTTTAACTCTTTCCCAAACAAACAACAAATCCGCATCAAACCACTTGTAAAACATATTGGCAGAAAGATGGGTATTACGCCGCGATTTGGTTCCTGTAAACAAAACGATATCATTTTATTTTAACTCTTTCCCAAACAAACAACAAATCCGCATCAAACGACTTGTAAAACATATTGGCAGAAAGATGGGTATTACGCCGCGATTTGGTTCCTGTAAACAAACGATATGATTTTATTTTAACTCTTTCCCAAACAAACAACAAATCCGCATCAAACGACTTGTAAAACATATTGGCAGAAAGATGGGTATTACGCCGCGATTTGGTTCCTGTAAACAAACGATATCATTTTATTTTAACTCTTTCCCAAACAAACAACAAATCCGCATCAAACCACTTGTAAAACATATTGGCAGAAAGATGGGTATTACGCCGCGATTTGGTTCCTGTAAACAAACGATATCATTTTATTTTAACTCTTTCCCAAACAAACAACAAATCCGCATCAAACGACTTGTAAAACATATTGGCAGAAAGATGGGTATTACTATAAATTAGAGCATAGCAATTGAAAAGAACGTGATGAAAACATCGTGTCAAATGGAACAATTGCTCATTATGAGCAATGTCTCTATTTCATTATAAGAGCCGTCCCGCGAGAAAACTAACATTATAGCCTCTTGCGTAATGGATAAGGCCATTTGGCGAGCTTAGGTCGAGTGCAGCACACACATAAGGGTTACGTTTTATAGTTTACCTTGCCATTGAAGTATTCCTTCACAAGTTGTTGTACTTTGGGTATCCGTGTGCTCCCACCAATTAGGACGATTTCGTCGACATCGGCTATGGTCATGTCGCCATCCTTCAGTACCTTTCTGACAGGCTCCAACGTGGATTGGAATAAATCCTGATAATAGTATTTTATAATTGATTGATTGGAATTCAGCTCCATTTTAAATAGTATTTTATTTGAATCACGATGGGCAAATTCACTTAAAAAAAATCCAGCTGCTTGGCTTTAACCCTTTCCCTCATATAGACGCTTTCTGACGCCCCTGCAGCAGACGGCTTTTTGAAAACATAGTGACAAAAGGAGAAATTGCACAAAACGTGCAATTTCTCCTTTTGCCACAATGTTTTCCACTTTTAGTCATAGGTTATCCATTCAATTATAGAGATTTTCTACTTTTTGACAAAATATGTTCAAAGTCGTCTGCTGCTGAATTGTCGTATGAGGGAAAGGGTTAAACTTAAAAACTCTGAGAATGTTATTTGTTCTCAGAAATGAAATCGTAGAACTTTTCTTATTATTGGTCAAGGTCGAGAAAGAGTTTGCTTTAGACCACTCAGATTATTGAGCACGATTTCTAAGCAAAGGAGAATATATTTAGAGCCTGCAGACTTTCTCTCACCAGTTTAGCCTATTGATGGAAAATGAATGAGGCTTGATAAAATGACCTTTGTCAATCATCGGAAATAGCCTGGACTCGATCTCACGAACCCCTGGATCGATAGTATTTATCGTTACAGACTAAACTGTCGCCAATGATAGAGACATTAAAAACCTGGTTAAAATATATTCACTATCCGTATAACAAACTATTTTACCCTTTCAGACTGGCAGACGCATTTCGATTCAACTTCAGCAGCCGATTTTTGAAAAACATAGTGACGAAAGTATGAAGTGCCCATATAGAGCAATTTATCCTTTTGACACAATGTTTCATTCTGTATTTGATAATTCTATTTCCATTTATAGAGATATTATCGTTGTTTGCGTAGATATATTCAACGTCGTCTTCTGCAGATTTGATGTAAGTGTGAAAAGGTTATAACATATATTGGAGGTTCTGGTGTAGCTGAACACATCACTTGAACTGGTTGCTGTTTAACAAGCATAGATTACAACAAAAAGAAATCGGAAGCAGTACGGTCCTTTACTTCGTTTAACCCTTTCCCTCATATAGATGCTTTCTGACGCCTCTGAAGCAGACGGCTTTTTGAAAACATAGTGACAAAAGAAGAAATTGCACAAAACGTGCAATTTCTCCTTTTGCCACAATGCTTTCCACTTTTTGTCATAGGTTATCCGTTCAATTATGGAGATTTTCTATGTTTTGACAAAATATGTTCAAAGTCGACTGCTGCAGAATTGTCGTATGAGGGAAAGGGCTAAACCATTTACAAAGTACAAACGTTTTTGAAACCGATTACTTAAAAAAAAAAAAAAAGGTGACTAAGGGAGATATTGCTCATGATGAACAATTTCTCTCTTTACCATGATCTTTCCTACTCTGTAAGTTTTAATACACCTTGATTTATAAATATGTTCCATATGCATTAGTACGAAATGAAAGATGAAAATGTGATTACTCACCATGTTTATTTCTTCAAACTTTGCTCTCGTTAATGTTTCCCTAAAATCCTTTCCGTCATAAAGTGCGTCAACTTCAATAACAGCTTGATGTTTGGAGGATAAAACTCGTTTCGTCTTCTCAACCTCGCGACGGAGCTTCTGTAAAGCGCGTGCGTCTTTCTTGATGTCACTTCCGGTTTTTGTCTTAATACGCCGTAGAAAGTAGTCCATCACGTTTTGATCGAAATCCTCTCCTCCCAGGTGCGTATCACCGTTTGTAGCGATGACCTCGAATACCCCTTGGTCAATGGTCAGCAGAGACACATCAAATGTACCGCCGCCAAGGTCGAATACCAGAATATTCTTCTCTTCGTTTCCTCTCTTGTTGAGGCCGTATGCGAGAGCTGCTGCTGTACTGAAAGCCAAAGACAGTCAATGTAATGAGTAAATTATTTTATATTTCACGAAAACAGTGAAACAGTTGTTATTTGATTTGCCGACCATATCCTATACGAACAATGACACATATACAGCAACAGAATATGTATCAGAACTCCTGTTGGTACAGTGTTTCCACAATGTTTAAATGCTAAAATGATTCATACTTTATGGTGTCCTTGCTTTATCCCTTTCACTGCTGATATCACAAAGCCGAGTCTTCCATATTGAAAACTGGAACACTACATTTTCTCCAACAGGAAATTTTATAAAATCTAAGTATTTCAGGAGAGACAGCTCGTTCTGATCTGTCTCACATGAATCGGCATTGTTTTGCAATAGATAGTCTTTAATTGCCTTTCGGTAGCGAAAGGGGTAAGTCTGTAAACATGTAAAGCCTTTGAGTCTTACAGAGGGTATCAAATAGATCTACTGCTTATATAAATATGTGTCGTTATCGTCGTCGAGGCTTTACAAGTTTCAAAAATAACCCGGACCAATGGTATCGGACACCCATGCTGATAGCAACTTCATAGTTTAATGATTGATTGGTGCTTTACGCTGCTTTCAGCAAGTTTCAGTTTTTATCACGACGTTTCCAGGGTAAGTTACGAATAGGCCTACAACTGATCCATTTATTCTGACACCAGTGCGCCAGTCGTGATGCTGACCCCACAATCCTGATCGCCAAGGATGCGGCCTAAAAAAAATAGCAATTCTCGTTTGCCACATGTTTTACACTGTATTCAATCTTTATAGCCCTTATTTATAGAGATTTACCATATTTAGCCTAGATGTTTTCAAGGTCTTCTGCAGAAGATTTGTTGTATGGCTAAGATGAGCCAAAGCAGTTCAATACAATCCAATCAGTTTTTGTATTTTTAATGGGACATTTTTCGATTGTTCAATGTCTTCAATAGCCAGATATGTCGAAATCTAATCTGTTTTGTATCGAGGTTCGAACAATAGTAAAACTTACGGTTCGTTCAACGTTCTCATCACATTCAGACCGGCAATGCGTCCGGCATCTTCCGTGGCCCGTCGCTGGGCGTTGTTAAAATACGCCGGTACAGTAATCACGGCGTGCGTCACGTTCTGACCAAGGTATTCCTCCGCGGTCCTCTTCATGTAACCCAACACCATGGCGGAGATTTCTTCCGGAGAAAATATCTTTTTTTCGTCGCCAACGTTTACTTCTACGTGTGGCTTATTATTGACATCGACCACCCTGAACGGGTAGTATTTCAAATCTCTCTGAACCGCTGGATCATCCCATGTTCTTCCTATCAATCGTTTGACGTCAAAAATAGTATTCTTAGGATTTGACGTCAGTTGATTTTTAGCGGCGTCACCGATCAATCGCTCACCGTTTTCAGTGAAGGCTACATATGAGGGTGTAATTCGGTTACCCTGGTCGTTTGTAAGGATCTCTACGCCTCCGTTCTTCTGGTATATACCAACACTGGAATAGGTCAAGAAATCGTTTAACCCTTTTCGACATGGAACAATATTATGACGACTATTACAAATGTTCGGTGAATATAATTGTGATGACCAATAACATTGCCAAAATTTTATTCGAAAAGTTTACTTTTATTTATAAAGATGTTAGATAGTTTTGCCTAGACGTTCTCAAATTCGTCTGATGCAGATGTGTTTTATGTGGGAAAGAGTTAAGACACTTTACCTATGAATTGCATTTAAGCCATGGTTAGCTAAACTATTGTGTACGTTGCATAGGTGGATATAGGTTTCATACTTATATATCGAGGGCTTGGTGTGAAACGGTTGTAACTAAAAACCTATTTTGAAAACCCTGGTTTAGGGGCATTTTTTACCCCTTTGTAAACAATACAAATTTAGGTGCCATTGCTCAGAACGAGCAATGGCACCTAAATTTCCATTGTTTACCAAGAAAAAAGATTTAAAGCTTATGAAGACTTTATGGCGAGGTGATTAACCTTGGTAAAAAATATATCAACTTTAGTTACAACCGTTTCACGCCAAGCCCTCGATACGGTGTAATACTATAACTTGACCAATGTAAAATGTATCAGACCAGACATAAGGCACTTGCAATGCTCTTATTCTACAACATGTGCCTAGAGGTTATGCAGATTTAAATTTATAGAAAGAACTATTGAGAAATATTTTACCATGAGTAAGTAGTGCCCAGGTCTATCCCAATGATTGGTCCCGTGACGTCATCACTACTTGCTGAAATCGTCACGATAAGACACAAAATGGCCACCAGACCTGCCACACAGGTCTTTGTCGTTGTAAATGGCATATTGTTTTTCTACTGTATCCTCCAAATACGATGTTACGAATAATGTCCCGATCTGTCTATAAAAATGGATCGGCCGACTGAAAATGGAAAAAGTGATAATTGCCTAAAATTCATTGTTTAACTCTTTCAGCGCCAAAGGCAATATTTCAGGTTTTTGCAAACAATACTGATTCAGGCGAGTCAGCTCGTAACGAGCTGTCTCACCTGAAATCAGCATTGTTTGCATTTTATTTATCAAAATAGTCCAAAATTGTATTATATGAGAAATGGAGACGCCCGATTTTGAACATGGAAGAGTCTACTTTAAACAATTCGGCGCTGAAAGAGTTAAAATCGAGTAGATTCTTTCTAGTTGTTGCCAACATGTTCTCAAAGTCGTCTGCTGCATTGTATTGCATATAGGTAAGGGTTGAATATACATAAGTATTGACAATATATCGAGTCTAAGATTATTATTAAGAACACGATTTGTAATATCAGCCTTATATTCAGTTGTAGTAATGTTTAGTCGAAAATACAACAACGTGTCCGGTCTATTGATATAAGTCGGAAATTTACGACATGAACGAACGCACGAGAACGCCGAATTAATTACTATTTCAGCCGTCCCACGAGAAAACCAACGGTGTCGACTCTGCGTTACGCATCGCCCCAGATCAGCCTAATCATGCCGCACAGGCTAACCCGGACAGACACTTTTCGCCTCCTGTGGACTTCCTGTTTCAGGAATCATTACTCTATAACTCTATCCCCCCTGAGACGGAATAAGTCAGCCCTGATTAGTCTGCGCGGACTGCGCACGCTGATCGCGATCGAAATATTACGCAGAGGTCATAATGTTGGTTTTCTCTTGGGACGGAAATCGGAAATAGAACAGAGATACACGAATATCCTTTACACCTTTACCAAGTTCAGTAATATAGACTCCTCCATGTTCAAAGGCGATCGACTCCATTTTCCATGTGATGATACTTTATGAACATATTTTAACTGAAATGCAAACAATGCTGATCTCATGTTTGACAGATCGTTACGACCTGACTCACCTGAATCTGTATTGTTTGCCTCAATATTGCCTTGGGCACTGGAAGAGATAAACTAGTAATCCTTTCCCTCATATAGACGCTTTCTGACGCCTCTGCAGCAGACGGCTTTTTGAAAACATAGTGACAAAAGAAGAAATTACTCAAAACGAGCAATTTCTCCTTTTGCCACAATGTTTTCCACTTTTAGTCATAGGTTATCCATTCAATTATGGAGATTTTCTATTTTTTGACAAAATATGTTCAAAGTCGTCTGCTGCAGAATTGCCGTATGAGGGTGCGGGGGGTCACGGGTTCGATCCCCGGCCCGTTCATATCAAAGTGTTGATGAAAACAAAAGGTTTGTAATGACTTTCCATTCTTGGAGCTCATGATATTCGGAAAGGTACTGACTGGGTGTTTAAATGGACCCAGTAGTACTGGTAACTTACCGAGGATACGCTGTATTATAACTTTAAAAGTATTAAAAGCGGTGTTAACTACCATACACGCAAAACAAACTGTCACCACTACGGAATTAACTGAGTCAATACTTTAAGAAACCTCTGAGGTAAGTAAGACAGTCAGCAAATACCTGTCTGCAGTGATTGGAAACGTCATTTAACACTTTTCTGAAGACGTCTTTTGAAAACATTTTGACAAAAAGTTAAAATTCCAAATATCATCAATTTCGAATTTCCCACAATTATATGCAATAGTTATTCTTTTAATCATATAAAGTGTCCGACCCAATGGTTGTCTTGAGCTTTTCTTACAGCCATGTTGATTTTGTTTGTATATCACTTAAAATTTAGTCTTTGTACTACTGACGAAAAATTAACCTTTAATATACGTATTCTAAGATCAGTTATATAATTTTTGTATTGTAAGTTGTATAATCTTCAGAATTTGAGGATATAAAGAAAGAATATAAAGAATATTTATTCATTATCTAAACTAGAGGGGGAACTTTATATTCACTCTTCTTGTTTCATATTAACATCATTCGTGGTAATGTTTTGACTAGTCTATTAAAGGATAGTTACTCTTACACTATGAAAGGAATTATGTTTCCGAGGCTATCTCCCTTTGTATTATTTTCACCATTCTTCCCGCCCAAAAATAGCTATTTAGTATTTTGCCTTGATGTGTACATGAAGCAGAGTGGCGCAGTGGAAGCGTGCTGGGCCCATAACCCAGAGGTCCGAGGATCGAAACCTCGCTCTGCTAGATTTTTTTTTTTTTAATCATGTCTGAAATAATTCCTTCAATTATTATGTTCTTCAAAATCTGAAATTTACAGAGTTATTTAAAAAGGAATTTGTAGTATTCACAATGTTTTCTTCGAATTTATTACATTTTTTTAATCATGTCTGAAATAATTCCTTCAATTATTATGTTCTTCAAAATCTGAAATTTACAGAGTTATTTAAAAAGGAATTTGTAGTATTCACAATGTTTTCTTCGCATTTATTACATCTCCCTTTGATTTAAACGTCAGACGAAGATGGTTCGATTCATTGTTACCGCGATAGAAGGGCCTCAGGCTTTATCCAGGCAAAAACACAGAAAATACCTATAAATAAAGGTTTAATTACTGAATAAAGTTGAAAGCAATGTTGCAAAAGGAATAATTGCTCATTATGATGGATCCGGTTTCATTGTCATCGCGATAGAAGGGCCTCAGTTCCATGCTCAGTTATCAACCTCTGATTTGTTGTACGTGTAAAAGAGTAACCTCATTTAACATAACTCATTGAACATAACTCATTTAACATTTAACATAACTCATTTAACATAACTCATTTAACATAACTCATTTAACATAACTCATTGGACATAACTCATTTAACATAACTCATTTAACATAACTCATTGAACATAACTCATTTGACATAACTCATTTAACATAACTCATTTAACATAACTCATTTAGCATGCTTAGTCTAGGATCAACTGTTCACTTATTTAACTTTGATAAAAAATATCAATCAATAAGTAACGAACAATAGAGTAAAGTGTCGGTGCAATGTCGGACGCGTTTAAACTCTTTACGTGTATAGAGCAGAGTGGCGCAGTGGAAGCGTGCTGGGCCCATAACCCAGAGGTCCGAGGATCGAAACCTCGCTCTGCTAGATTTTTTTTAAATCATTTCTAAAATGATTCCTTCAATTATATTATGTTCTTCAAAAGGAATTTGTAGTATTCACAATGTTTTCTTCGAATTTATTACATCTCCCTTTGATTTGAACGTCAGACGGAGATGGTTCGATTCATTGTTACCGCGATAGAAGGGCCTCATGCTTTATCAAAAAAAACAGAAAATACCTATAAATAAAGGTTTAATTACTGAATAAAGTTGAAAGCAATGTTGCAAAAGGAAAAATTGCTCATTATGATGGTTCCGGTTTCATTGTCATCGCGATAGAAGGGCCTCAGTTCCATGCTCAGTTTTCAACCTCTGATTTGTTGTACGTTTAAAAGAGTGTACTCATTTATACGGAATTCCGTCAGGGCCATCGCCTATGAATGAAATAATCTGAAACGCGAAAACACGAAATCACGAAAGTACGATGACGAAAACGCGAAAACACGAAATCTCGAAAGTACGATGACGAAAACGCAAAACTACGATGATGAAAACGCGAAATTGTATCGCATTTTCATCATCGTTTTTTCGCGTTTTCGCGTTTTCGTCATCGTACTTTCGCAATTTCGTCATCGTAGCTTCGCGTTTTCGTCATCGTACTTTCGCGTTTTCGTGTTTTCGCGTTTCAGATTATTTTATTCAAAGGCGAATATACAGATGGCCCTAACGGAATTCCGTACATTTAACATAACTCATTCAACATGCTTAGTCTAGGATCAACTGTTCACTTATTTAACTTTGATAAAAACATCAATCGATAAGTAACGAACAAAAGAGTAAGGTGCCGGTGCAATGTTGGACTTGTTTAAACTCTTTAGTTTGAATCTGAAATCTATTTGATTCCCCTTACATGTCTAAATGACTGTTTTCCTGCTTCAGGGCTTGTTTTGTAAATAATCGTACCTTAAGTAATTCCGAATTCCTAGATCATGTAAATGTTAGCAGATTAAATCATTTTAATGAACAAAAACACCTTTTTTTCTTCTCAAGATTCTAATTTATGTGTTATTCAATATGGTGGAAATTAAATAATGTTCAAAGGTAGAGGGGAAAACTGATATATTTCATTTACAATTTTATTTTTCATTTTGTGTAACATGTGTGCAAATGTCTGAAGTAAAATAAAACATTTATTTAAAATATACTGGCTTGCTTTATACTTATAAAATTTAAGACAAAGAACAGTAACTTTTATGGTACAGGTATTTTTGAAGACGTCTACTTCGAATATGTTTATAGAAAAACTGTACATTGTGAAACTTTTGTTTACTCTTTAACCCGTTTCCATATTAAACAAATCTGTAGCAGCCGACTTTGAAAACGCGTAAAATCCCTATAAATGAGGATATCATTACTGAACAAAGTTGAAAATATTGTGGCAAAAGAAGAAATTGCTCGTTTGGAGCAATTTCTCCTTTTGTCACGATGTGGGGAGAATTTGCGCTCTTTTCCATTTGCCGCAATGTTAATATTCGACTGAGAATGTGTTCAGAAATGGTAATAAAATAAGTCGAATAACGCATTGCTTATAACCGATTAACCGTTACCTTCTTGTAGACGCTTTCTGATAACTTGAAAACGTTGTGGATAAAAGAAGAAATTGCTCGATAATGTTTTCAACCCTATTCACTATTAATGAGTTCATTTAGTGGGAATTTCCACATTTGAAAACAAATGTGTTGTAAAACTAGAGGACTAGATAAGGAGGAGTTGACTGGTCTTTTCCCATCCATATCTCTGATGAATTCACTTAACCCTTTCCCTCATGTAGACTTCTGACGCCTCTGCAGCAAACGCCTTTTTGAAAACAGTGACAAAAGAAGAAATTGCTCAAAACGAGCAATTACTCCTTTTGCCACAAATAGGTTTTTTTTATTTTTTATAACAGGTATCTCATTTGCATATTAATGTTATTCATTCCGTAAAAGGGGGTTAATTACGAAATGAATTGCATACTTGTGGGGTGCACCCCACAAGTAAACATCAAAGGAAATAACCCCACAAGTACACACCCATGAGTTCGTCCGTGCGTCCATCCGTAAACAATTTCTTGTTAACACGATACAGTCTTCACTTTTGATTGTATCTCAACCAAACGTATACAGTAGTTAGATATCCATGAGAGCTCGGTTCCTTTCGAAAATCAGCCACAGATCCGCCCATGCATGACTGGATTATGGCCCTTGAAATGGTCAAAATTGCTATAAAAGAGCTTGTTAACACGATACAGTCTTCACTTTTGATTGTATCTCAACCAAACTTATACAGTAGTTAGATATCCATGAGAGCTCGATTCCTTTCGAAAACCATACATGACTGGATTATGGCCCTTGAAATGGTCAAAATTGCTATAAAAGAGCTTGTTAACACGATACAGTCTTTTGATTGTATCTCAACCAAACTTATACAGTAGTTAGATATCCATGAGAGCTCGGTTCCTTTCGAAAACCAGCCACAGATCCGCCCATGCATGACTGGATTATGGCCCTTGAAATGGTCAAAATTGCTATAATAGAGCTTGTTAACACGATACAGTCTTTTTTTTGTATTGTATCTCAACCAAACTTATACAGTAGTTAGATATCCATGAGAGTTTGGTTCATTTCTAAAAAACGGCCAGATCTACCCATGCATGGCTGGATTATGGCCCTTGAAATTGTCAAAATTGCTATAATACAGCTTGTGAACACAATAGACCTTCCATTTACTATCTGATCTTCACTAAACTTAGATGGTATTTGAATATTGATGACATATTGGTTCCTTTTGAAACAAGCCATATCAATGCCAGTAGAGCATAGGCCCTCATGGGCCTCTTGTTATTGTATCTCAATCAAACTTATACAGTAGTTAGATATCCATGAGAGTTTGGTTCATTTCTAAAAAACGGCCAGATCTACCCATGCATGGCTGGATTATGGCCCTTGAAATTGTCAAAATTGCTATAATACAGCTTGTGAACACAATAGATTTACTATCTGATCTTCACCAAACTTAGATGGTATTTGAATATTGATGACATATTGGTTCCTTTTGAAACAAGCCAGATCAATGCCAGTAGAGCATAGGCCCTCATGGGCCTCTTGTTTCTGTTTTCTCCCTATCAGTCGAGCGTCTGTGCCGTACGCGGTGCTCTTGTTTTAAGTACCCACAACATATGGTTTGAGGGTGAGATAAAGATTTGGGTGTGTGAAATACTCTTTATTATCTAGAGCTCTGTCAGATAAACCCAAATAATTCTGCGGACATTGGACATGAAACCGGGTTGAACGTAGTGAGTCGGGGTAGCATATAGTACGTATACTGCGAAGATGGATGTCGCAAACACTGAAAGATGTTTGATGTGTCCTCTATGGCTACGCGAAAAAAAAAACAAGCCGAGGATTTATAACAATTATTTTATTACAAGATATTTTGAAATATCAATACAAAGCCATTCACTATAACATTGTGACATACAAAAACAAAATCCATAACATGTAACACAAATTCTTTCAAGAAGGCAAATAACCAAAAGCACGACATAATGAGGAATATATGGTAGAAGCACAGTCACAAATTGACCACATGGGCTATGCTATGAAAGTCGTATGGAGCATTAATTATATAACTGATCCCAAAACGCATGTTTTCAGGAGTATCCTGTGACTTAATGGCGAACTATGCCTAGTTTTCTAATTTATTTCATTTATAAACAAACGGATGAAAAGACTCCTTATATTTATATGAGCATTTGATTTAAATATTTCAATTTCTGATATTTACATCATATTACATACAATAGTGCAAAGAGTAAGTGATCAGTAAGAAATGTACAAAATAACAACACGAGCAAATCGATGGCTTGGCGTGAAACGGTTGTAACTTAAACATTTGGTGTTTTTTTACCAAGGTTAATCACCTCGTCATAACGTCTTTATAAGAATTAAATCATATTTCTTGGTAAACAATGTAAATTTAGGTACCATTGCTCGTTCTGAGCAATGGCACCTAAATTTGCATTGTTTACAAAGGGGTCAAAATTGCCCCTAAACCAGGGTTTTCAAAATAGGAAACAACTGTTTCACACCAATCCCTCGAAATATGTCTTGTTTCAGGAGAACTAACTCCAGGGTAAATGTGACACATGATCGGCGCTTGCACGTTATCTGATTGAAATTTACACACTTTGTCTCGAAAGATGATGTTAATAATTGGTGAGCTGCACAGATAAGATTCACAAATAGATGCTAAGATATCTGGCTCTACACTGGTCGTAAATGTATCAGGGTTTGTTTTCCGGGAGTGTAACGAAAACGCAAAAATACAAGTTTATTTATAACTCCTCGTGACCCCCATCTTCATAAAGTTTCTTGATGATCGGTTGAACTATTTCTTCTAATGCTTGTTTCTGTTCTTTAAAGTCGTCAGCATCTGCATGTTGATTGTCATCCAGCCATTCAAGTTTCTCCTTTAAAGCAGTATCTATCGTTTCTTTGTCGTCGTCAAAAAGTTTGTCCTTCAAACTGTCGTTTAACTGATTTCTTAGCGAGTACGCGTAATGCTCAAGGTCATTCTTTGCATCTATTCGTTCTTTTAACAGTTTGTCTTCTTCTTCGAAACGTTTCGCGTCATCAACCATCCGCGCTATTTCATCTTCCGATAGTCTATTTTGATTGGTTTCGAGAACTATGTTGTTTTTGTTTCCAGTGCCCTTGTCCTCCGCGTCTACGCGTAGAATCCCGTTGACGTCAATTTCAAACGAGACTTCGATTTGGGGAATCCCTCTCGGTGCCGGGGGGATACCCGTAAGTTCAAACGTTCCCAGAAGGTTGTTGCCTTTTGTCATCGTTCTTTCGCCTATAAAAGGAAACAAAAAAGTCAACGTATTTTAAAAGTTTTTATTAAGAATAAATGTCATGTTCTCTTCTGGACCACCTCGGTGGTGTAGTGGTAGAGAAACCGCCTCGGTGCGGGAGGTCACGGGTTCGATCACCGACCGGGTCATACATTATACTTTAAAAATGGACGTAATGGCTGTCATCCTTTGCGCTCAGCGTTGCGAGGTTAGCATCGGGACTGACTGGCTTGTGCCAGGATAAATAGACCAGAAGTACAGGTAACTTACCCGGAAAAAGCCGTGATATAACTGAAATATTGTTGAAAGCGGCGTAAAACAACAACCAAATAATGTTCTCTTCGTTTTGTCGATTCGAGATCGATCAGTTTACATATAGACGAGTACTAGGAGAAGTGAGTTAACCCTTTCCCTCATACGACAATTCTGCAGCAGACGACTTTGGACATATTTTGTCAGATGGATAACCTATGACTAAGAGTGGAAAACATTGTGACAAAAAGGAGAAATTGCACGTTCTGTGCAATTTCTTCTTTTGTCACTATGTTTTCAAAACGCCGTCTGCTTTAACCCTTTCCCTCATACGACAATTCTGCAGCAGACGACTTTAGACATATTTTGTCAAAAGATAGAAATTCTCTATAATTGAATGGATAACTAATGACTGAAAGTGGAAAACATTGTGTCAAAAGGAGAAATTGCTCGTTTTGAGCAATTTCTTCCGTTGTCACTATGTTTTTAAAAAGCCGTCTGCTGCAGATGCGTCAGAAAGCGTCTATATGAGGGAAAGGGTTAAGAGCCCGGCCATTGGAATTGACAAACGTCACGGGGTTTGCGTAATTCGTCTTTCCCCCAGTGAGCTTAATCTAATGTATATGGGAAGGCAGCCAGTTGCCTGGAAAGATTATTGTATCGATTACTGATGAGACAAATACCTTCAACCCATGGTTAGCCTAGGTGAACTGACCATCGTGAGATAACTCATAGGCATATATATAACGTAAACTATGCAATACTAATCTTATCTCACCATGTGTTTTATGTCATTATAAGAATAATCAAGGCTGGTGGCATTGAACCCTTTTGTACTATAACCTTTCCCACATACAGACACTTTCTGACGCCTTTGAAAACAGTCTGACAAAATAAGAAATTACTCATCTTCTTTTCTTATTTTTTTTGCCACAATATTTTCAATTGTTTCAGTTCTATTCAATAATATCAAGCAAAAAGCGCAGCAGCAGTTCTGATTGCTTTAAAAAAAAACCAGAAACGTTCCACAGTAATACGAAAAAACCCCATGAATGGGTTTTTTCGCTTATAGTTAACAGGTGTGAGTTT
Source organism: Serripes groenlandicus (assembly GCA_031761405.1). Taxonomy (NCBI): domain Eukaryota; kingdom Metazoa; phylum Mollusca; class Bivalvia; order Cardiida; family Cardiidae; genus Serripes; species Serripes groenlandicus. The sequence continues at coordinate 413,744 of JASEVX010000037.1, forward strand.
TTTTTTTTTTTTTTTTTTTTTTTCAATAACCCATGAAGCTTTCTGAAATGAAACTGGCCAAATCCATGGGGGCCGCCATTTTGGGTATGTATAAAATGAGCCGAGAAACACGGATTGAAAAAAAATTATTGTCGTCTTTTTAATATTTTTTTTTAAATCGATATTTTGGGTATGTATAAAATGACACGAAAAACACGGATTTTTTAAATTATTGTCGTCATTTTAATAAAAAAAAAATTTAAATCGATATTTATTAAAGTGTTTTGGGGGAATTAACATTACAAATAAATGGAACTCTGTAAGAAATATGTTTTCCCGTTCGTCAAAAAAACGACAGCATTAGACTTCTACGCCTGAACCTAAATGTTGACTGTATCGTAGCCAAAGAAGGACGTGACGTCATTTCCGTAACACTTCATCTTGGCGTAACGTCAATGGAGCGACGTCGTTTCCCGCAAAAAAGTGGTATCAACATGAAATACCCCAAATTCCTATACATGAGCTATTTATCAAACATTGTGGCAAAAGGATAACTTTCTCATAAGGAGCAATTGTTCTTTTAGCGAAAATCTTTCCCTAAATCGTCTGTTGTAAAGGCCTCAGAAACCGTCTCTAATAGGGAAAGGGTTAAGCAGAAATGTGACCCCTTACATCATTTGTTCCAGTCATATTGACTGGTTGAAAAAAGCAGTTGCCAGGTGGCATCAGCAAAGAGCTGATCTTTTTGCTTCTTTACCATAATGCAGGTGATCGATTTAGGATCATCTTGGCCATCATGTTTTAACCTCGTTCATTATAAATGTATTCCTTGATGTTTTGAAAGTCTTTACTTTATTATTTTCTGTTCGTAATAATAGACGACAGCAATACGAATTCCAAATATTTTTTGATAATGCACGAAACATGACATTAACATTATTATTGTCTAGTCAATTACTTATAAATCCTGTTTTATGGCCAAAGTATGCTCTTTAATTTTTGTTTATAATTATCTTGCGTTTTTTTCGTAAATAGGTAGTACCTATAGATATATTATAGATCTTCGCAATAACGGCTATGATCAGAGATACTGACTCGATGGTGTAGTGGAAGGGCGTCAGGAGACCGAGCGTCAAACACTGTACGGGTCATACCAAAGACTGTTAAAATAGAAGTGATGGGAAATATTTCCCTCCTTGGCGATCAGGACTGAGAGATAAGCATTAGGCCTACGTCTGATGTTGAGGGCGGCCTAAAACACCATGCAAACAAACACATTCAGAATCGGGTAATTATAACCGATGATTATACTGTACCTTCAAACACTTGTATAGAGACTGTTGGTTGGTTATCGGCCGCCGTGGAGAATATCTGGGATTTTCTCGCGGGTACGGGCGAGTTCCGCCCTATAAGCTTGGTCATAACCCCACCCATAGTCTCAATCCCGAGGGTCAACGGGTTCACATTGATGATAAGAACATCCTGTATGCCCTCGTCAACGTTCCCGAGGACTCCGCCCTGCACGGCGGCCCCATAAGCAACAGCTTCGTCGGGGTTTACGCCGCGATTTGGTTCCTGTAAACAAACGATATCATTTTATTTTAACTCTTTCCCAAACAAACAACAAATCTGCATCAAACCACTTGTAAAACAACGGCTTCATCGGGGTTTACGCCGCGATTTGGTTCCTGTAAACAAACGATATCATTTTATTTTAACTCTTTCCCAAACAAACAACAAATCCGCATCAAACCACTTGTAAAACATATTGGCAGAAAGATGGGTATTACTACGCGATTTGGTTCCTGTAAACAAACGATATCATTTTATTTTAACTCTTTCCCAAACAAACAACAAATCTGCATCAAACCACTTGTAAAACATATTGGCAGAAAGATGGGTATTACTACGCGATTTGGTTCCTGTAAACAAACGATATCATTTTATTTTAACTCTTTCCCAAACAAACAACAAATCCGCATCAAACCACTTGTAAAACATATTGGCAGAAAGATGGGTATTACTACGCGATTTGGTTCCTGTAAACAAACGATATCATTTTATTTTAACTCTTTCCCAAACAAACAACAAATCCGCATCAAACGACTTGTAAAACATATTGGCAGAAAGATGGGTATTACTACGCGATTTGGTTCCTGTAAACAAACGATATCATTTTATTTTAACTCTTTCCCAAACAAACAACAAATCCGCATCAAACCACTTGTAAAACATATTGGCAGAAAGATGGGTATTACTACGCGATTTGGTTCCTGTAAACAAACGATATCATTTTATTTTAACTCTTTCCCAAACAAACAACAAATCTGCATCAAACCACTTGTAAAACATATTGGCAGAAAGATGGGTATTACTACGCGATTTGGTTCCTGTAAACAAACGATATCATTTTATTTTAACTCTTTCCCAAACAAACAACAAATCCGCATCAAACGACTTGTAAAACATTTTGGCAGAAAGATGGGTATAACTATAAATTAGAGCATAGCAATTTGAAAAGAACGTGATGAGAACATCGTGTCAAATGGAACAATTGCTCATTATGAGCAATGTCTCCATTAATTATAAGAGCCGTCCCGCGAGAAAACTAACATTATAGCCTCTTGCGTAATGGATAAGGCCATTTGGTGAGCTTAGGTCGAGTGCAGCACACACATAAGGGTTATATAGTTTACCTTGCCATTGAAGTATTCCTTCACAAGTTGTTGTACTTTGGGTATCCGTGTGCTCCCACCAATTAGGACGATTTCGTCGACATCGGCTATGGTCATGTCGCCATCCTTCAGTACCTTTCTGACAGGCTCCAACGTGGATCGGAATAAATCCTGATAATAGTATATTATAATTGATTGATTGGAATTCAGCTCCGTTTTAAATAGTATTTCATTTGAATCACGATGGGCACATTCACATAAAACAATCCGGCTGCTTGGCTTTAACCCTTTCCCTCATATAGACGCTTTCTGACGCCCCTGCAGCAGACGGCTTTTTGAAAACATAGTGACAAAAGGAGAAATTGCACAAAACGTGCAATTTCTCCTTTTGCCACAATGTTTTCCACTTTTAGTCATAGGTTATCCATTGAATTATAGAGATTTTCTACTTTTTGACAAAATATGTTCAAAGTCGTCTGCTGCTGAATTGTCGTATGAGGGAAAGGGTTAAACTTAAAAACTCTGAGAATGTTATTTGTTCTCAGAAATGAAATCGTAGAACTTTTCTTATTATTGTTCAAGGTCGAGAACAGTTTGCTTTAGACCACTCAGATTATTGAGCACGATGTCTAAGCAAAGGAGAATATATTTGGAGCCTGCAGACTTTCTCTCACCAGTATAGCCTATTGATGGAAATGAATGAGGCTTGATTAAATGACCTTTGTTAATCATCGGAAATAGCCGGGACTCGATCTCACGAACCCCTGGATCGATAGTCTTTATCGTTACCGACTAAACTGTCGCCAATGATAGAGACATTAAAAACCTGGTTAAAATCTATTCACTATCCGTATGACAAACTAGTTTACCCTTTCTGACTGGCAGACGCATTTAGATTCAACTTCAGCAGCCGATTTTTGAAAAACATAGTGACGAAAGTAGAAAGTGCCAATATAGAGCAATTTATCCTTTTGACACAATGTTTCATTCTGTATTTGATCATTCTATTTCCATTTATAGAGATAGTATCGTTATTTGCGTAGATATATTCAACGTCGTCTTCTGCAGATTTGATGTAAGTGTGAAAAGGTTATAACATATAGGAGGTTCTGGTGTAGCTGAACACATCACTTGAACTGGTTGCTGTTTAACAAGCATAGATTACAACAAACAGAAATCGGAAGCAGTACGGTCCTTTACTTCGTTTAACCCTTTCCCTCATATAGATGCTTTCTGACGCCTCTGAAACAGACGGCTTTTTGAAAACATAGTGGCAAAAGAAGAAATTGCACAAATCGTGCAATTTCTCCTTTTGCCACAATGTTTTCCACTTGTTGTCATAGGTTATCCATTCAATTATGGAGATTTTCTATGTTTTGACAAAATATGTTCAAAGTCGTCTGCTGCAGAATTGTCGTATGAGGGAAAGGGTTAAACCATTTACAAAGTACAAACGTATTATGACGTTTTTGAAACCGATTACTTTAAAAAAAAAAAATGTGACTAGGGGAGATATTGCTCATAATGAACAATTTCTCTCTTTACCATGCTGTTTCCTACTCTGTAAAAGATGATCTATAGATATGTTCCATATGCCTAAGTACGAAATGAAAGATGAACATGTGATTACTCACCATGTTTATTTCTTCAAACTTTGCTCTCGTTAATGTTTCCCTAAAATCCTTCCCGTCATAAAGTGCGTCAACTTCAATAACAGCTTGATGTTTGGAGGATAAAACTCGTTTCGTCTTCTCAACCTCGCGACGGAGCTTCTGTAAAGCGCGTGCGTCTTTCTTGATGTCACTTCCGGTTTTTGTCTTAATACGCCGTAGAAAGTAGTCCATCACGTTTTGATCGAAATCCTCTCCTCCCAGGTGCGTATCACCGTTTGTAGCGATGACCTCGAATACCCCTTGGTCAATGGTCAGCAGAGACACATCAAATGTACCGCCGCCAAGGTCGAATACCAGAATATTCTTCTCTTCGTTTCCTCTCTTGTTGAGGCCGTATGCGAGAGCTGCTGCTGTACTGAAAGCCAAAGACAGTCAATGTAATGAGTAAATTATTTTATATTTCACGAAAACAGTGAAACAGTTGTTATTTGATTTGCCGACTATATCCTATACGAACAATGACACATATACAGCAACAGAATATGTATCAGAACTCCTGTTGGTACAGTGTTTCCACAATGTTTAAATGCTAAAATGATTCATAATTCATGGTTTCCTTGCTTTATCCCTTTCACTGCTGATATCACAAAGCCGAGTCTTCCATATTGAAAACTGGAACACTACATTTTCTCCAACAGGAATTTTTATAAAATCTAAGTATTTCAGGAGAGACAGCTCGTTCTGATCTGTCTCACATGAATCTGCATTGTTTTGCAATAGATAGTCTTTAATTGCCTTTCGGTAGCGAAAGGGGTAAGTCTGTAAACATGTAAAGCGTTTGAGTCTTACAGAGGGTATCAAATAGATCTACTGCTTATATAAATATGTGTCGTTATGGTCGTCGAGGCTTTACAAGTTTCAAAAATAACCCGGACCAATGGTATCGGACACCCATGCTGATAGCAACTTCATAGTTGAATGATTGATTGGTGCTTTACGCTGCTTACAGCAAGTTTCAGTTTTTATCACGGCGTTTCCAGGGTAAGTTACGAATAGGCTTACAACTGATCCATTTATTCTGACACCAGTGCGCCAGTCGTGATGCTGACCCCACAATCCTGATCGCCAAGGATGCGGCCTAAAAAAATAGCAATTCTCGTTTGCCACATGTTTTACACTGTATTCAATCTTTATAGCCCTTATTTATAGAGATTTACCATATTTAGCCTAGATGTTTTCAAGGTCGTCTGCAGAAGATTTTTTGTATGGCTAAGATGAGCCAAAGCAGTTCAATACAATCCAATCAGTTTTTGTATTTTTAATGGGACATTTTTCGATTGTTCAATGTCTTCAATAGCCAGATATGTCGAAATCTAATCTGTTTTGTATCGAGGTTCGAACAATAGTAAAACTTACGGTTCGTTCAACGTTCTCATCACATTCAGACCGGCAATGCGTCCGGCATCTTCCGTGGCCCGTCGCTGGGCGTTGTTAAAATACGCCGGTACAGTAATCACGGCGTGCGTCACGTTCTGACCAAGGTATTCCTCCGCGGTCCTCTTCATGTAACCCAACACCATGGCGGAGATTTCTTCCGGAGAAAATATCTTTTTTTCGTCGCCAACGTTTACTTCTACGTGTGGCTTATTATTGACATCGACCACCCTGAACGGATAGTATTTCAAATCTCTCTGAACTGCTGGATCATCCCATGTTCTTCCTATCAATCGTTTGGCGTCAAAAATAGTATTCTTAGGATTTGACGTCAGTTGATTTTTAGCGGCGTCACCGATCAATCGCTCACCGTTTTCAGTGAAGGCTACATATGAGGGTGTAATTCGGTTACCCTGGTCGTTTGTAAGGATCTCTACGCCTCCGTTCTTCTGGTATATACCAACACTGGAATAGGTCAAGAAATCGTTTAACCCTTTTCGACATGGAACAATATTATGACGACTATTACAAATGTTCGGTGAATATAATTGTGATGACCAATAACATTGCCAAAATTTTATTCGAAAAGTTTACTTTTATTTATAAAGATGTTAGATAGTTTTGCCTAGACGTTCTCAAATTCGTCTGATGCAGATGTGTTTTATGTGGGAAAGAGTTAAGACACTTTACCTATGAATTGCATTTAAGCCATGGTTAGCTAAACTATTGTGTACGTTGCATAGGTGGATATAGGTTTCATACTTATATATCGAGGGCTTGGTGTGAAACGGTTGTAACTAAAAACCTATTTTGAAAACCCTGGTTTAGGGGCATTTTTTACCCCTTTGTAAACAATACAAATTTAGGTGCCATTGCTCAGAACGAGCAATGGCACCTAAATTTCCATTGTTTACCAAGAAAAAAGATTTAAAGCTTATGAAGACTTTATGGCGAGGTGATTAACCTTGGTAAAAATATATCAACTTTAGTTACAACCGTTTCAGGCCAAGCCCTCGATACGGTGTAATACTATAACTTGACCCATGTAAAATGTATCAGACCAGACATAAGGCACTTGCAATGCTCTTATTCTACAACATGTGCCTAGAGGTTATGCAGATTTAAATTTATAGAAAGAACTATTGAGAAATATTTTACCATGAGTAAGTAGTGCCCAGGTCTATCCCAATGATTGGTCCCGTGACGTCATCACTACTTGCTGAAATCGTCACGATAAGACACAAAATGGCCACCAGACCTGCCACACAGGTCTTTGTCGTTGTAAATGGCATATTGTTTTTCTACTGTATCCTCCAAATACGATGTTACGAGGAATAATGTCCCGATCTGTCTATAAAAATGGATCGGCCGACTGAAAATGGAAAAAGTGATAATTGCCTAAAATTCATTGTTTAACTCTTTCAGCGCCAAAGGCAATATTCAGGTTTTTGCAAACAATACTGATTAAGGCGAATCAGCTCGTAACGAGCTGTCTCACCTGAAATCAGCATTGTTTGCATTTTATTTATCAAAATAGTCCAAAATTGTATTATATGAGAAATGGAGACGCCCGATTTTGAACATGGAAGAGTCTACTTTAAACAATTCGGCGCTGAAAGAGTTAAAATCGAGTAGATTCTTTCTAGTTGTTGCCAACATGTTCTCAAAGTCGTCTGCTGCATTGTATTGCATATAGGTAAGGGTTGAATATACATAAGTATTGACAATATATCGAGTCTAAGATTATTATTAAGAACACGATTTGTAATATCAGCCTTATATTCAGTTGTAGTAATGTTTAGTCGAAAATACAACAACGTGTCCGGTCTATTGATATAAGTCGGAAATTTACGACATGAACGAACGCACGAGAACGCCGAATTAATACCATTTCAGCCGTCCCACGAGAAAACCAACGGTGTCGACTCTGCGTTACGCATCGCCCCAGATCAGCCTAATCATGCCGCACAGGCTAACCCGGACAGACACTTTTCGCCTCCTGTGGATTTCCTGTTTCAGGAATCATTACTCTATACCTCTATCCCCCCCTAAGACGGTCTAAGTCAGCCCGGATTAGTCTGCGCGGACTGCGCATGCTGATCGCGATCGAAATATTACGCAGAGGTCATAATGTTGGTTTTCTCGTGGGACGGAAATCGGAAATAGAACAGAGATACATGAATATCCTTTACACCTTTACCGTATGAGGGTGCGGTGGCTCACGGGTTCGATCCCCGGCCCGTTCATATCAAAGTGTTGATGAAAACAAAAGGTTTGTAATGACTTTCCATTCTTGGAGCTCATGATATTCGGAAAGGTACTGACTGGGTGTTTAAATGGACCAGTAGTACTGGTAACTTACCGAGGATACGCTGTATTATGACTTTAAAAGTATTGAAAGCGGTGTTAACTACCATACACGCAAAACAAACTGTCACCACTACGGAATTTACTGAGTCAATACTTTAAGAAACCTCTGAGATAAGTAAGACAGTCAGCAAATACCTGTCTGCAGTGATTGGAAACGTCATTTAACACTTTTCTGAAGACGTCTTTTGAAAACATTTTGACAAAAAGTTAAAATTCCAAATATCATCAATTTCGAATTTCCCACAATTATATGCAATAGTTATTCTTTTAATCATAGAAAGTGTCCGACCCAATGGTTGTCTCCTGAGCTTTTCTTACAGCCATGTTGATTTTGTTTCTATATCACTTAAAATTTAGTCTTTGTACTACTGACGAAAAAGTAACCTTTAATATACGTATTCTAAGATCAGTTATATAATTTTTGTATTGTAAGTTGTATAATCTTCAGAATTGGAGGATATAAAGAAAGAATATAAAGAATATTTATTCATTATCTAAACTAGAGGGGGGACTTTATATTCACTCTACTTGTTTCATATTAACATCATTCGTGGTAATGTTTTGACTAGTCTATTAAAGGATAGTTACTCTTACACTATGAAAGGAATTATGTTTCCGAAACTATCTCCCTTTGTATTATTTTCACCATTCTTCCCGCCCAAAAATAGCTATTTAGTATTTTGCCTTGTCGTGTACATGAAGCAGAGTGGCGCAGTGGAAGCGTGCTGGGCCCATAACCCAGAGGTCCGAGGATCGAAACCTCGCTCTGCTAGATTTTTTTTTTTTTTTAATCATGTCTGAAATAATTCCTTCAATTATTATGTTCTTCAAAATCTGAAATTTACAGATGTTTTCTTCGAATTTATTACATTTTTTTAATCATGTCTGAAATAATTCCTTCAATTATTATGTTCTTCAAAATCTGAAATTTACAGAGTTATTTAAAAAGGAATTTGTAGTATTCACAATGTTTTCTTCGAATTTATTACATCTCCCTTTAATTTGAACGTCAGACGGAGATGGTTCGATTCATTGTTACCGCGATAGAAGGGCCTCAGGCTTTATCCAGGCAAAAACACAGAAAATACCTATAAATAAAGGTTTAATTACTGAATAAAGTTGAAAGCAATGTTGCAAAAGGAATAATTGCTCATTATGATGGTTCCGGTTTCATTGTCATCGCGATAGAAGGGCCTCAGTTCCATGCTCAGTTATCAACCTCTGATTCGTTGTACGTGTAAAAGAGTGAACTCATTTAACATAACTCATTTAACATGCTTAGTCTAGGATCAACTGTTCACTGATTTAACTTTGATAAAAACATCAATTGATATCTCCAATATTTATTGTTAAGCTACAAAAAACTTAAAAGATCAAAGTCGTAGTTAGAGACAAAAATAAAAATTGTTTGTAATAATTATCAAATGGGATGGCCGTATCTAAGTTGTGAGAACTTGTGGCCAGACCCGTTTGCGTATAACATGTATATTTGTAAGTCTAAAGTTTATTCTGTATATATACTTTGTGGGCAATAAAATATGTTTAAAGTAATCGATAAGTAACGAACAATAGATTAAGGTATCGGTGCAATGTTGGACGCGTTTAAACTCTTTACGTTGATATTATTATGTATATTAAACTATTCGAGTCGGTGTATAGAGCAGAGTGGCGCAGTGGAAGCGTGCTGGGCCCATAACCCAGAGGTCCGAGGATCGAAACCTCGCTCTGCTAGATTTTTTTAAATCTCCATACTAAAAAAATTCAGACTCATATTTATATGATTTCAACAATCGTTAGTGGTCACTGTGGAAAGTCTTCAGTCAATACTTTGTTTACAAGTACTTAAGCTAATCCATTGGTATAGCGAACGAACCAGTAGCTCTTTCTCCTCTCTCTCTCTCTCTCTCTCTCTCTCTCTCTCTCTCTCTCTCCCCCTCTCTCTCCCTCTCTCTCTTTCTCCTTCTCTATTAGATCTTTCTATCTCTCTCTCTCTCTTTCTTTCTTTCTCCTTCTCTCTCTCGTCTCTCTTTTCTCTCTCTCTTCTCTCTCTCCACCCCCCTCTCTCTCTCCCTTTCCTATGTTGTTAATAAGTGATAATTGTATAATAGGTACTTTTTGTATTATATGTTGTATAATCTTCAGAATTGGAGGAAATAAAGAAAGAATATAAAGTATATACATTATCTCAAATAGGGCGAACTTTGTATTCACTTTTCTTGTTTCCTATTAACATTATAATTCATTCGTGGTAAAGTTTAGGTGACACATAACACTAGCTTTCGGGATATTCGGATTTTGGCCAGGGTCAAAAATAGAAATAATGACAAATAGTAAGTTTTGGGTACATTTTTGGGTAAATGGTTGATTTTGATGTTTATAAAAGTGAAAAGTAAGCTCTAAGCATGGGATTAAATTTTTAAGTTGAACCCACTTCTCCTTCCTGTTTGACAACACTGGTTGCAGAGCTAGGCGTGAATTTAGAGGTAAATTTGAATACCAGCTTTCGCGTTCAAAATTGCTTGAAAAGGAGCTGGTAACGTGGTATTTCTGACTGCATCCACAGATTGCCTACTGTTTTGAGAGAATTATCAGCTCTTCAATTTTACACTAAACCCCTGCGTTTTTGTTGGGTGATTTTTGGAATAAAGGGTCAAATTGATCTTTCTGCCCTACTTTTTTCACCTTGTTTCAGACCACTTTTCTGGTCAATTCTTTCCATAATATGGACTCAGAGTGTGGCACTCCTTGATACAGGAAAACTCTTTTTATCAAACCAGTATGGATATTATGAGAAATAATGAGAGAAAAAATGTGTAGGCACGTGCCTACAGTGCCTAAAGGGAGCTACGCCCCCGGGTACTTAACCCCAGATTATAGATAGTATAGTCAAGGTTTTAAAACAGTGCAAAAGTTGTCTTGAAATATTAGAAATAATAATCATTTCTCTTTCCAGTACAATAAACATTTAAATATTGATCTTTTATGCTTCATTTGTACTGTATAGACATACCCAGTAATCCAAATTGTGTGACTGACTTTCAACATTTACTGCCAAAATAGTTTGAACTATTTATTACTTACTTTGTTGTCACTATCAGCAATATTTGCAGAAGTTGCAACATTTCAATTTTCAACATGGTTTAATTTAGTATTTATAACATAGAGCAGAGTGGCGCAGTGGAAGCGTGCTGGGCCCATAACCCAGAGGTCCGAGGATCGAAACCTCGCTCTGCTAAGACTTTATTTTCTATCATTTTTATCTTATGTGGAAAAGGGTAAAAGTCTAAGGGTAAACAATAACCGTGCAGATTTGTCGTTTGAGTCATTGTTCTTAAATTGGCCTATACAATTAATTGACCTTGTCCTACTGTCCTTTCCATTCTGTAGACGCATTTCATTATGACGTTTCTGCAGCAGACGACTTTTGAAAACAGTGTGCAAAAAGTAGATGTTGTTCATGATGAGCAATTTCTTCTTTTGCCACAACGTTTTCAACCCCTTTCAATAATTCTTTTTACATTTTAGACTTTTTCAATTTTTGCCTATGAGTTATTTAGTGCAACAATTCAATACAGGTGTCGGTGCAAACATGGACGCCTTTTAACTGTTTGATTTAGTGTATAGAGCAAGCAGAGTGGCGCGGTGGAAGCGTGCTAGGCACATAACCAAGAGGTCTGAGGATCGAAACTTCGCTCTGCTAGATCTTCTTTTGCCACAACGTTTTCAACTCTTTTCAATTATTATATTTACATTTTAAATATTTTCATATTTACTTTTTTCTATCAGTTTTAAAAGTCGTCTGCTGCAGACTTGTTGTACGTGGAAAAGAGTAAACTCATTTAACATGCGTATTCTAGGATCAACTGTTTACTGATTTAACTTTAATAAATTCATCAATCGATAAGTAACAAACAATAGAGTACAACTGTTAAATACAGGTGTCGGTGTAACATTGGACGAGTTTAAAACTATTTTCGTTGCCTCAGCCTTTAACCCTTTCCCCCATACGACAATTCTGCAGCGGACGACTTTGAACGTATTTTGGCAAAACATAGAAAATCTCTATAATTGAATGGATAACCTATGACAAAAAGTGGAAAACATTGTGGCAAAAGGAGAAATTGCACGTTTTGTGCAATTTCTTCTTGTGTCACTATGTTTTCAAAAAGCCGTCTGTGCAGAGGCGTCAGAAAACGTCTATATGAGGGAAAGGGTTAAATGTTACATTTATCCATATTTAACTATTCGTTTAAGCATATAGAGCAGAGTGGCGCAGTGGAAGCGTGCTGGGCCCATAACCCAGAGGTCCGAGGATCGAAACCTCGCTCTGCTAGATTTTGTATTATAAATACTGTTTGTTTGAATTGTCATGATCTTCAAAATATAATATTTTTCAGACGCGTAGCATTCACCACAGGGGCCTGGCACGCTTTTTAAAACATATATACTCTATTCTATAGAGAAACTAGAGTATACATTTTTTAAATAGCGCGCCAGGCCCCTGTGGTATTCCGAGGCTCAGGTTGACTCCGAATTTATTTGATTTCAGCAAGCGTTAGACTGATGTATTTATTTATGTTTTGAAAATGGTCACTGTGGAAAGACTTCTGTCAGTAAAGACATCATCAACCAGCGATTAACTCTTTCAGCGCCGAATTGTTTAAAGTAGACTCTTCCATGTTCAAAGTCGAGCGTCTCCATTTCTCATGTAATACATTTTTTGGATTATTTTGATGAATAAAAGGCAAACAATGCTGATTTCAAGTGAGACAGCTCGTTACGAGCTGACTCACTTGAATCTGCATTGTTTGCAAAAACCTCAAAATTGCCTTTGGCGCTGAAAGAGTTAAATATCATTTCTAATCTAATCCCAGTTAATACTAAATTTAAAATCCGAAGAAAGGCTAAGCGAGGTTGGGGGCAAGAGGAAATGATGACATAATGTTGAAACTGTGTAGAAAACGAGTTAATCCTTTCGCCTCATACAACACATATGCAGCAGACGACTTGGAAAACAATCATGCAAAAAACATGGAAAATCTCTATAAACGTAAGTGTAATTACTGCAAAAAAAAGTAGAAAACCTAGTGGAAAAAGGTGAATATGCTCGTTTTGAGCAATTTCTCCTTTTGTCCCAACGTATTCAAAAGTCGTCTGCTGCAGATTGTTCACTTGGGAAAGGTTTAAAGAAACTGTTCAGTATGCCTCTTTTTGTCTCAGCGTAAGCAATGTCAAATCGTCTGCCAGCTGCATATATCGGTAATAAGAAATGTCATCCATTGTAAAAGGCGTTTATATTAAGTTTATCCATTGATATAGCAAATGTGATCTTGAAATTCACTTTTCTTGTTTCATATTAACCTTTTTAATTCATTCGTGGTAATGTTTTAATTAGCTTGCAAGAAAGAAATGCTCTTAAAATGGATGTTAACTCTTACACTATAAAATAAAATAAGGTTTTCAAAGTTATCTCCCTTTGTATAATTTTCACTATTCTTCCCGCCAAAAAAGAGCAATGAAGTATTGCATCAGATTTTAAAGGCTTTACAAACTACTTGAACTCATCGTGTATACATTGAGCAGAGTGGCGCAGTGGAAGCGTGCTGGGCCCATAACCCAGAGGTCCGAGGATCGAAACCTCGCTCTGCTAGATATTTTATTTTTAAAGATTGTTTTTGTAAATGCTGTGAAATAACCATGTTTAACAAACCGAAAAGATTAAAATTACACAGATAGGACAGAGCAATAAATTCTACATTAAACAGCTGCTGCATTCTTCAGAATCCCGTTATACTGTCTATTGTATAACTTTAACAGGATTTGCATATTGTTATGCTTTTGTTTTTGATTGATTGGGATTTAACGCCGTTTTCAACAATGTTCCAGTCATATCACGGCGGCAAGTTCACCAGCTCATGTGTTTCCTGGCTTTCTCACACCAGTACTACTACACACAACACTCTTTCCAAGCACTGGCTGCTTTTCCACAAAGACTGTTAGCCCAGTTTTGAAATACGAATTACGCTTGTCTCATCGACTTTTGTCAAACGTCGTAAAGAATGTTAGCCGAGCTGGGATTTTAACTCACAACCTCTGGATTGACACCCCGTGTCACTAACGACTGAGCTACTTGGGCTCGGCTCTGCTTTTGTAAAGCAATAATTGTGCCAGGTGCCATGTAACAAACCTCTGCGTTGGACAATGTTTTAGATGCCGATCTATCAGCGCATCAACGATTTATATCATTAATAAGAAAATGTGCATCAGTAATATTTTCATATTTTCTTTGGCTAAGTGGCGATCTCGAATAATGCGGTAATGAAAGTTATATACTGTGTAGAGTTGAACACATTCCGGCAGAATGAGCGGTTTGCCGTTTCTCCGTTTGCCACAATGTTTTCGAAATTCGTCATCTGTAGACGCGTCCAAATGCGTCCCCAAATAGAAAAGGGCTTAAACTAATTCCCTGACAAAGGATCCGTTTGACGTCGTGGAAGACCGTAATAACAGTGCAGAAAAAATGGGAAATGACTCAAAACGAATACCTTTTCCTTTTGTCACAATGTTATCAACTCAAAATCACAACTCGAAAGCCGATAATGATTACATTGAAGGAAAATGGAAAGTTGATGAGCAATTTCTCTTTTTTCCAGTTTGTTAAATCTACTCTATATCGAAGCTGCGATTTTATCTCCAGTAATCACTAGTAATACATATGTTTCCCCCAAACAAAATGAAAGCAGATGTCTCTGTATCAGATTAAATATGTCTTATAGAAAAATATATACTTACTCTTTTTCTCAAAGGATTTCTCAAACAGTGTAGGCTTTTTCTGAAACAAATTTAAAGGAAGTCTCTAGCGAAATAAACTAAACTTTTAAGTTAAAACGTTTTATTTGTATAATTCTTGTGTGAATATAAGTATCCTTAATTTTTATATGCAACTCTTTAATTCGTTTGTGAAGTTGTTGGTATTGAACTTTTGTTTTGGAGTGTTTATATACATTTTTCAAGATAAGTGATTCAGACGGTAATTCCTCGTGTACTTTCGTAATTGGCGCTAAAATCGACGTGTCTTTCCGAGTTTCTAAAAATAGAACCGGTGTTTCTATTTTGAGCTATTTTAAGCTTCAGTCGCCTGAATTTCATCATAAACAATAAACAAAAAGTAGTGTTACATCAGTGTGTCGTCTATGGACACGTACTCTATAGATACGTTATTCCTATTCATGCAACTTTTCTGGCTTCTGTATTGGACGATTTTTGTTTATTGAAAGAGTGATTGATTGATCGATCGTAGTTTAGCCTCGTTTCCAACATTTTTTTCTAGTCACATCACAGCGGCCAGTTCCCCTAGCCATGGGTTTCCTGACTTTCTCATACCAGTAGCCCACACTACGGAATTTCAAAGCAACTTGCTGCTTTTTTCACATAGACAGATGACGCTTGTCGCAATGACTTGTGTCAAACATCGGAAATAATGTTCTAACTCACAACCCCTGAATTGACAGCCCGCGTGGCTACCGACTGATCTAACGAAGCTCGATTTTTTTTTAAAAGATAGTGCTCGTAATGTTTAAACTAAAAAGTTAATCTGGAGATATCCGACATCAGGTAAAATTCCTGATTCATGGGTCGTTATATACTTTCCTCCCTCCTCATTTCTTAACCCTTTCCCTCATACGACAATTCTGCAGCAGACGACTTTGAACATATTTTGTCAAAAAATCGAAATTCTCTATAATTGAATGGATAACCTATGACTAAAAGTGGAAAACATTGTGGCAAAAGGAGAAATTGCTCGTTTTGAGCAATTTCTCCTTTTGTCACTATGTTTTCAAAAAGCCGTCTGCTGCAGAGGCGTCAGAAAGCGTCAGAAGGCGTCTATATGAGGGAAAGCGTCAATGGCTAGAACCATAAAATAATGTTGTTCGGGGGTTCCTTTTCATTAAGCTTTTTACACAAACAACGAACCTGCAGCAAACAATTTGAAAACATCTTGGCAGAGGAAAGAATAACGTTTGGATAGAGAAGTCGTCTGCTGCAGATGCGTCAAAGTGCGTCTGCAAGTTGGAAAGTGAAAAAAAAAAACATGAACAATGCACTAATTTAGAGAGAAAAACCTCACAAATTAAACCATCTGATTTTTGTTTCATTCTTTGATTTTTATAAAACATATATATATACTTGAATGAAAGAAAACTACGAACGGCCTTATATTGCGGTTCTGACGTAATTGGAATTTCTTTATCGACTTTAGAGAAGAGGAGATTTGATTACACTGTGGTGAAAGAAGCAATAGCTGATATGTTAACCCTTTCCCTCATATAGACGCTTTCTGACGCCTCTGCAGCAGACGGCTTTTTGAAAACATAGTGACAAAAGAAGAAATTGCTCAAAACGAGCAATTTCTCCTTTTGCCACAATGTTTTCCATAGTCATAGGTTATCTATTTAATTATAGAGATTTTCTATGTTTTGATAAAATTTGTTCAAAGTCGTCTGTTGCAGATTTGTCGTATGAGGGAAAGGGTTAAGTTATGGAGAACATCTAACGTTAGGCAGGAACACTATTGTATTGTATCCTTTACTTCAAACATGTTCCTCGTACAGCAGACTCTGTACAGTGCCGATGCCATACAACACACGTGACTTTACGTCATAACCGTTTGACGGAAATGTGTTGCTCGTTTTCCGTGACGTAGTAGTGGTGAACCCTTTCCCACATACAGTACAATCTGCGGGAGACGACTTTGAAAATGTCTACTCAAAAATATGGAAAATCTCTATAAATGAAGGTTTAATTACTGAAATAAAGAGTTGAAAACAATGTGACAAAAGGAGAAAAATGCTCGTTTTGAGCATTTTCTCCTTTTTGTCACGATGTTTTCAAAAGTCGTCTGCTGCAGATGCGTCAGAATGCGTCTATAGGTTGGAAAGGGTTAAAGCGGGGGACCAGGATTCCGCGGAAACCCGGTCCGGTTTTTGCCAAAGACCTTAACCCTTTCCCTCATATAGACGCTTTCTGACGCCTCTGCAGCAGACGGCTTTTTGAAAACATAGTGACAAAAGAAGAAATTGCACAAAACGTGCAATTTCTCCTTTTGCCACAATGTTTTCCACTTTTTGTCATAGGTTATCCATTCAGTTATAGAGATTTTTCCATTTTTTTGACAAAAAATATGTTCAAAGTCGTCTGCTGCAGAATTGTCGTATGAGGGAAAGGGTTAAACATGGTAGTTATGGTTTCCCGCCACCAAGCTCAGGGTTGTAGGCGTAACATTACGACCGGTGCATCGTTTTCTGTATACTTTAATACACTAGAATCGCCGTGACATAACAGAAATACTGTTAAAAGCGGCGTTTAACGCAATACAACAACAACAACAACAACAACAACAACAACCGTCAAGGTGGCTTTTCAACTTTTCAATGTATGTTATAAATTAAATGTTGGCCTCTGTCGTCTCAATTTAATAAAAGAAGAAGCTACTATCCCAGCAAACATGCATATATGGGTCCCATATGGGCTATTTCTGGGCAAGCCCATATGGGTATGCCCATATTGAACCCATATGGGACCTTTGTGGGCAAGCCCATGTGGGTTTGCCCATAAGGGTCCCAGATGGTTCCCATATTACAGCACCTTTAGGAAAACGAATATTTATTTATTTATTTATTTAAAAAACATTTACTTTGAGCTAGTATGTGACTACCTTGATCTAAACTGCTATTATTTTATCTAAAAATAGTAATTCAACACATACGCGTATATTTTACAACCCATGTGGGACCCATACGGGTCCCATTTGGGCCTCCCGATAAACGTCAACACCCCTGAACAGGTGCGTGGAATTAATTTATTTTATTTTTAATATAGGTTTTAATTTTTATGAATTAAAATATATAATGTATCATTTAGACATAGTTATTATCAAGAATTTAATCATTGCATGATTAAAGATAAAATAAATTTCGAGCATGCGCAGACGTGAATTCCGCTGTCATAATATTCATAATATTCAAATGTTTCTTTGTTTAATACGTTTAGTGGTCCCGGTTTACATTTAAGTTGAATTTTGATTTATTTCTTATTCTGATTATATGCATGCCTTTATATGAACTATACAGGAGATTACTTAATAAAGTTTTAGTGCTAAAGCATAGAGTGTGTTGTTTTCTTTGCAGGATGATATTATAATATAGTCGTTTGCGCCATAATACAGTATCTCTTTGTTCCAGGTTGAAACATAAACAAATATTAAAATAGAAGTACAAGAATCATGCACCTGCTGTTACATTCCAGCTTAAAGAATTTCACATGATTGTTTCCGATGTTTCTGACAAGTGGTTGTTTATTAAAAGTCCAGCAAACTTAAAATTGAAATAAATGCAAATGGATCTAGCCAAGAAATGCAAGATCTGCCCAAAATGGAAGTATCTGGGATGCCCATGAGGGACCCATATTGAGTACAAGGGCTGCCCATGTGGGACCCATATGGGTCCCATATTGCATGTTTATGGGGCAGCCCATATGGGACCCATGTGGAACCCGGTTGCACTCCCCACCTGGGTCCCATATGGGCAGCCGATATGGGACCCATGTAGGTGCCCATAAGGGACCCATATGGGTCCCATATAGATTGCTATCTGGGTATAGGGATACGGGTAACCTAATATTATTCGATGTGTACAACTTGGATTTCATCGGTGACTAAATTACGAGAACACGAGAAAGCCAACATTGTGGACTCTGCGTAAAGTATCGATCCGGATCAGCCTTAGCACGCCGCGCAGGCTAACCCGGGAAGACACTTTTCGCCTCCTGTGGATTTTCTGTTTCAGGAATCATTATTTTATACTTCTATCCTCCTGAGTCTCGATACATTACGCAGAGGCCATACTGTTGGTTTTCTCGCGGGACGGCTCATATCTAGAAGTTTTCGTGGAACATAAAATCCAAACATCGGTGTTCTACACACGTTATTATAGGCACAGGTGCCCGGCGCAAAAGACCCTAAAACATATTATTTTCATTTTATTTTATCATATTATCATCAATAAATTGGTTTTAGAACAAAACAAAAAAAATTATAATAATAATGTTATTAATATATAAAAAAATTTTTTTTTTTTTTCTAAAACGATTTTTTTGATGATTTTATGATAAAATAATATGTTTAAAGGGTCTTGTGCGCCGAGCACCTGTGATTATAGGGGGACACTAGACGTAAATATACTGAAAGACTTTAGAAACGCATCACTTATTTCTTCAAATATTTTCCTACAAATAGTCGGCACAAACAAAAAACCCAGGTTAGGTAACATTTTAATCAATCATTTGTCATTGCCAACGAAATTTCGTGCAATCGGTGCACATGGTATCCGGCACGGCGTGCACGTGCAACAAATGGAAAAATGTTACATAACGCCAACCAAGGTCTCTGGGTGTGCACGGCGTGCACGTGCAACAAATGGAAAAATGTTACATAACGCCAACCAAGGTCTCTGGGTGTGTTTAAATTTTCATTTTAGACAGCCATATAGACACACTTACTTTTACCATAGGAATTGATTTTTTTCCATTGATTAATTAAAAAATGACAAGATTTGCGTAACCAAATTGTTTGTTTATTGCAAGCAGGCACCAGTCAAAGGGAGTGTGCGAGGCGTTTTCGTGTACACCAATCGACAATTGATCGCCTTCATCAGCGTTTCTTGGCTACGGGTAGTGTTGCTGATCGTCCGAGACCCGGTCAACCCCGTGTAAATACCAGACGTCAAGACAATTTACATACGTCAGCGTCATCTCCGAAATCGTTTCACAACAGAAGTTTCCACGGCGAATTTGATACCAGGACGTCGCCGTAGGAATATCCATGCAAGGACAGTGATAAGACGATTGAGAGATTATGGAATCCGCTGCAAACGACCGCCCAAGGGACAGATCTTAACTCAACGTCACCGGCAGAATCGAGTGCGCTACTGAGTTCGAAAATCGTTAAATCCGGACACTGCCTTTATTTGACTGACTCTACCACCGTCCAAGGAAGATCGATTTTGTTGTGAATACCAATAAAATGTTGAGAGATACTTGAAATTTATTCTGATGTATTATAATGATCAAATCTCATACTATGGTGTATATAGTAAGGAGTATATATCATATATTACAATAAGTGGTAAAGACGATTTTATTTTGGTTAGAAAAAGTTCTAGCAGAGCGAGGTTTCGATCCTCGGACCTCTGGGTTATGGGCCCAGCACGCTTCCACTGCGCCACTCTGCTGATACATTATGTCGATTTGCTATAATCGATATAAACTATACAGTCTGATGCAATATTTTGACATCTGCCGCAAGTCAAGGAGAACATGTTAGTTCAAGGGAGACCACTTTTGATAAATCGTTTCCCTAGACAGACGTATAACGGTCCTTTATTGTAAATGGCTTAGCGATGTGTGGTCTAAATGCATCTGCGTACACTACAGTGAATACTCAGATGAACATGTACATCCGTACAGTAACACCAGAGTCTTCATTTACCGCATATATGTTATCGAGGGCTTGGTGTGAAACGGTTGTAACTAAAATCGGTATTTTTTTTACCAAGGTTTATCTTCTCGTCATAAAGTCTTTATAAGCGTTAAATAATTTTTCTTAGTAAACATTGGAAATTTAGGTGCCATTGCTCGTTCTGAGCAATGGCACCTAAATTTGCATTGTTTACAAAGGGGTCAAAATTGCCCCTAAACTAAGGTTTTCAAAATAGGTTTTTAGTTACAACCGTTTCACGCCAAGCCCTCGTTATGTAGTCATAAGTTTATCTTCCGACAAAAAAAAAAAGAGAAGTGTAGTTATATCGTAGAGTATTCTAATTTCTTGAATATCCTAAGTTCGTGACGTCATTAATCTCGATTACAGCGCGTGACTTGTCCTGGCAGCCGATATGGAACTGTCAAATTGTTTCTCAACTGCCAAACAATTTGCTGACATATTGCAACAATAAAATGAATCTTAAACAGTTTTGTTATGTGTTGTCATGGGAAGAATAGCCAAAATACCCTAATTTTTAATATACCAAAATTAATAAACAGTTTAACATGCTAGGGACTACTTTTTTTTATGTTAAACAAACATGGCTGACCTAAATACTATTATTATACCTCACATGACTTTGTAATGTTAAATTCGCATATACGCAATATGGGCAATTTCTTACAGTGCAGTGGTAACAGTGCGTTTTTGTATACTGTTACATCTAACATGTTGATCATGCACGTTCATGACGTCATTTTTCAAAAAACCGTCACCGTTATAATTCAACTTTCCAAAAGGCATTTGCAACAAAATGACTTCTTATGTGAACAAACAGTTTGTTTCGATTTCGGAAGCAGATTTTATCAACTCTAGACTGTTAGAGGTGACCTATTCATTGATAATATGTACTGTCACACTGGAAGCCATGCAATATTTATATAACAGTGTAGGTTCAGATCAACATCATAAGACGTTTGCACATGAAAGATAGTTTGCATCTTTATAAACCATTGTCTAAAAAATAAGTTATGTGTATATAAGAAACACTCGCTAAATTGTTGCCTGTTGGCTTGCCATCCCTACTACAAAGATTAACATGAAATGCATGGGTTATATAGAAATAGATTACAGTAAGAGACGTCGTTGAGTGGATACACCTTTATTCATGAGTTCATTTATTAAAGACAATATACACAATACTCTCCCACTCCAAATATAAAGTCATCAATTCAAATTCAATTTTGAAATCGCAATCATAATACACATGATGAACATATGCACACACTGCTTTAATTTGTTGCAATTGTGATTAGCCATTAGTTCCAATGACCACGATGACCGTAATTAACATAATCAATATCATTTATAGCGGTACACAATCTCAACGTGGTCGCCATTGTGCTGTGTATGTTTACAACATTAAATTATGGAACAACCATATAGCTTAGCAGAATATTCAATAATACAAAGATTGACATAGAATACATGGGTAACATTGAAATATGTTACACTAAGAGGCGTGGCTTTGAGAGTATACACTAGTATTCATGAGTTAATTAGTTAAGGCACTCTCAGATGTAAAGTCATCAATTCAAATTCAATTTTGAAATCGCAATCATAATTACACCTGCAGAAAGTACGCACATACTGCTTTAATGTGTTCAGTGTGTGAATGACACCTGAAGAAAGTATGCACATACTGCTTTAATTTGTCAATGCATGTTGCGCGTAAAAGCAAGTCATGTTGAGAGCGTAGAAATACATTTTAGTTTTAATCATGTAATTCATATATCTTAACATTTCTTTCGATTTCTTTCATTTGGGTAAATGATGTCGAATCAAATCCATTTTCCGGCTTCATATGCTAACAAGTTACTGTATTTTGATTTTAAGACAAGAACTATTTGGCGGTTCGAAAGGACAAACATGGTTCTTAGCTGGCAACAGTCCATTCATTTAAACAAAATTTATTCCACAGGTCATCACATTTTATTGACATTACATACGATCTGCAACTACCAAGACATCTCCCTGAACGCGAGATGGTTTTCAGAAAATGAAAGCTGATATAAAAAGACAGATGTGAAGTAATTCATTGCCGATATTGTAAAACACTAGTCTAGATTCCAGTCTCAAAATGATGAGTGTCTTCGGATTTCGCCCACTATAGCAATTGGCTCTAACAAGCCCCTTGCTAAACTCCTAAGTGGATTCAATAGAACAGACTCGTGTCTTGCGATTTGGGGGTCTTATATATTGTCCGTAGCTGGATTATATACAAGCAACTGCTGATTGTTTGGTGCTTAACGCCGCTTTCAACAATGTTTAGGTTATATTATGGCGTAATCTTGGTAAGTTACCGGTACTGGACTGGCTTGAGTCTGGGTAAGTGGACCAGTAATACTTGTAACTTACCCAGGAAACAACGTGATATAACTGAACAAAATGAAAGCGGGGTAAAACATCAAACAATCACTTATTTTGTTTAAAATTTTCATGTTATAACCCTAGTTTTATCTTTTTTTTTTAAAGAAACATTTATCTTCCACAGCTTATTTCAAGAATTGCATATTTTTTTTTTATCTTGCAACGATTTTTTACAATTTATCAAGTGTTTAAATGTCTTTCACTTTACTTGTTTCATTAACTCTTTCAGCGCCACAGGCAATATTGAGGGTTTTGCAAACAATTCAGATTCATGTGAGTCAATGTAACGAGCTTTCTCACCTGAAATCAGCATTGAAATCAGCATTGTTTGCCTTTTAGTTACCAAAATTTTCCAAAACTTTCATAAATTGAGAAATGGACACACCCAATTTTGAACATGGAAGAGTCTACTTTAAATAATTCGGCGCTGAAAGAGTAAGAAAAAAATCGACCCAAACACTTATAAAGGCCCTATACAATAAATGTATAAACCTGTGGGGACAGGCATTGCTGTGCAAATGCGGAAGTTAGATAACTAGATAGTTAGAATCTTACTGCTGTTTTCATTCTGAATTCTCAACGTAACACACTCTCAACTGGCTAAACCATACCAGACATTGTATTACATTGGAATTTAAAATATACAGTCAAACCTGTGTTTTAAGACTATGAATTGGAAGTGAACATGGTGGTCTTCAATTACAGGGTCAGTTATTCCGGCACAAAATGATCAATTGGAAAACTATGAGTATGTCGCTATAGACAGGGAATAGCGATTTCAAGGTGGTCTTTAGATTGTACTTAAAATTTAGAATTAGAATGTATTCAGACAGGAACAGCGAATATTCAGATCGGCCGGATCAGACGTACTGTCCCAGTTAAGATCTTCCTTGTCCAGTATGCTGCCATTCAAATATTCATCAGCCTTCTTGAACAATGGTAGTAATGGCTGCCCTCCTTGGCGCTCAGGATGCATGGAGCAGTAGTACTGGTAACTTAGTGAGGTCGCGGGTTCAATCGGGTCATACCAAAATGTAAATTTGAAGATCTTTCCGACTTATTGGACATATGAACACAAAGTAGTATTGTTATAGTTTTGATACCTGTATTAGGTGATGAAATAAGGGCACTTAATTATGACCACTTCGAGCAGATATGAGTAGGTGAATCTTCTCTTCCACATACAACAAGTCTGCAGCACAGGACTCTGAAAACAACTGCTTTACATAAGTCTGAGTGTTGAATCGAGTTGTAACATTGTAGCAAATGGAGAAATTGATCATTATGAGCAATTTCTCCTTTGCTTCAAATCAATGTTTTCAATTTTGTCAAAAGATATTGCATCTCGTCGACGTTTGAATTCTTTAACACAGACAATTATGTTCATAACGTTGTAGCGATAATTGAGTCGTCCGATAAAAAAACCAATAGTGTGAACTATTGCGTAAAGTATCGACCCGGATCAGTCTAAGCATACCGCGCAGGCGTACCCGGGTCGACACTTCGCATACTGTGGCTTTTATGTTTCAGGAATCATTACTCTATACCCCCGACACGGAATGTGTCGGCCCGGATCAGTCTGATCTGGATCGATACATTAGGCAGAGGCCATACTGTTGGTTTTATCGCGAAACGGCTCAATTCTATTTTAATTCGCACTATGTTAATTATTATGGCAGGTGTATGGAATTAATTTCATCACGCAGATAATTCTATTCTCTGCAGTTTGGCGTGTGTGAGAAAGGGTCAATCTTCATGCAGTGTCTCTCGACTTGTCTGCTTTGACAACATACGGTCGTCAATATTGAAAGTATGATTTTGGTTGGAATTAAAAACAATCTGAATCTAGGAACATGAGAAGTTGCTAAAAAACAAAACCTTTCCCCACATTGTTTTCAAAAGTTGTCTGTGGGAAAACGAGAATCTGGTAATTTAAAGGCATTTTATCCTTTCCAATGTTGTCGTCTGTATCTGGTTAGTCAGAACATTAGCCGTAAAACTTTCCTATACACAAATAATTACAAACACTAATATATATTTTTATAACTTTTTAATTTTTATTATTTTTCAGTATTTTTTTTTCTATTTTTTTAATTTTTGTCATCAATACAATAGAATAGACAAACATCTGTTCCTATCACAATTTTCATTCATTCACCTCTCATAACACAAACCCCATAGAAAGAAGTCTCATTTATACAATTATCAATGTTACGTTTATTGGTGTCTGATTACAGCTATTTCTTTAGCCAAATATAAAGTCATGGAGAATTTACACTGCATTGAAAGCATGCATATGTATATATGTTAAACCATAAAAAGTTAACTTTATCAATAATTGTTCTAAAAAGTTTTTGAAATTGAGCAACGTTAACATATCAGTTAACACGTAAAAGCTCTGGGGTTTCTTTCTTCATCTCTGTCTAACAATCATAAATTGCAAAGAATGCAACTGGATTTATTATGAATATGTACATGATAAATAATTTACAAGCTCTGTTCAATTTTTCTTTTGCGCAAAAACATTCAAATAATATTTTACAAAAATAACTATAAATTCAAAATAGTTTGAACCGTCACAAAATGAAACCAAGCCTTTTGTCCAAAACAAACTTGGTTCCATTTCAACTGCAGGAGAACAAATAAATGTTAGAATTTGTTAATGTAAATGAAAAAATGATGAGACCCAAGACTACTGGCTTCTTAGCTATGTAAAATATATGTAAACCCAACTTCAATTGATACAGCATTTCCTTAGTTTTGCCCAGAACGTAGTTGTTTGCAATGTTGTCTGCTTCAGATTTAATAAAAAAAAGAAACGGATATGTTCAACATCAAGTTTTGGTAACGACTATTTTAAAATAGACATGGCTGACAGTCTCATGTTAGGAAACATTCTTTACATAAACCAAAAAATCAATTGTCTACAGATCACAGAAATGAGATGATTACTGAACAAGATATGCCCAGTCTTTACAGGATCCTTTCTATCTTAACCCTTTCCCAAGTATAGATACTTTCTGAAATTCTGCAGGAGATTACTTTTGAGAACATGTAGCAACATGGGAAATTGCTTTTGATTAGCAATTTCACTTTTTGTCACAATGTTTGCAACACTATATAATAATTTAACTCATTTATGGAGATATATAAAGTTTTTGCCAATATGTTTTCAAAGTCATCTTCTGCAGATATGTTGTATGTGGAAAAAGGGTTAAAGGATGGAATATACCTACTTTGGTACATTATATTTGCACTAAAATTGAATAAACCCTTTTCACCAGTTTCTGATCCCAAAATAATACAGCATATATTCTAAAAAGGGCCCTGATGCAAGAATTTAGCCATTTGCAGTAAAATCAAGATTTGCATTACAAGGCATCCTTCTGTCAATTAACCCTTTCCCACATGAAACAACTCTGCAGCAGAACTACCAATTTTTTTATGGAAACTTCCTTTAATGAAATTGCAATAATTGAATAGAGTTGAAAACATGGTGACAAAAGGAGAAATTGCTTGTTTTTTAGCAATTTCTTTTTTTGTCAACATGTTTTCAAAGAAAAGCTGTCTGCTGCAGGCGTAAATATGAGGGGGAAAGGATTAAACTATTTTAGAATCTCATATTCAAACACTGTATCAAGTAGGAAAGTGTAAAGAAATTGGTTCAATGAAGTGTAGATCCTGTAACCCAGAAAGGAGTATATCATTCTTGTAACAGCTGGTCTTTAATGAAAAAAGATCCTAATGTCCCTAAGTGAATGTTGGTGTTATAATTCGTCGTGATCCCCATCAGCCTCTTCACCGTCGCCTTGTGGAGGCGCGCCTCCAGCATCCGCGTAAAGTTTGGTCATAATAGGCTGTACAATTTCTTCTATTTCTTTCTTTTGTTGTTTAAAGTCTTCAACGTCAGCATCAGCATTCGACTCCAACCATTTTATTTTCTCGTCAATAATTTCTTCTATTTTTTCCTTGTCTTCAGCACTTAGTTTGGCACCCAATTTTTCTTTATCACCAATCTGGTTTTTAAGACTATAAGCATAACTTTCAAGTTCATTCTTGGCTTCTACTTTAGATTTAGTTTTATCATCTTCTTCTGCAAATTTCTCTGCATCATTGATCATTCTTTCAATGTCTTCAGGCGATAACCTCTCGTTGTCATTTTGGATAACAATATTATTCTTATTACCGGTTCCCTTGTCTTCGGCGGTTACTCTCAAAATACCATTGACATCTATCTCAAAAGTGACCTCAATTTGTGGAACTCCTCTGGGTGATGGTGGGATACCAGTTAAATCAAATTTTCCAAGTACATGGTTATCTTTGGTCATTGGTCGTTCACCTTCGAATACCTGGATGGTAACAGTGGGTTGATTATCGGCAGCAGTGGAGAAAATCTGGGATTTTTTAGTTGGGATGACGGTGTTTCTTGGGATGAGTTTTGTCATGACACCTCCGACTGTTTCAATACCCATGGTCAATGGGTTAACGTCCAACAATACAAGGTCACTGGTATCCTCTTGACCACTCAATACACCAGCTTGGACAGCAGCACCATAGGCGACGGCCTCGTCAGGGTTGATACCTTTGCTTGGTTCCTGCAAAAAGAGAACATTTTAAATGACTACAGGTCCAGATAAGGAGGAGTATACTATTAATTATTTGGTCCGTTACTGACCCACTACGAAAAAATAGTGGGTCAGTAACAGACCAAATAACTGATTTATTTCAACGACCACCTTTCATGAGCAAAAAAAATGATATTGTTTCATTTACATTAACGTTTAAATAATATATATGCAATAGTCTATGTCTAGATGAAATGTACGGGTTTTGGCGCCAAATGACTAGCGTTATGACGTCAAACCACTGACGTGACATCATTTTCCTAGTATTAGGTCCCAGTATTTTTAAAATTCCTAGTATTAACCCCACTTTAATAATGAAATGAAACAATATCAATTTGTTTTGCTCATGAAAGGGGGTTGATGAAATAAATTTATTTGGTCTGTTACTGACCCACTAAGGAAAATATTTGTGTTTATTTTCATAACCACAATTGAAAGTTGTAATATTGTTAGTGATTTCCATGATTTGGGGATAGAAAAAGGTGATTTTAAATGAAGAATCGATGAATGGCTGCCATTTTGTCGACTACTGACCCACTATAGAAATTTAGGGGGGTCACCATGTGACTGCTCTTGTCCAATGAAATCGCTAATTTCTAGTGGGAGGTGAAATAAAGCTCTTTTTAACCACAATATCTCGCTTATTATCCATTCAAACCCTTTGATGTGGGTAACCAAAAGAATCGTCTCAATGAGATGATTCTTTTGAGTTACAGGGTAAAATAAGGATTTTTGAATGTATAAAACTCGAGCTCTGGACTGGACCATCAATAATGAGTCACATCTACCAGCTTTCTTTGAGATATGGAGTCAAGATTATTCATCTTAGCCTTCCAATCTAGTAATTCAGATGCGAGTCTCTCCATGTAAAATAGTGAAAGACGGTATTTTTTAAAAACCTTTTCCCATATACAGCAGACGACTTTGAAATTATCAAGTTCAATATATAGAATAATCCTATAAATGGTAGTTTGATTATCAAATGGAATTGAAATAATTGTGGCAAATGGAGAAATTGCTCATTAGGAGTAATTACTCCTTTTGTCACAATGATCTCAAAAATTATCTGCTGCAGAGGAGTCGGATAGCATCTGTGTGGCAAAGGGTAAACAGTAGGTTAAAATCAACCTGTAGAGCCGAGTGTTACCAGAATATTCACATTTTGGCAGAAGCTCCTTACAACTTCAAGATTATGTATTAAATATAGTAGTGTGAACATAGTAGATATTGATCAGACTGTGCAGATTAATAATCTGATCTGGTTCTACACTGTTCCTTAGAATCAACATGCAAATATTTGATAGTCCAGAAAAAACAATCATTTAAAAGTACCATTCATTGATTAATATGAAACTTTTTGGTTACTCTGCAACAGTCAACTTTTGGGGAAAGGAGAATTTCTGTTTTTCCCAATGAGCTTTAATCTCAGACTCAAAACCTTGTTTACTAAATGGTTAACAATAATTCATGATGAACTTCTTTCACACTTAACTTTATTTTGATAAACATATACACAACCTACCTTGCCATTAAAGTATTCTTTGACAAGCTGTTGAACTTTAGGGATTCTTGTTGAGCCACCCACCAAGACAATTTCATTAATTTGACTGTTTGTCAAATCGGAATCCTCCATAACTTTCTTAACTGGTTTCAATGTTGAGCGGAACAGATCCTGTAAATGAAACATGTCTATTGATAAATTGAATTAATACAATTGCAGAAAATTAGATTTTTCATGAATGCACACACATCAAAACAGGTCCTTATCGATTGAAGACAGAGCTTCAGGAGGATCTGGATATTTATGCAATAAAAAATAACTTATAGGTTTGTCAAAAACATCTTAAAGCATCCGTTTTCGACCAACAGTTCAGAACCAGAATAAACACAATGCCTTTATATAATGAAGGCTAATCCAAATCTACACTGGTCAAAAAAGCTGTAATGATCTTTTTCCTGCATCATCACTAAAAGTATGAATTTTCCATCTGATACAAAACATTAAGAAATCTAGTTAAGTGTAGTTTATGTCATGTTAAAAAATTCACACATGACAGTCACTTAATCCTGATTTGTTGTAACTCAAAAAAGTTAATGTGAGAATTATTCTTGAGAACCTACAACAACTAGAACACATTATAATTTTAAGTGAAAGATAATCAAAATGCTTAATCGACAGTTTAAATAAAATTCCTCAAAATATATTTTGAAAATTGTGTAGATAAAGTGTTTCTAATTTATAAAACTTAACAAATTAGGAATTTAAGTTAACTAAGCCAAACTTACCATGTTAAGTTCTTCAAATTTAGCTCTGGTCAAAGTCTCACTGAAGTCTTCACCATCAAACAGAGATTCAATTTCAATTTTGGTCTGATGCTGACTGGACAGGGCTCTCTTGGCCTTCTCTACTTCACGTCGGAGTTTTTGGACAGCTCGGTTATCCTTGTTTATGTCCTTGCCTTTCTTCTTCTTATACAGCTTCATAAAGTATTCCATGACACGCTGATCAAAATCTTCACCTCCTAAATGTGTATCTCCATTGGTTGAAATGACTTCAAATACGCCGTCATCAATGGTTAACACCGAAACATCAAAAGTACCACCACCCAAGTCAAATACAAGGATGTTCTTTTCTCCCTCTTTCTTGTCAAGACCATAAGCAATAGCTGCAGCAGTTCTGTAGAAGAAGAAAAAATTTAATCAACAAGTTATGTCCATCATTTTTATGTAATTACATTGCCAACATTTAAGCGCATTCTCAATACCAAAGCCGCCATCTTGACTCTACATAAGGATGTTAGAAGAGGCTGTCAACTTGGGTGGATTCTGGTAAGACAGAGCAGGTGCACTAATCACCAATGCCAACTATGTTCTGTAGTACCTTTATGCATGGAGGGGCTCAATTTTCCAATTAACTAGAAGATTAAATTTGTTTTATGACACTTTTCTACATGCAGTACTAAAAACTTTAGAAAAGAAAAATATATTGCTTAAACCTTTCCCACAAACAACAAAAGTGCAGCAGACCACTTTGATTTTCTATGTAAATGACGTTTTCAACATTCAGTGTTTTTTTTTAACCCAAAGTGGGGCCGAAATTGGGCCCCATTCACAATCAAAAGACATCTCTTTTAACACTAAAATGGAGTGCTCCCCGGAGTACATATGTCACCTTCCGGGGCCTTGTCAATTTTTTTTAATTTTTGACAGAAAAGGGGCAATAACTATGATGCAAAAATATTTGGATTATCCCCCTTTTGTGAACCAATCACACACATTAATATAAACATTTGTCATAAGTTTCAATGTTATCCTTTGAGTAGAAAAAGAGTAATTTGAAAACGTGACGGAGGACAGACAGACGCCGGACAAAAAAGGGTAATCTCTAAGTGCCTACTATGCTACGCAGGTGACACAAAAAGTAGGCCTAAATTTCACAATCTGCTTTTCATCACATTTTACAAGTCACTATTTTCACAATTCAAAGGGCCCTGGTCATAAAACAAGAAGAAAAAACACTTGACATTATTTCAGATATAACAAGGCAATAGTTCACTTAATACTGATCCCTGGGTAAATAAAACAGTACTAGGCAAGGAAATATGCCCTGTCCCAAGTGCAATCAACCATGACAGCAGAGACTTGGGATAAAACCTGGGATGATAACCATTTGATGGATTCCTTGCAATTTGAAAACGGTCCAAAATACGGAAACTATAAATGAAAGAACTTATGAACAAAGCAATGTTTTAAAAATATGTTTGCTGTAGATGCAGGTTGGAAAGGGTTAAATTTCTACTTACGGTTCATTGATAATTCTCATAACATTCAGTCCAGCAATAGTCCCTGCATCTTTGGTTGCCTGCCTCTGAGCATCGTTGAAATAGGCAGGTACAGTTACAACTGCATTGCGGATCTCCTCACCAAGGAAAGCTTCAGCTACTTCCTTCATCTTGCCGAGAACCATAGCAGAGATTTCTTCAGGAGCAAACTGTTTTTTCTGGCCCTTCTTGATTTCAGCTTCTACAGTTGGTTTGGTGGCCTTGTTGACTACTTTAAATGGGTAAGTTTTGATGTCTTTTTGAACAGTTACATCATCAAAATTTCTACCGATGATTCTCTTGATATCATAAATGGTGTTTTCGGGGTTGCTTGTTATCTGATTTTTGGCAGCATCTCCAATCAGACGCTCTCCATCTTCTGAGAAAGCCACATAGGATGGAGTGATTCTGTTACCTTGATCGTTGGCTATGATTTCTACTCTTCCACCTTTAAACACTCCAACACTGTAAAATATTAGTTAGAAGTCTGATTTTAATTGCAAAATAAGAGGACCATGATGGTCCTATATTGTTCATCTGATTTAATATATAGGGAAAAAAGTCAGGAAAAAAACTTGATATGAATAATACTAAAATAATCGACCATCTGTGGGTGCTTGATGAGGCCAATGATCACAAACCATTCTGGAATTCAATGTTGTAACTCTATGCATAGAAGCATTGCCCACTGGTGGTAAGGCTATTCAACAGTCTTGGTAGAGGTTCAACCGAAGGAACACTTGTGCCAAAACAGTTTTAAAATCAGGCAAATACTTTTGACAAAGATTTTTAAGAAGTTTTCTTAGTATATACATATAAGGAAAACAAACCCTTCCCCTTGGCAGCCATCTCAATAATTTCAATGATCTTGGTAAATTATTTCCTTAAAAGATCAGTTATTTCGAAATGTTTACTTATATATACACAAGATAAGGAAAAATAACATCAGGCCATCACAATAGCTCAGCAAGAGCACTTTGTATCAGGTGAGCAAAAAATATGTTCACAAAAGTACTTAATTTAATGCAAAATTGTATTTGGCAGCACAAGATTCCATAAAAAGCCATAAACAAGAGGCTTAAAGGGTATCGCATTAGGCAAAAGGGAACATTTCTACAAAATGATTTCAAAATATTCCCTATACTTTCGGGAAGATTTTTAAGTGATTATATGTTCACATATGTCAATTTACCATGAATATGTGGTTCCAAGATCAATTCCAATAATGGTACCAGTGTCGTCTTTATCTTTCTTCTTCTCCTTCTCCTGCTCCTGCTCTTCAGCTCTCACAGCTGTTACTATCAGCAGTACTATACAGCACAACGAAAAAACCTTTCTCATTTTGACAATCTGTAGAAAAAAATAGTAAAACATTGTAAAAATTGGGTTTTTATTATAAAAAACAACAAACCTGCTCTTGCTTTTGACACCTCTGTACTCATAACATAGGGTTTAATGTAGTCATAAGAGAGATATTGTTGGAATAAGACCAGTTTATTCCTTATCCAGTCCTCTGAATATATATATCTCCTTAAAAGCAAATGTTTTCAATTTGATTTGATACTTGTGTTTCCAGTAATGGGACTAATGACATTGCCATAGCTCTTAATAACTCATGTTAACTCATGTTATTTGACATTTAAACCATATGATATTGGTATTCAAAATAAATTAGCTCTTTGAGAGGATTCTTTTGAATACCACAACATAGGGTTATAAGAGAGATAGTGGTGAAAAGCCTGATGACCCCATGACATCTTATCTGGACTATTTGAAAGCTATACATATCAGTTATGAGCAGAACAATAGCCATCTTATGATCTATCTTTTTATGATACAAAAGTATAGATCTTCAGATGCAATGTTAATGTTCACATGACAGTATTGAAGAGGAAAATCTATTTCACTCTTAAAATAAGGGACATTTTTCATGTTCTAAAGTCCTTATTTGATACCCGTAACCCTATGTTGTGAATACTGAAAAAGAATCGTCTCAGTGACCGAGTTAAACGATTATTGTGAATACCTACAACTTAGGGATTGGTTGATTATAAGAGAAATATTGTTGGGAAGATATCGGTTTAACCCTTTCCCTCATATAGACGCTTTCTGACACCTCTGCAGCAGAAGGCTATTTGAAAACATAGTGGCAAAAGAAGAAATTGCACAAAACGTGCAATTTCTCCTTTTGCCACACTGTTATCCACTTTTAGTCATAGGTTATCCATTTAATTTAATAATATTTTCTATTTTTTGGCAAAACATGTTCAAAGCCGTCTGCTGCAAAATTGTTCTATGAGGGAAGGGGTTAACGACCCCCCTACTCGTTTTCCCCCCTACTGCCCCTAGCCGTATGTTTGGTACAGTATGCTGTCCCTGGGTACGGTATGAAGGTAAAAGCAATTAATTTTTGCCAAGATAATAGAAACCTTAATTAAATAACGGTGCCAATATAGGCATACAATGAAATTGATTCGATACTGTAGCCTGATAAAGAGTATAAATATATGTTTTAAATTGTTTTGATTTCAATCTGTCAAAAGAAACGTGGATCATAAAAATGCCGGCCGGCGACTTTCAATTGAATAAATCTTGTAAAAAGACATAATAGAATAAAATCATACCTGTAAAACAGCTTGGTGACACTTAAAATAACAACAAAACTCAGTTCTGAAGTATGTCTGTCAAATACTTCTTTCAAATTTATCGCAAACTTCTTCGTTACGTTGATAGTCAATGGAGGTAATACTTATGTGTGTTACTTTTCTTCTTCTGCCACTGAAGTCGTGTTCAATTCTGATTGGCTGGTTAAACCACTGTGTTGAATTTCTATTGGTCAACGTTTCACCTCAAGTTAAAGACACGTATTCCCCAAATGACGTCATAACAATATCCCGGAAGTACGTGAATCTACTAGATATATTTCAATCAATGAAATACTATCGTGTGTATTTGTATGTTATGATCGGCTTGTTTTCATCTTCATTCTTTTCATTTACACAAGAGAGTATTTGGTCAAGTTTGCATAAAACACGTGTACGGTGAAAGCTTTTCTGATATTGTCCAAATATTGTTCGGTAGTTTCCGTAGTTTCTCGTTATGGGACACGCCTACTTTTTCTTTCTACTTACTTTTTAGCGTTATTATTTTTTATATTTAACTATATAAAAAGTCCTACTATTAGAATAGTTTGAATTGATTTAATTTATTATGGACAAAAGGGAAGATTTTTTTCTTAATAGATGGAGCCACTGACCGTCTGCTCACGTGCTTCCGCTCTGTACCCGTTTAGCTCATTTTCTTTCTGGACAGCAGTGGAAGCAGTCGTTAATTAGGAGGTAAAAATCTTTACACATTGCATTGCTTCATTTACTTCAGTCTAAACATCGCAATGTACTTCTTTAACCCTATCGTCATTGTTAATAACTGTTAAACCGTTATTAATGGTCACTGTTCAGTGTTGAAGAATTCCAAAATATTCGGATGATGAACCACGTGGGTAAGACGGACGCCATTAAATAAATTTGTCTGCTTCTAAAAGATTAGATTGAACTTTATGCTATTTCAAACTCGTTGCTGATGATGTGAATTGTAATATTTGCTACTCTTGACTTCGTGAATGACGTTAAAAAAATTACTGAAGCAACAATGAACAGCTAATATCGGAAATAGCTTTATGAACTTCTGGATGGTATAAAGTCGAGCATTTACTGAAAATATAACCTGCTTTTAGACCTTTCCCACAGGCAACAATGTGCACCAGACGGTTTTGAAAAGATATAGGATTATACATGGATTGATAATCTAAAAATAAGTTATTGTTTATCCCTTTCCCGTAGATACACTTGACTTTTGAATACATTGTGAGAAAAGGAGAAATGGCTCAATACGAGCAATTTCTCATTCCGTCACAAAGTTTTCAGTAATTAAACTTAAAATATTGGAGATTTTCCATATTTTTTAGTAGACATGTTTCGTCTTCTGTAGATTTGGTGTATGTGGACATGGGTTAAGTCGCATAAAAAAGCTGGTAATGGCAATTTCAACAAACATGTGTTCCAAGTATGTAAGGTGTATGCATTATGGAAAGGCCTTAATGGTAATTTCTGCATGATTAAACCATGTGGCTGCATTTCCCGCCAGTTTAACCAACCCTTCACGCCACTTATTTTCTTTTCCCATGTTTGCAACTATTCAATTATAATTAATACCTTTATCTGACAAGAGTTTCAAGATAATTTGGAGGATATTGTCAATCATCTGTTGCAAATTTATTGTATGTATAAAATTGTTTCTGGAGAAGCAATTAGAATTGGTTTTTTGGCCACTTAAAACTGCAATACAATATAATGATTTTTTCACATGGTATATAATATGGTATCTCTGTCCCGGTGGTGTAGTGGTAGTAATTGCCTAGGAAAGACGTTCGTTCAATTTCAAGCTGTGTCATACTTGATACTAAAAAGGTAGTAATAATACATAGTGCACTCACTAGTAAACATGAAACAATCAATAGATTAGAATGGTTTATGAAAGGTAATGATGATAATGTTTGGCTTAGGTTACAATGATGATACCTTACCACCAAGATCGCTGAAGCCTTTACTACTGCTGATATAATGTTTTGAAAGAGGGGTTGATTTGGCGACACTTTATTAGTGATAACATTTTAGGAAGATTTTATTTACTCAAATCATGTATCAACCATTGCCCCATCTCGTACATTAAAATTAAAATCAACATAAGAAAACTTGTTGATCAATAATATTATGACAAAGGAAGAAAATTGCTCTTTTGTTGTATGCAAGTGACCTGGTCAATTTGCCAACACGTAGCATTTGAAAAATATTTGCACCTATAATTACAAGTATTAAGTTGATTCACTTTGCAAAAATATTTATTTCTGTTGTGTTTTCAAAAGGATTGTTGCAGGTGCCATGCCTCTGTATATACCTAGTGCTCAAACATTGATGTGCAACACCGCTTTCATCAAACACTTGTTATTTAAGATGGTTTTTAAATGCGATCTAACATTTTCATATGTGATTAAATATTTAAAAGACTGCATAGAGGATGAAAACTGCCTTTTTGATCAGATAAAATAATGGTGATTAAAATTAGTCTTTCTGATATACAGTCGCTTTAAATTAGTCATTTATCCAGAGTACCATTGCATTGGAGAATAATTTTGCTACTATTGCCATGGTTGCTTGAATTAAATTCTAATTTTACAGGTTGTGAATCCTAAGATGATGCAAGACCACAGACAAATTGATATTGGGTAAGAAGTCTATTGATGCTTATTGATCTTAGTGGGCTTTTAAAACATGCAAAAAATAAAACTTCTGCTAGTCCTTAAGCCCATCTATCAGTTTGGACAAACACATTGGCTTACTGATGATGATTGTGTCTATAACACAAAGGGAATCTCTCTGAACAAATATGTTGAGAAATTGTTTTCTGAAGTAAGCTCGGATCTTTGAATATATTGTTGTTGATTGTCTTGTTAAAAAATATGCTTTACGAGGCCAAAAGCTGTTGAGCTTGTTCTGGCTTATTTCAAAGTTGACCATTCCATGTTGAAAGTAGTGGTCAGTGATTATTCAGAGATAGATAGGGACATATGATTACATAATGATTTCAACCTATCTCGATGAGACCTGTGCAACAAAAAATGTTTAGGTTAAATTGCCTTTTTTTTCAATGTAATTGAACAATATTAGTTTGTTTTTCAGACTATTCAAGTATTTTATAGAGCTGAAAAACATTTCAACAGAAAAATTTAACCATTCTAGACAATAACAGTACTATTGGAATGTTAAAGGCTAGAATGGAAAACGTAACTCGTTCAACTTTAAATGCGGTTGTAGTTTTATTATATAGAAGGTTATTAAATGGGTGAACGAGTCTTTGATTTTTATGTCAAAAATACGTTTCCAGTCATTTAATACCCGATATATCTCGTAATACCACTGGATACACCACTTCAGGTATTAAATGATTGTGTTTCGTCTATGGGTTTGCAGTAGTCTCTACTACAATGCGAGTTGTAAAGACGAGAAATTAATTGCCATCCACCACACTGATCTCTGCAATTGTTTGTGGAGTTGAACATGGTGGATGACTACATATTTGTGTAGAGGATAATGTATTCCATGTCCACTTTGGATCGGATTAAGATTGTTGACACACGAAAAAGGGACATTTTACATGTTCTAAAAACCTTTTTTTTTTTATTGAATACCATGTGGGTACTAGGAAGAGATTATTCTTTTGAGTACATACAACTTTAATCAGTAAGAAGTCTACTTGTTTGTGTCCCGGGTTCGATCCCCAGTCGCGGCACTACGGTCATGGTGGAGTGACATTGGGCAAGGCACATTTTCTAGCCTAGTACTGGTTTATTTACCCAGGGATCATGAATAATTAAATTTAATTGCGCGCTAAATGACCTTGGCTGTCAATGCGCTATAAAAAAACAACAATATACATTCTACTTGTTTAACTGAATATCTTGACAATAAGACATGAAATCCAGTTGGGCGCTATCAAATTGCTTAATTATTGATTTTGTTCAGTCGCGAATTTGAGAAAACAATACCATGACTGCTGAATCAATTGGTTATTTTTTTTAGACATTTGTTTCCCAGTGATTTTTAGTAAATAACTAGAATCTTGTATATAACCAATTTGGTCTAACATGGACTTGCTGATGATGATTGTGTCTATAACACAAAGGGAATCTCTCTGAACAAAACTGTCGAGAAATTGTTTTCTGAAGCAAATCTCATCTCTTGTAATTATTGTAGAACTGATTAAATGCTGCAACATAATTTATACATTCATCACTACAGAAAACCCTTTTCCACATCATCTTCATTTAAGGGCTTTGAAAACACCTAGACTAAAACGTTGAAAAGGAGAAATTGTCTTTTGCCAATTCCCCCCCTCCTTAAATTTGTATGTGGGAAAGGTTGGTCGCATTTGACAACTTTATTGCTAGCATGTAGAATAAAAGGCACAAATTCAACTGATTCAAACCTTGGAAGTATTTTCTATACATGTCTCTTTGAAATTTCGTGCAGCACTAGATCATGGTTGAATGAATTTATCGTTGAAATGGTCAGTGATTATTCAGAGATAGATAGGGACATATGAATACATAATGATTTCAACCTATCTCGATGAGACCACTGTAATAGATCTCTTGGTATAAGGTATTAACTGTTTTTTGTCTAGTATTTACTTTGTAACCAAATTGAACTACATCAACATAGTGTGGGTTATCAGATTTTTTTGTGAGAAATTTTATATATTTCAATGGCTAGAATTTATTGATTTTCCAATAATGCTTTCATTTCGGAAAAATGAGTTTAACCCTCATCTTCGTGTATTTGTTTTCACAATATCAACTAAAGAACTCGTCCCTTGTCCAGTCCCAGCTCCGAACTGTAATTTTGTTCAGTTTGGCGTTTAAGCCTGGAATATTAAATTGCCATTAAGGTCGGGATTGCAAATAGGTTTTGCAATCTTGTGAATTTTCTGGCTATAAATAATCGACTTGCCTGAAATGAGTTTAAAGACGGATCATGTCAAAATCAAGATAGTATAATCCTCATCTTGCTGTACGATGTCTAGTATATCTACTTGAAACATGAACTGTGCACCCCTTGTCCAGTCCCAGCTCCGGACTGTAGTTTTGTTCAGTTTGGCGTTTAAGCCTGGAATATTAAATTGCCATTACTAAGGTAGAGGTTGCAAATATGTTTTGCATTCTTGTAAATTGTATGGCTATAATTTAATGACTTGCCTAAAATGCTTACAAGATGGATCATGACTGACCAAAGTATAGTATTGCTGTATACATGCATCTAATATTACAGCAAACTCGTCTGCTTTTTGTTTGCGATCATATCTTTTATCTACACAACTTGCTTCTTATTCTTAAATTCTTTGGAAAAATGATACTGGAACAGATAAGAAAATGGCAAAATTAAAATCGGATTATCTTTCTGTAGATTTATTCACCCATTTCATCATTCAATGATGATTCTACAGCCGATTACTCTGAAAACGTGTGAACAAAAATAAAAAATCTGACTGAAAGTAATATTGTTAAACTGTGTTGAATACAAATTGCTACTCTCCAGTCATCTACTGCAGATTTAACTCTTTTCATGGTGAAATTTATTTAAGAAAAATACAAGTAGAGTAATGTTTGCATCAATGTTCGACTTGCTTGAATAGTGCTGGCTTGTCTAGCGTGTTTTGAGCTCGTCCAGTGTGGCGTATGGGAGCTGAATGTCTCTTTAATGGGGACTTGAGGTATATTCCCTTTCCACAACATTGTATAAAAACTGGCCGTGTTACGGCTAGACCCTGTATATTCCATCATCTTCCCAGGATGTTACTTTGTGACTGTGACTGGGGAGGTAAACCATACGGGACACATTTCTATCATTTTTTTGTAGCCTTTCTTCAAAGTTTATTAAAGAAAATTTTCGAGTTGAAAACATTGAGGGAAAAGGATATTTTGCTCGTGAACATCAGTTGTAGCCAGTTCTCCGAGCCAAGTTATTTTCATGGGTAATGTTGGTTTTTATTTTGAACTGGTATAGTAAATCATGTTTTTAGCTATGTCATCTAGATTGTGCATCTTTGTGATACGAAATACAAGTACATCATTGTTTGTAATCTGATAAAATTGCACTGTATTCATAACCCACATTTAACTGATGCCCTGGGAAAGAATAGTTGGGAAAATTTAGTGATTTGCAATCATGCCAGTTTCTGTTTCAGAAATTGAAATTACAAAATATCATTTTGGTCTCTTGGATACACAAGTTTCAAATTGACTCAAGAGCTCCAGACAAGAGCATTTTGCATCCCGAAATCCTTACAAGAACCTCAAACCCTTTGTTGTGTGTACTCTAAATGAGCGACGTGCCCATAATTTTGTATTGAGAACACACAACATAAGAATAATTAATTCCAGTAATCAAGAGATATTGGATGGAAAAGCAGTTTACTAGTCTCTCTAGTACTCTGTTGAATTGTGTTCCTATTACAAACCTGAGGAATGAACTGAGAGCAATCTAATGATGACTGATTTTTACCTACATTGTTTGATAGATAATGATTATATAATTTAGGCTGAAGATTGCTTTCAACAGTATTCACCCTTTCTTACATACATTGAATAAATAAGCAGCAGATGACTTTAAAAATATGGAAAATTTTAAGCAATTTCTTTTTACTTATAGTTATCTGTTGCAGAGGTGTATATATGATAAAGTTAAATAAAGTATGACCATTGTAGACTTGTTGTTTAATTTGATTTTTTTTTCAAGACATTGTAGAAATGGTTGTACAAATTAGCTTCTAGATTCATTTTTTGACTAAAACAAATCGGCCGCTGTCCACATGTAGTGAAATTGGCCGTTTGTTGTAGGTACTCAAAACAATTGTATTGCCGAGATGGTTGGTTGTTTTGACAACCTTCAACTTGAGGTTTAACTTTAAAAATAATGATTCTAGAACATGAAAGATCCAGGTTTTTGTGATGATTATGAACTCTCTCACTGATAATTTTGAAGAGAAAAAAGTGCTGAAATTCCTGGTAAAAAATGATAATTTTTCCACAAGGAGAACAAGATTTAAATGGTTTTGACAACCCACAACTTGGGGTAATTTTAAAAATATGATTCTAGATCATGAAAGATCCAGGTTTTTGTGATGATCATGAACTCTCTCACTGATCGTTTTGAAGAGAACTAAGTTCTGAAATTCTTGGTCAAAAATGATAATTTTCCCACTAGGTGAACAAGATTTAACCTATTAACACTTATGTTAGACTATTAATAATTTTGTAGAAATGAAGTGTAAAATATTGACATTGAATTGAATACAAATGTAAAAAATAAAATCAACAAAATAATTTACCAGACAAACTAAAGTGATACTGGACAGGTCTAATTACTTAAAATACTAGATTTTTGCATGCCAGTTGTATTGTGAAGTGTTTTTCGTCTATGGGTTTGCAGTAGTCTTTACTACAATGCGAGTTGTAAAGACGAGAAATCAACTGCCATCCACTACTCTTGATCTCTGCCATTGTTTGTGGAGTGAATCTTTGAGGATGGCAACATATTTTGATCTGCTTTTAATCCTCAACCTTGTACCTCTTTGATGCTACTATTGTCTTCTGCAGCCAATTTACATATTGTTGCCAAGATGTTTTAAGGTCAATTGTTTTGATTATGGGAGAGGGTTAATGAATTTGTCTGTATGTACTCTGTAGGTCAATTTACTTGTAACAGTTGTATGCAGGTAACCTGAGTTTCAAAGTACTGGCCCCAATCTTAATCTGTTAATTTCTACCCACATCCATTGGTTACTTTATAACATTGTTTTCTATCTTATTTTGAGTGTTTGATTCAGTTAAATATCAATGTTCGACTTGCTTGAACAGTGCTGGCTTGTCTAGCGTGTTTTGAGCTCGTCCAGTGTGGCGTATGGGAGCTGAATGTCTCTTTAATGGGGACTTGAGGTATATTCCCTTTCCACAACATTGTATAAAAACTGGCTGTGTTACGGCTAGACCCTGTATATTCCATCATCTTCCCAGGATGTTACTTTGTGACTGTGACTGGGGAGGTAAACCATACGGGACACATTTTATTTGAAATCCTAAATTTTTGGTTCCCTCATTTTAGTCTATGCACTTTTTAACTTTGTCAACAATAACTATTTATATTTTTCAGATGTTGTGGTTTTATGAAAGATTGGAGTAAAGATCGAAAAGTCTAAAAGGTAATTATTTGTTTTCATGCAGTATTATTAGGGTAAATATGAAAGTTCTTTGCAGAAAAAAATCTATTTTGTATGGTGTTTCGACTGCTCCAGTTTCAGCTCCAAATTGTTTTATAAAAAGCAAGGTTGGCGTTTCAAGCTGGTACATCAAATGGTGTGTTCATAACTTGTCAGCAATTTGTATTTCTGACATTTACCTCAGACCTACAGTTTATTAACCACATCATTTTAAATTGAACATTTTCATACTGTAGTTATTTTCTTGGACTACAGCGTAAGGGAACACTTTATACTGGATTGTTGGGATGAACCAATCTTATCTGTCTTGAAACCAATTTAAAACATCAATGTTCGACTTGCTTGAATAGTGCTGGCTTGTCTAGCGTGTTTTGAGCTCGTCTAGTGTGGCGTACGGGAGCTGAATGTCTCTTTAACGGAGACTTGAGGTATATTCCCTTTCCACAACATTGTATAAAAACTGGCTGTGTTACGGCTAGACCCTGTATATTCCATCATCTTCCCAGGATGTTACTTTGTGACTGTGACTGGGGAGGTAAACCATACGGGACACATTTCAATCATTGAGAACCTTGCTATAGCAGCTATACAAAATATAACATGAAATATCTGGGGATTCGCATATTTAGACAGTTGACAATTAATTCTGTTTGTTGTTTCTCTCAATAAGAGGGACTAAATAAGGTGTTGATCAGTCAACCACTAGGCTGTACGACTCGAAAGAATTGCCTCTGAGATTATTCATGAGTACACACAATGTAGGGTTGGTTTGAGTGTCAAATAAAGTGAAAAATGCCCTCATCTGGAGGTCTGATATTTTGTTTTCCCAATGATAATAAAACTGCAATGGAATTGAAACTAAATCAACAAAACTTCTATTAATAAATATAAACTTAATGAGTTGTGTTGAACACAAACCATGGTTTTAAATACTCATTTTTTGTTTACGTTGAGTAA
Source organism: Serripes groenlandicus (assembly GCA_031761405.1). Classification (NCBI taxonomy): domain Eukaryota; kingdom Metazoa; phylum Mollusca; class Bivalvia; order Cardiida; family Cardiidae; genus Serripes; species Serripes groenlandicus. The sequence goes on from JASEVX010000037.1 coordinate 457,013, forward strand.
GGAATTGAGGAATATTACAGGGCTCGAATTTAAGCACTCGCCACTCGCAAAATGCGAGCTGTATTTTAAAAATGCGAGTTGATATTTCTTAAGCTGGCCTTTTTTTGCGAGTGGATTTCAAGTTAAGTACATAACTGTTTATTTAATTTGATTGGATTAAAAGAATAAACATGTATGTTCAAGGTAAAACAAACTAGGTTTAACCTCTTTCTTTTTCTTCTCGCCATATTATCCCCGTAGCAACAGGTTATCAACAGCATGTATACATGTTTACATAAAGAGTAGACTGCGGATAGTATTTTTCGATAACGCACTCACTCTATGAACTGAAAAAAGTTTAAAACCCGTCAACAACAAAAGTGAGTAGACTGTGTCTCGTTTATCGATTGCGTTTTCTCTATAGTTTAATTAAAAGTTGGGAACCCGTCAAATTCGTTGTTTACATATTTTGTCGGCTGCTAAAATGGCTGGCCAAAAAATATCGTCTTTTTTTTTCAATTGAGTCGACGACGAATAAGAGACAAACTTCGAATGAGTCCCCTAAACAAGAGTCACCAATCAAGAAAAAAAGAAATAACCCTTCAATAAATACAGTTCAGAAATGGGAGCGAGAGCTTAATATCACTCTCGGTTACAAATTCGACAGTGACAGAACTGTTACTGAGATTTGGTGCGTCGATTGCAGAAATCACGCGATCAACAGATCATCCACGATAATAATAATTTATTTCTATTACTATGGTATCACAACATTTAAACAATCGTCCTTGATGAGTTCTAAATCTAATTTTAAAAGAAAGAGCCATTAGCTACCACTATATATTGATTCTATATTAGATCTACTATAAATAGAAAAGAGGGTATTCCAAGATTAAAATAGACAATTTCTCCTTTCACCACACAGTTTTGAACCCTATTCAATGAATACATCCTCAATGTAGGGAAAGGTAAAGCATGGAAAATAATGAGTCATATCGATGGTGAATGAAATTGCTTCGTAGTAGATTTCCAAATAAGGAAATGTTTACTACAGCTTCAAGAAAGAGCGGCAAATAAATATCACGTGATATGTATGCCCGCGAAAATATCACGTGGTGTTATTTCGCATCCATTGGATGAAGCTCTGTTCTTTTAACTATCTCGCGAGATTACAAGTTAGGAAAATAATGTACACTGATCACGTGGTCAACATACATTGTACTAGCTATATATAGTATTTGAGTGAGTTATTAATAGAAAGGTACCAGGTTTATCTTCATTCTTTCTCCCCGTAGACTATAGATCGATGCATTAAATTGTTATGATTGTTAGACTTACAACAAGCATTTCATTCTTTATTAATATGAATTGCAAAAGGCAAGTGATTTTCTGTGCGTGACAGGCACGTACGCTCTTGGATTGATTAAAAAATGCTTACGTGCCTTTTGAACACTGCCGGGCGTCTATCTGTCTGTCATTGATAAAGTCATTGAAGGGAGATATTTGAATTTATTTACTCGGTAGTCTAATATTCCATAATGTGACTATATAAATAGTAGTGATGGTGGTATTTTTGTGAGTTGACTCACAGCCAAAAGACCAACAACATTGCCATATGGACCAAGGCATTAAATATTAAGATAATCATGAGAAGGACTGACTGTGGTTACAGTGAAGGACTGATAAATTAATCATTTAAAAGTTTAAGAACTATGTCTCTCACTCATAGTTTCTGCACTGTCACACTTGTTATTGTTGAATCCATGATTCATATTTCTGTTTTGATACTTAAAGTGGTCATTAAAATGATTTACTACTAATAATAAAGTCTAATACTATTTGTCAAATGAATACAGGTTTTGAAACAAATAATTTTGTTTTTTAGCCATTTCGGCGAAAATTGTTTTGGCTAGTTGGTTTCACATTTGGCCAGTTGAAATTTTAGGCACTGGCCAAATTCGCAAGTGCACAAAAAAGTTAATTTCTAGCCCTGCATTATTGTATTTATATCATTTAATGTGACCACCCTTAAGGTGCCTGTTCTTTTAATTTATTCTGAACCAGTATTTCTGCTGTTATCTAATCCACTTAGTTCTTGATCATCTATTTATTCTTTGTTATGCAAACAATTGTACAATCAAGGATGAATAATTTAGTATTAAATGAGCATCATATAGTTTTGGATAATTTTAAATCTGCCTCTGTATTTGTAGTAAACTGCCATACATTTCAAATGATTATTACCTGGCCTACCTCGCCGTTCATATATACCTTGATGAAAATACAGGATTCGTCTTAATGATGAAATGTAAGGCTTTTTCACTTTCTTTAAATCAGTTATCAAATTATGATTATCTTTAATGGTGTACAGTAATAAATGATTGCATTTTGGTTCATGAGTGTACCGATTCTAAAGGATTCAATATGTTGACTCACCTGTTGTACTGTTTCATGTGATTATTAACCCATCTTCACTCGCCGTGCATAATGGTTCTTGATGACAATGAAGATAATGATGTACAGTACTCTTTTTGGTAGTCGATGTATACCTTTGTAACCGTATTTAACTTTATCCTTTACCTATACTGCAGACATCATAAAAACATTTTGGAAGATTTTGTTTTAACTACTTGCAGGAAGCTTGTTTCCTGAAAATAATTCTCTTTTTCTCTTAGCAAACTTTTTATATTGGTTCACAAAAGAAACAAAATAATCCATTATATTATTAATATCTTAAATGGCTTAATAAAAAAATGCATTTTGGTTCATGAGTGTGCCAATTCTGAAGGATTCAATGTTTACTCGCCTGTTGTACTGTTTCATATGATTATTAACACATCTTCACTCGCCGTGCATAATGGTTCTTGATGACAATGAAGATAATGATGTACAGTACTCGTTTTGGTGGACAATATATTCCTTTGAAACTAACTTTATCCTTTGGTATCTACAAGATTTTTTAAAAATATTTTCCCACCTTTTCAAGATGTCTAGTCTAGTTAATTTTCTTCCTTTTGCCACACTATTATTGACTTTGATTCAAGAGCTTATGATCAAGTTTAATTTTCTTCCTTCGCACTGACGTTGACAGTTATTTATGTCATCGTTAAAGCAAAGGATACATTAATCACCTGACGTAGGCTTTGATTGGCAACTTGAAAGGTTGCTGATCGTCATCGGAGGGTAATAATGGATCCCTTTTCAATCCCTGCTATTTTAAGAGAAATTTAATCAAATTGGGTTGAGGAAAAGGGCATATTTATGTTGAGTAAATGTCATTTCATTCCTGAAAACTAGCTTTTATTTTGTTTGTTATTATTGCTATGCAGATAAGTTGCTTTCATTTACGAGATTTTGCTAAAAAGAATTATATAAAAGTTACCTGAAGCCACATGATGAACTTTGAAGGTCATAGCTGTAAAGCAAGGATGACTACATAAATATCATCCACTTGACTGATGGCTTATATCATAAAGGTTGATCGTTAAGTGAATAATGAATCTGATTTTGTGAAGTGCTCGTCACCAATCTTAAACCAGGCCAGCTGGTGTGAATCTACACTGTTGGTTGCCCACATCTATATATTTTACATTGATGAACCAAAAACTGTCTTTATGCAAGAACGAGTGTTTGCATACATATAGGTTTTATAACATGGTCATGGAATATTCCCATTGTTGATGTATTTTGGCATACTGGCAGCCAACTTGAAAATATTAGAGAATTAAGCATTAATTATATTTTCTATAGTTAACATATCAATATTTGACCATTTACAAATAATTTTCCAATATATATAAGAATTCTCCAAGTTCCTATTAAATAAGTCTTCTATAATTTGGAATGTCAAAGCAGACGAACTATGCAAATATGTAACCAGATGAGCAGTGATGAATTATATCTCGTTAACATGACTGTTGCTGATTACAAATTATACTCTGAGCTCTAGTTATTTTACACCCAACCTTTCCGACATACAACAAATCTGTAACGGACGACTTTGAAAATATCTTGACAAATATAGGAAAAATCCAAAAATGAATTTATTCTTTATTAGTTTAACAGTAATGCAAAAGAGGGAATTGCTCTAGAGCAATTTCTCCTTATGTCACTTTGTTTTCAAAAGTTGTCTGCTACAGATGAGCGCACGTCGACAACTAGGAACATGTTAATCTTGGTCTAAATAAATTAACTTGCTTTGTAATTTAGTTTTAATCCTATTTCAAATATAGCAAGCATGCAGCAGTCTCTGAAAACTTCTTGGTCAAAATGTGAAACCTTTCAATAATTACTTGATGGGAAATTTCTCATTTTGCACAATGTTGAATTGTCAGTAGCGGATGAGCAGTGATGAGCATCTCGTTCGCATGACCGTGTGGTTGATTACAATTAAGACTCTGAGCTCTAGTTATTTCACACACATGGTAGACCCATTTCCACATACAACAAATCTTCAGCAGATGACTGAAAATATCTAGACAAAAATAGGAAACTTCTATTAATATTAGTGGATGTTTATTTATCAGTTGAAAACAGTCTGGAAAAAGGGGAAATTACTCGTGAGCAATTTGAATTATATTTTCAATAATTATCGGCAGAATGTGAAATTTCTTCCCTCATTTTGCACAATTCTTTTGTCGCAATGTTTGCATTTGAGAAAGTATTGAAAGACGGCTGTATTGTCTGTGATGAGTAAGGTGAATCTGCTGTTCACATTCTGAATGCTAACTGTAGAAAGATGCCTTTAGTTTCTGAGACGGTAATTAAAAAAAAAACGATCCTTGTGGTGCATGCAGTTAAATGTTTGATTTGCAAATCTAATGAGGTTAGTTGAATCATTTCCAGGCTGCATGCAATACCTTTGACATTAAATTAAAAAAAAAATGGTAGAATACATGTTCCTTAAAATGAGTAATATTACCTTTTCCTACACTGTTTGATAAAATAAACGGCAATTAATGTTTTGTTATATATATACTAACACTTTGAACCTGTTGGAATGATGACAACTTAATCCATTCTCAGAGAGTTTCAGGATGGGCGACCGTCACACCATCAGAGCTGTGGGTGGGACAATTTGTTTGAACCCGTCTCGTTTAGAGGTTTTCTCTTTCGGGATGGGGGAGAATGATTTTGGCCAGACTGGTCGTCTATTCTGGCATAAACCGCAAGGTTTTCAGGAAGAATAACTTGTTCTGATCAACATGTTCAAAGTATTAATCCTGTCTTGCGGACACTTAAGAATGTTAACTACGGAAAATATTCATAACATTTTAATACTTGCAATGGAGTAAAAATGTGGCAAAACTTTATTTGATTTGATCTGAACTTTGGGTTTGATCACTTCATTGTGACTTGTTAACCCTTAGCATGAAATTTTTATTTTTTTACCTTTCTGCCTTGATGTATTTCAAATTTGTGATAACCGACGTCACAACTGGTACCTCTGTATGGGTTAGAATGTACGCATATCGCATCCTGTACTGTACATTAAATGTTTTCCTAATTGTGTCTTTCAGGGGTGTAAAAAAGATGCATGTTGACCACCTGTGGTAAGGAATGCTGAAAAATGGTATTCCATGCACAGACTTGTAAGTTATATCTCATAAAGCAAGCAATCCTTTACTGGTATTAAGTGTTGGCCATGATATTCAGTCTTGGGACACTTCAGAATTGTAAACTTTTTTTTTAGCAAATAGGATAATAATACAAATGATCAATGAAGTATTATATTAGCTTTTTATAGTGTTTGAAATGTTTGCTATGATGATTTTTAGCCTTAGGACACTTCTGAATCTTTTGAACGGTTGATACAGGTTGTCTGAGCAAACGAAAATTTCCAACACATTTTTTGAAGTAAAACGCAAACCTTGCTAACATCCATCATTTGGAAAGGTGTACACATTTGCTCAAGACAGGAGCCAGGCTTTTCCATCATCTGTTGCTTTATTTTCTAACATTCTGCAATAGTACTTACCATTATCTGTTACAATAATAAAATATATAAAGTTGCAGTGATTAAAAATCTTCCTCAACCCCTCTGAGAATTTATGAAGACAGAAATATATATGAGCAACTGAGGTAAAGATAAACTTATTAAGACTTTGACAAACCGCATATAAATAACATAATTTTTCAATGATTGTTTAAATATCTTTCCGACAATGTACAAATTGAACGATTTTTCAAAATTTGAAAGAAATTCACTGGAGCTGACAAACAATGTGTTCAAATTTGATTCTTTTAATCTTGTCTAGAAATAAGACAGGGTTTTAAATGTTTGATTTTATTCTAAGACTGGTTTGATAACTTGTATAAACAGAACATATTTTGCTATGATGAACATCTCTAAAGGGACACTTGTGTCCCAGCTGATCTCTATGATGAGACACTCGTCTCACTGAGCAAAATGTGTGGACTTTCATTGCATAAAAAAGAATTCTCCCTTGATGCCCGTCGGACTTAAAATTATACAGAAAATAGAGTTAATTTGTTTTTTATATCATAGTTTACAAAAGATGGCTTTTTGCATGAAATGTTAAAATTTCATATTTCTCTGCAAACTTTTCTAAAAGTGAGTCTGAATTGGGTTTTAATTATAACATGTTGCCTAGCAGTTTTGTCTATGATGAACTATACTTAGGACACTTACTGAGTTTCTGTGATGCTAGTTTAGTCTGAGCAAAACTGCTTAATCTTGTACTCTTGTTAGAAAATGGTCTTCCCCTTTATTTCCTGAATGATAGAAAGCCAACTAACCTCATCTTCTGATAATTCTGATGATTTGAGAGCAATTTAAAAATCAAAAATTTGATTTCTTTAGTAGAAGCATCTTGCACTGCACTGCACTGCAGTTGATCATATACCATCTGGACCAGCTTGTATAGAATTTCAGTTTTTCAAATAAAAATGTGTGCCTATCTGTGAAAAAGGTACATGTTGACAATGTAAAGGCTTATCTGAATCTAGTGTTCACGTTGTGACAAACTTGTGTAAGAAATATTTGAAGTGTTTATGTTTATCAGTCCGTACATGCATAGAAGAGTAGAGAAATGGTGCCCTTTCCCATGAATGGGCTCAAATGGAAATGCACTTTCGATCTGTTGCTCATTTGAATAATGCTGCGACATTTGCAAAGGTGCTAAAGTACAGAGATTTCTACGAAATGTGACCCAATTGATATGGACACCTTTTACCAAATCTCAAACATTTTTTTTTTCCTTCTCATAATAATTTTGAAATAAAATTGGCTTCAATTAAGGTCAAAGAAGAGTGGTAATTAAAAACATTTCTGTAAAGTTGAGAGGTTTAGTTTGTCAGGATGATATGCTACGATGCTGATGACAATGAAGATAGTTATCGTACTGAGCAACTGAGCAGACTTGCCTCTTTAATGAAATACATGCTGTTTATAGCTACATAAGTTCCATGCTATTTAAATTTCTAGCAATTTAAAACTTGTAATGAAATGGCAACTTGTCAAAATAAATACTATACCAGAAAATGGGTTTTTCTTTATCAGCCACTTTTAAATTTATTATGTGCTGTGAAATAATTTACTGCATTAACATCATCCCTACAACAAATCTATACCTATGTAAGATCTCTGAAAGAAAGGATCAATCTTAAAAGTTAAAAACATTTGAGAAATGCTTATTTTGAGTTCAACAAAATGCTCTTGGAACATATAGAAGGAATCGTCTTAATAATGGTCCTGTGGTAAAGTTCATGAAGGAGCTTGTATACTTGCATGTGGATGCTGTTACAAGGACCCAACGTTTTTTTAAATTGACAAGACGCTTGAGGGTGGTCAAATTATGGACCAGGCAGGAGGAATGAAGAGATGGTTATCCAGTTTACTTGCAACATTGTTTGGAGTGTGCTGCAATTTAGTTCACACTTCAACAATGAGTTGTTTATTGAGTGGATATTCAAATTCATCACACTTCTTGGACCAGTTAACCAAATTGGATACATGGAGGATTCGTTTTCTAATCAAGTCGGGCTTGTGTTTAAGAATCGCCATTTGAATAATGATGGTTAAGGGGGTTGTGGAAAGATTCCAGACTGGTACATTAAAGAGACCATTCAAGATATTTCAATTTGACTGCAAAGAATGCTTGTGAGATGTATCATGTCATGTAGCATCTAATGATGACTTATTATTACCATTGTTTGATTAAAAATGATAATAAAATTGAGACTGAAGATTGCTGTAATGGTTATGATTAAACACCCAACATTGACCATGTTTTTAAACCGATTCCCACGTGCAGCAGACAATTAAGAGACGTCGAGGCAAATATACAGAATATCTAAATGAAGAAAATTCTACTTTTGTCACAATGTTTTCAAAGATAGTGCGCAGCAGTCTTCAGAAAAAAGCTGTATTTGGGAAAGTGTTAGGAAGAGCATGACCATTGTAGACTTGTTATTTATTTTGAATGGTTCAGGACATTGCTGGAAAAGGTGGTTTCTCAACATCCTATAGGTACTTATTACCCGTAAAAACACAAGTACAAATGCTGTCTAACTATAACTTGGTCCATCTGATACATGACATGAAAGCTACAGGTTTTTGTGATGATTATGAACCCTTCTCACTGATCGTTTTGATGAGAATACATATTCTGAAATTCCTGGACAAAAATGGCTTGACGTCCAGACGGTTTTTGAAGGTAAAAAAAAAATGATTTTGAATGAAAATTCTGTTGGAACATAACTAACCATTCAAGCTAATGTGGTGCAATTTTTTTTTATTATCTGGAAACTGTTTCTACTACTTGAAATACGAAGCAAAGTTTTTGCATGCCAGTTGTAGTGTTTTTGTCGATGGCTTTAAATTAGTCTCTACTTCAATGCCAGTTGCAAGGATGAGAAATTAACTGCCTTCACCTCTGATCCCTGCATTGTTCTAAAGTGAATCTTGGATGATGGGACCATAATTGGATCGGCTTTTTACATGTGCATTTAAATCTTCAATGATTTGACATAATTACATGTTTCAATATAACGAGGTTGAGGGAAGATGATAACAAGAAAATCATCTAGAGAATTAAAGAAGTCAAAAGATTGTCCAGTTTACTTGCAACGTTGTTTGGAGTGTGCTATAATTTATTTCACACTTCAACAATCAAGTTGTTTATTGAGTGGATATTCGAATACATCACATATCTTGAGGATACTTGATAGCTGGGTCTGTCTGCAATATGATTAAGTTACAAATTTGCTCTAAATCTGTACAGAATACCCACTACGTATTTACAACATGTCCCATTCCCACTTGCAACAAATCCGATGATTGAACATCTCGGGATAAAATGTGTTAATTCTATAAATGAAACTAATTTATTGGATAGTTGAAAACATTGTGGCTCAATAAATAGAAATTTAAAGATTATTGCGAAGATATTTTTGGTCAACTGCTGCAGATTTTTTGTATATGTAAAAGGTTTGCTGGTCCAGCAAGTTGAATGAGTCTACTAAAATACAAGTAGATTCATTTTGTCACATGGCATAGATCATGTTCCAACATTGTTCAGAATGGTTTATAAAAGGTAATGATGATAATTTCTGGCTTAGGTTACAATGATGATACCTTACCACCAAGATCGCTGAAGCCTTTTATAGTGCATTTTGTATTTGAAATAGCTGGGTTGGGTCTGTTTCAAATGTCCTGTTTTGAAAGAACGGCCTTTTCGATCAGATAAAAAATAGTGACCAAAATTATGCTTTCTGGTATTTAGTCGCATTAACCCTTTCCTACAAGTTTGCAGACGTGTTTTGATGCATTTGCAGCATACAACTTTTGAAAACAATTCCACAAATTGTTAAATTGCTCATGAAGATGTTGTTTTTAAAATTGCAAATTTTGATCTTTGTGGGCTTCTAAAACATGTTAGAAATAAAACTTCTAGTCTTTCAAAATCCCAACACCAGTTTGGACTAACAGACTAGACTGGCTTACTGATGATGGAAATTTGACGTCAGAATCGTTCTGAACAAATATGTTGAGAAATTATTTTCTGAAGTAAGCTCGGATCTTTGAATATATTGTTGTCTTTAACAGTCTAGTTTTAAAAAAGCTTTAAGAGGCTGAATTAGAAAATATCATTCTAGACATGTGTCATATTGTATTGGAATGTTAAAGGCGTAAGACATTCCATACTGTAACACTGCTTTGTTTGATACAGAAGTGCTAGTAGTTAAGTTGTCTTCTGCAGATTGCTTGTATGTGGAAAAGGGTTGAATTAGTCACTGAATCGGAGATTCATTGCCATTGTTGCTTGAATTAAATTCTTATTTTACAGGTTGTGAATCTTGATGCAACACCACAGACATATTTGGTAAGAATTCCAATGACACTAATATTGATCTTTGTGGGCTTCTAAAACGCAACACCTTTGGACAGACAAACTGGCTTACTGATGATGGAAATTTGACGTCAGAATCGTTCTGAACAAATATGTTGAGAAATTATTTTCTGAAGTAAGCTCAAGATCTTTGAATATATTGTTGTCTTTAACGGTCTAGTTTTAAAAATGCTTTTGAGGCCAAATTAGAAAAATAATCATTCTAGACATGTGTCGTACATATTGTATTGGGATGTTGAAGACTAGAAAGGGCTTAACCCGATCAAGCTGTTTTTAACTAAACATACCATACAGGAACACCTTTGTGTGATACAGAAGTGCTAAGTAGTTGACCGGACATTTATGTTCCAGGTAATTGAACAGAACTCTGTGATAACTTTGAAGAGAAATTCCTGGAATATCTTTATATCCCTTTGTGTGCATATTGCTTTAAGCTAGTTCCGATTTAAATGTCATTTAGAAGTTTCCAATGACTAGAAGAATGAGCTTACATTTTTACATGCCAGTTGTATTATGAAGTGTGCTTCGTCTATGGGTTTGCAGTGGTTTCTACTACAATGTGAGTTGCAAGGACGAGAAATTAACTGCCATCCACTATTCTGATCTCCGCCATTGTTTGGAGTTTGACATGGTGGATGACTACACATTTGTGTAGAGGATAATGTATTTCATGTCTCCTTTGGATCAGATTAAGATTGTCGACACTAGAGCTTGAGATAAGCGGAATTTTACATGTTCTAAAAACCTTATTTGACCTTGAAAACCAAGGTGTGGGTACCTGGAAGATTTTAATTTGTTTATTGTCTGGTGACACAACTGGGTATTTTAACTTGTTTAACTGGACATTCATGGTTTTAGTAAATAGATATTGACTGCTTTGTTCGGTCAAATTATTCTCCTTTTTTTCCTTGGTCTAACTTGCTGATGATGATTGTGCGTATAACACAAAGGGAATCTCTCTGAACGAAATTGTCGAGAAATTGTTTTCTGAAGCAATCTTGTGTAATTATTGTAGAACCGATTAAATACCCCAACATAATTTATACATTCATGACTACAGAAAACCCTTTTCCATAACATGCAGAGGGCTTTGAAAACGCCTAGACGAGAACTTTGTTCAATCGATGTTTAAAATTAGCAAAAGGTGAAAATTCGTCTTTTGCCACTTTTTCCCTCTAAAATTTGTATGTGGGAAAGGTTGGTCGTATTTGACAACTTTATTGCTAGCATGTAGAATAAAAGGCAAACTCAACTGATTCAAACCTTGGAAGTATTTTCTACGTCTCGTGAAATTTCGTGCAGCACTAGATCATGGTTGAATGAATTTATAGTTGAAATGGTCCGTGATTATTCAGAGATAGATAGGGACATATGAATACTTAATGATTTCAACCTATCTCGATGAGACCACTGTAATAGTTCTCTTGGTATAAGGTGTTAACTGGTGTTTGTCTAGTATTTTCTTGCTTTTTAACCGAATTGAACCACATTAACATAGTGTGTTATCAGACTTTTTTGGAGTGCAGTTGTTTAAGAACACCCACAACAATGGGTAATTTGGACCTTTAATCCTGGTATATTAACTTGCCATTGGTAGAGGTTTGCAAATATGGCTATAATTTATTGATATTCCAATAATGCTTACATGATGGATCATGTTGGAAAAAAGATACTTGTGTATTGTTTCCACGATATCGACTAAAGAACTCGAATAAGAAGTGCACCCCTTGTCCAGTCCCAGCTCCGAACTGTAATTTTGTTCAGTTTGGCGTTTAAGCCTGGAATATTAAATTGCCATTAAGGTCAGGATTGCAAATATGTTTTGCAATCTTGTAAATTTTCTGGCTATAAATTATTGACTTTCCTGAAATGCCTTTAAAGACTGATCATGTCGGAATAAAGATGGCTTAATCCTAGTCTTGCTGTAGGGTGTCTGGTATATCTTCTTAACACACAAACTGCACCCCTTGTCCAGTCCCAGCTCCGGACTGTAGTTTTGTTCAGTTTGGCGTTTAAGCCTGGAATATTAAATTGTCATTACTAAGGTAGAGGTTGCAAATAGGTTTTGCAATCTTGTAAATTGTATGGCTATAATTTACTGAATCGCCATTACTGCTTAGAAGGTGGATCATGACGGACCAAAGTATAGTATTGCTGTATGCATCTAACATTACAGCAAGATTGGTCTGCTTTTTGTTTGTGATCATCTTTTATATACATGATACGATTTTTGTTGGGCCATTTCCTTATCTGTTCCAGTCGTCTTTTCTGCAAATTTTATGATTTTTGTATATTTATTCAACACATTTCATCATACAGCTGACGACTGAAAACGTCGGGATTAAAAAATATGGAAAATCTGAAAGTATTAACGAGAGTTGAATACAAATTGCTCCTCCTACTACAGAACCAACGATTAATATGGTAAAATATATTTTTAGAAAAGGGGAGAATATTGTTTGCATCAATGTTTGACTTGCTTGAATAATGCTGGCTTGTCTAGCGTGTTTTGAGCTCGTCTAGTGTGGCGTACGGGAGCTGAATGTCTCTTTAACGGGGACTTGAGGTATATTCCCTTTCCACAACATTGTATAAAAACTGGCTGTGTTACGGCTAGACCCTGTATATTCCATCATCTTCCCAGGATGTTACTTTGTGACTGTGACTGGGGAGGTAAACCATACGGGACACATTTCTATCATTTATTGTAGCCTTTCTTCAAAGTTTGTTTATTATTAATGAAAGTTTCATTCAAGTAAAAACGTTGAGGGAAAAGAATATTAATCTCATGAGCATCACTTGTAGCCAGTTCTCCGAGCCAAGTTCTTTTCCTGGGTAATGTTGGTTTTTATTTTGAACTGGTATAGTAAATCATGTTTTTAGCTATGTCATCTAGATTGTGCATCTTTGTGATACGAAATACAAGTACATCATTGTTATCTTATAAAATTGCACTAACCCACATTTAACTGATGCTCTAGGAAAGAATAGTTGGGAAAATTTAGATATTTGCAATCATGCCAGTTTTGATTTCTTCATATGCAATAACTGTTGAGGGCCTGTTCCCATGTATTATAGCAAGTGAATTATAGTTGGTTGATGGTCGACAGTACTTGTGATACACATTGACATTGACTTGAGCTCCTGAAAGCCTTGCAAGAACCTCAAACCCTTTGTTGTATCTACTCAAAACAAGCTACGTGTCCATATTATTGATTTGCGTACACATAACATGAGGTCAATTTATTCGAGTCATAAGAGATATTGGATGGAAAAGCAGTTTACTCTGTTGAATCTGCCAAACCTGAGGAATGAATGAATTGAGAGCAATCTAATGATGACTGATTTTTACCTACATTGTTTGATAGATAATGATTATATAATTGAGGCTGAAGATTGCTTTCAACAGTATCCTACCCTTTGATGGATTTTTTTTTACATTTATTTATCTTTACCCTACCCTACATACATACATTAAACAGGCAACAGATCACTTCTTGCTTAATGAATATTATACCACTGGAACAATAGTTGAAAATATTGTGCCACACAGCAAGAATGATCTGCTTGGAGCAATTTCTTCTTTTTAAAAAACATTTTCAAAGTTATCTGCTGCAGAGGTGTGTGTATATGGGAAAGTGTTACGTAAAGTATGACAATTGGAGACTTGTTGTAGGTATAAGAGTTTTGCAATAGCTACTAGATATATTTTTTGACCATAATAAATTGGTCACTGTCCATTTGTACTAAAATCAAAGGCTTGTTGTGGGTACTCGAAATAATTGTATCACCGAGATGGTCGTTTTGACAACCTAGAACTAGGGGTTTAACTTTCATGTTGAAAGATGCAGGTTTTTGTGATGATCATGAACTCTCTCACTGATCATTTTGAAGAGAACAAAGTTCTGAAATTCCTGGCCAAAAATGACGTTTGACAAAAGTCAATGTGACATGCGTCGTTCGTTTTCCACCAATGGGCTTATTCTATGTAGAAAAGCAGCCAGTTGCTTGGGAAGATTGTGTGAATAAATGGTGAAAATGTTAAAAATGGCGTTAAATCTCAATCAATCGATCAACTAATAACTAAATTTGACTGAGAAAATGTTAAAAACGGCGTTAAATCCCAATCAATGAATCGACTAAATAATAAGTTTGTTACATCAGTTGTATTGTGAACTGTTTTTCGTCTATGGGTTTGCAGTAGTCTCTACTACTATGCGAGTTGTAAAGACGAGAAATTTACTGCCATCCACTACTGGGATCTCCGCCATTGTTTGTGGAGTGAATCTTGGAGGATGGCAACATATTTTGATCTGCTTTTAAACCTTGTACACGTATTTGATGCTATATTTTCCACGATGTTTTCAACTTGATTAAAAGATCCATGCTTCCATTTATAGGGATTTTACATTTTGTTTCCAAGATGTTTTTACGGTCATCTGCTGCAGATTTGTTGTATATGGGGGAGGGTTAATGAATTTGTAGATCAATTGACCCGTAGTAAAAGAGTGGTATGCAGCTTACCTGGGTTTCAAATTACTTGCTCAATATTAATCGGTTATTTTCTACCCACATCCATTGGTTACTTTATAGCAATTGTTGCCAACTAATTTGAGTGTTTATTTAAATGAAACGTCAATGTTTGACTTGCTTGAATAGTGCTGGCTTGTCTAGCATGTTGAGTAGGTGAACCTTTTGCCGTGATATAACTGAGAAATTGTTAATTAACTGCGTTAAACCCTAATCAAGTCTAGCATCTTTTGAGCTTGTGTAGTGATTGGAGCTGTATGTCTCTCAACGGGGACTTGATGCCTGTATATTCCATCATCTTCCCAAGATGTTACTTTGTGACTGACTGGGGAGGAAAACCCATTTAAACACATTTAATTTGAAATCCTACAGTTTGGGTTGATGTGTTTTATAACTTTGTCAATAATAACTATTTATCTTTTTCAGATGTTATTGTTTTATGAAAGATTGAAGTAAAGATCGTAATGTTGAAAGGTAATTTGTTTTCTATATCCTTTCCCCAATTCTGCTTCCAGTAAATCAAAGACCGAATACCAAAAGGTTATTAAACAAGGTTGGATAATGTAAAGTGGCCGAAGATTGAAGTGAAATCATTAATTTTTGGAATTTCTTTTTAAATGCATGAATAACTTCAAAGACAAGTTGAAATGTGTTGGCTTACTGTCAACAAAGGGGAAATATGACAATTCTCTGCAGAAAAACTTAATAACTGGATGGAGTTGAACACTTAAATGTGGTTGAAGAAGGTTAATCGACTGACCGGTTTCAGCTCCAAATTGTTTTATAAAAGCAAGGTTGGCGTTTCAAACTGGTACATCAAATGGTGTGTTCATAACTTGTCAGCAATTTGTATTTCTGACATTTACCTCAGACCTACATTTTATTAACCACATCAGTTTAAATTGAACATTTTCATACTGTAGTTATTTTCTTGGACTATTGCGGAAGGGAACAGTTTACTGTATTGTTGGGATGAACCCATCTTATCCGTCTTTAAACCAATTTAAGATCAATGTTCGACTTGCTTGAATAGTGCTGGCTTGTCTAGCGTGTTTCGAGCTCGTCTAGTGTGGCGTACGGGAGCTGAATGTCACTTAACAGAGACTTGAGGTATATTCCCTTTCCACAACATTGTATAAAAACTGGCTGTGTTACGGCTAGACCCTGTATATTCCATCATCTTCCCAGGATGTTACTTTGTGACTGTGACTGGGGAGGTAAACCATACGGGACACATTTCAATCATTAAGAACCTTGCTATAGCAGCTATACACAATGTAAGTGAAAATCTGGGTGTTCGCACATTTAGACAGATGCGTAAGTTGGACAATTCTGTTTTGTTTCACAAAAAGCGGGACTAGATAGAGTAGGCCGTTCTTTCTCAATAATATCTCGTATTCATCAGTCATCCACTAGGCTGTGCCTACTCAAAAGAATTGCCTTAGATTATTTTTGAGTACACACAACATAGGGTTTGTTTGAGTGAAATAAAGTGAAAAATACCTTATTTGGAGCTTGGAATATCTTTAATGCATCATTTAGCCAATTTGGATAATTTAAATCTGCCTTGGTATTTGTTGTGAACTGTTCTTTATGCCATACATTTCAAATGATTATTACCTGGCCTACCTCGCCGTTCATATATACCTTGATGAAAATACAGGATTCGTCTTAATGATGAAATGTCAAGTTTTTTCGCTTTCTTAAAATCTGTTGTCGAATTATGAATATCTTAAATGGCATAATAAATGATTGCATTTTGGGTCATGAGTATGCCTATTCTGAATTATTCAATATGTTGACTCGCCTGTTGTACTGTTTCAAATGATTATTAACCCATCTTCACTCGCCGTGCATAATGGTTTCTTGATGACAAAGAAGATAATGATGTACAGTACTCGTTTTGGTAGTCAATGTATTCCTTTGTAACTGTTTAACTTTATCCTTTACCTAGACTACAGACATCATAAAAACATGTGTGGGAAATATTTTGTTAACAAATCTCATTTTTCAACTCTGTTCTTGACTTGGGTTCTACGGAGATATGAAGTTTTTGAAACAATTTAAGATTGGGATGAATTTTTTCCTTAGCACAGACGTTGACAATTAATTATGTCATTGTTAAAGCAAAGGATACATTAATCACCTGAAGGCGTTGATTGGCTACTTGAAGGTTGCTGATCGTCAACGAAGGGTAATAATTGATCCGTTTTCAATTCCTGTTTTTAGAATTGAATTTTTATTAAACTGAGTTGAGGAAATGGGAATATTTCATGTTGCATCTTTATTTCAACTCCACCCCTTAGCTAGTGGGTAATCCGAAAGCAATTTCAGGCATCTCTATTAGTTCCCTAGAAACTTGTGCTGAAACTCCTGGACACCCAAAACAGTTTTGAGCCAAATGTTATAATGAAGCAAAGTCGGATGTAATCTTTTATAGAATTGAATGAAAATTTGTCTTGAGATTTTTGTTTGTTAATTTGTTAAATTTCCTTTTTAAATACTTGCAGGAAGCTTGTTTCCTGACAATAATTCTCTTTCTCTTAACAAACTTTTTATATTGGTTCACAAAAGAAACAAAACAATCCATTATATTATTAATATCTTAAATGGGTTAATAAAAAATTGCATTTTGGGTTGTGAGCGTGCCAATTCTGAAGGATTCAATATGTTGACTCGCCTGTTGTACTGTTTCATATGATTATTAACCCATCTTCACTCGCCGTGCATAATGGTTTCTTGATGACAAAGAAGATAATGATGTACAGTACTCTATTTTGGTGATTAACATATTCCTTTGAAACTGTTCAACCTTTACCTAGACTGCAGACATCTTGAAAACATGAACAAATATTTATAAATAATCTTGTAAATAGCAATTTCCTCCTTTTGCCACACTGTTTTCGACTTTGATTGAAGAACTTCAGATCAAGTTTAATTTCGTTCTTGAGCACAGACGTTGAAAGTTAATTATGTCATCGTTAAATGTAGATGTTGATTGGCAACTTGAAAGATTGCTGATCGTCATCAGAGGATAATAATGAATCTGTTTTCAATCTCTGTTATTTTAATCAAATTGGGTTGATGAAAAAGGGCATATTTATGTTAAGTAATTGAAGTTTCCTTATTTTGAACTAGATAAAAAAAAAAAAAAATAGTATTATTGCTATGCAGATAAGTCGCTTTCATTGAGATTTTGCTAAAAGGAATTCTATAAAAGTTGCCTGACGCCACATGATGAACTTTGAAGGTCATAGCTGTAAAGCAAGGATGACTACATAAATATCATCCACTTGACTGATGGCTCCCATCATAAAGGTTTATCCTTAAGTGACTAATGAATCTGATTTTGTGAAGCATGTGTCACCAATCTTAAACCAGGCCAGCTGGTGTGAATCTACACTGTTTGCTGCCCACATATTTTCTATCTATGAACCAAAAACTGTTGTATGTGGTTAAAGGTTTAAAGGTCTTCGAACTGCAAACATATCAATATTTGACCATTTACAAATAATTTCCAATATGTAACCAGATGTGTAGGGATGATTGGTATCTCGTTAACATTACTGTTGTTGATTACAATTTAGACTGAGCCCTAGTTCCGTTATTTCACGGACATTTTTTCCCACACAGCAAATCTACAACCGACGACTTTAAAAATATCTAGACTAATGCAGGAAAAATCGCTTTTGCCATTAATTTAAAGTAGTTCGTTACAGAAGTGTTATTGAAAGACGGCTGAATTATCAGTGATGAGTAAGGTGAATCTGCTGTTCACATTCTGAATGCTAACTAGAAAGATGCCTTTGCTTTCTGAGACAGTAATGGGTTTTTAATTTAAAAATGATCCTATCCTCATTTGCGATGCATGCAGTTAAATGTTTGATTGGCAAATCTAATGAGGTTAGTTAAATCATTTCCATGCTGCATGCTATACCTTAAATAGACGTTTAATAAAAACATTGGAAGAATATACGTTCTTTAAAATGAGTAATATTGCCTTTTCCTACACTATTTAAAAAAACAAAACTTATGTTTTGTTATATATATAACACTTTGTTGGGATGATGACAACTTAATCCATTCTCAGAGAGTTTCAGGATGGGCGACCGTCACACCATCAGAGCTGTGGGTGGGACATATTATTTGAACCTGTCTCGTTTAGAGGTTTTCTCTTTTGGAATGGGGGAAAATGATTTTGTCCAGACTGGTAGTCTATTCTGGCATAAACCGCAAGGTTTTCAGGAAGAATAACTTGTTCTGATCAACATGTTCAAAGTATTAATCCTGTCTTGCAGACAAATAAGAAAATGCTAACTAGGGAAAATATTCATAACATTTCAATACTTGAATGGAGTAAAAAATGTGGCAAAACTTTCTTCTGATTTGATTTGAACTTTGGGTTGATCACTTAAATAACTTGTTAACCCTTATCATGAAAGTCACTTTTGGACTGATTTTACCTTTCTGCCTTCATGTACTTCAAAATTGGTGATAACTGAGCTCACATCTGGTGCCTGTGTGTGGGTTAGAATGTACGCATATCCTGTCCTGTACTGTACATTAAGTGTTTTCCTGATTGTGTGTCTTTCAGGTGTGTTCAGAAGATGTATGTTGACCAACCACTGTGGTAAGGAATGCTGAAAATAGATTGGAAGAATGGGGTTTCACTTGTAAGTTATCTCACAAGTCATCTCGCATAAATTATGCAATCCTTTTCTGGCATTAAGTGTTGGCCATGATGAAATTCAGCCTTTGGTCACTTCAGAATTGTAAACTCTGTTGATTTTTAGCAAATAATGAAGTATCATATTGGCTTTTATAGTCTTTTAAATGTTTGCTATGATGAATTTTAGCCTTAGGACACTTCTGAATCTTTGGAACGGTTGATACAGGTAATCTGAGCAAACTAAAATTTCCGAATACATTTATTGAAGTAAAATGCAATCATTGCTAACATCCATTTGGAAAGGCATACACATTTGCCCAAGGCAGGAGCAAGGCCTTTCCATCATCTCTGTTGCTTTATTTTCTAACAGACATTTAGACAGTCTGCAATAATACTTGCAATTATCTCATTTTCATTTAGAAAAAGTTGCGGTGATTAAAAATCTTCCTCAACCCCTCTGAGAATTTATGAAGACAGAAATAAATATGAGCAACTGAGGGAAAGATAAGATTATCATTAAGACTAGACAAACTGCAGATACATTTGAAAGAAGTTTACTAAATCTGATGAAAACAATGGGTTCAAATTTGAAATATAGCAGTTATAAATGTTTGATTTTATTCTAAGGCTGGTTTGATAACTTGGGTAAACAGAACATGTTATTTGTTGTCTTCAATATGAGGGTTTTTCTATGTTTTTATTCTAAGGCGTGTTTGATAACTCTTTGAGACCATTGCTTCACTGAGCAAAATGTGCAGACTTTCATTTCATAAAAAAGAATTATCTCACTTGATGCCTGTTTAGACAGACATTGCAAGAAAGAGTTAAAGAAAAAAAATCAAGAAAAAATCATGGTTTACAAAAGATGGCCGTTTGCAAGAAAGTTTAAATTTCATATATTTCTCTGGAAAACTTTTCTAAAAGTGAAGGTGCGAGCCTGAATTGGGTTTAAAATAGAAAATGTTTCCTAGCAGTTTTGTCTATGATGAACTATACTTAGGACACTTACTGAGTTTCTGTGATGCTAATTTAGTCTGAGCAAAACTGTTTAATTTTATACTCTCGTTGGATAAAGGTCTTCCACTTTATTTCCTGAATGATAGAGAACTGACAAACCTCATCCTCTGGTAATTCCGATGATTCAAGAGCAATTTAAAATTCAACAATTTGATTTCTTTAGAAGAAGCATCTTGCATTGCACTGCACTACACTACAGTAAATCATATACCATTCGGACAGACAGACTGGGCTGTCTTGTATAGAATTTCAGTTCTTCAAAAAAAAAAAAAAAAACCTAAGCCCATCTGTGGAGAAAGGTACACATAGACATTAGTGAACACTAGATTCAGATTGGCCTTTCTATCTGAAGAATCTTTATTCAGGATCTACACAAGCTGACCAGAGCTTCTGACAAGTTTGTAAGTAGTATTTGAACAGTGTTTATGTTCCTCAGTGCGTACATACATAGAAGAGAAGAGAACTGGCACCTTTTTCCATGGATGGGTTCAAATAGAAATGCACTTTCGATCTGTTGCTCATTTGAATAATGCTGCGACATTTGCAAAGGTGCTAAAATACAGAGATTTCTACGAAATGTGACCCGATTGATATGGACACCTTTTACCAAATCTCAAACAATTTGTTTTCCTTATAATAATTTTGAAACGATGTTGTGGCTTTAATTAAGGTCAAACTAAAGAAGAGTGGTAATTAAAAACATTTCTGTAATATGTAGAGGTTAAGTTTGTCCGGATGATATGCTACGATGCTGATAACAATGAAGATAGTTATCGTACTGAGCAACTGAGCAGACTTGCCCCTTTAATGAAATGGATGATGCTGCCCTGAGC
Source organism: Serripes groenlandicus (assembly GCA_031761405.1). Lineage (NCBI taxonomy): Eukaryota > Metazoa > Mollusca > Bivalvia > Cardiida > Cardiidae > Serripes > Serripes groenlandicus. The sequence goes on from JASEVX010000037.1 coordinate 478,414, forward strand.
TGAGCTATATACTAGTTCCATTAAGTGACTACATTAACATCATCCCATTTACAACAAATCTATACCTATGTAAAATTTCTGAATGAAAGGGACGACTCTAAAAGTTAAAAAACACAAGAGAAAATGCTTATTTTGAGTATTGTAACTTTAAATGCTCATGAACAGAGCGGATCATCCAAATATTGGTCTCTTATGAAAGGGTTTGTGTTCATGCATGTTGATGTTGTTGCAAGGAGCAACGTTTTTGAATACACGTGGGGAAGGACAAATGGTGGACCAGGAGGAATGAAGATACGGTTTATCCAGTTTACTTACAACATTGTTTGGAGTGTGCTGCAATTTAGTTCACACTTCAACAATGAGTTGTTTATTGAGTGGATATTCAAATTCATCACACATCTTTGACTAGTTTGTTGCTATCATTTAAGAATCGCCATAAGAATATCGATCGTTAATGAGGTTGTGGATAGATTTCGGACTTGAGACTTGCGACTGGTCTGGAGGATTGAAGAGACACCAAACGATTATCAACATTACGTGCAATTTAGTTCACTTCAATGAGTTGTTTATTGAGTGGATATTCAAATTCATCACACATTTTTGACCAGTTAACCAAATCGGATACATGGAGGATTCATATTCTTGTCAAGTCTGGCTTTGGTCTAGTATTTAAGAATCGCAATAGGAATAATGATGGTTAAGAAGGTTGTGGAAAGATTCCAGACTAGTAGATTAAAGAGACCATTCAAGATATTTCAATTTGTCTGCCAAGAATGCTTGCAAGATGTATCATGTCATGTATTTGGGAAAGTGTTTGTAAGAGCATGACCATTGTATACTTGTTATCCCCTCGGTTACGAAGTAAGCGAGAAAGGGATATAGTAACGGGACCGTCCGTATGTATGTGTGTCCTTCCGTCCGTAACAAACCTTGTCATCACTCTACACTAACCATTTCTTGACAGATCTTAACCAAACTTGGTATAAAGTAAGTATATGGTAACATCTTGAAGCCTATTGATTTTCAAGGTCATAGGTCAAAGGTCAAGCCCAAAATGGCCCAAAATTGGACTTGCAATATTTCCGTCCGTAACAAAACTTGTCATCACTCTACACTAACCATTTCTTGACAGATCTTAACCAAACTTGGTATAAAGTAAGTATATGGCAACATCTTGAAGCCTATTGATTTTCAAGGTCATAGGTCAAAGGTCAAGCCCAAAATTGGACTTGCAATATTTTCAGCTGTGGCAACCTTGTCACCACTCTACACTGACCATTACTTGACGGATTTTAACAAAACTTGGTATAAAGTTACTTTATGATAATATCTTGAAGCCTATTGATTTTCAAGGTCATAGGTCAAAGGTCAAGCTCAAAATTGGACTTACAATATTTTCAGCTGTGACAGCCTTGTCACCACTCTACACTGACCATTCCTTGACCGATCTTTATAAAACTTGAAGCCTATTGATTTTCAAGGTCATAGGTCAAAGGTCAAGCCCAAAATTGCACTTGCACTATTTTCAGCTGTGGCAACCTTGTCACCACTCTACACTGACCATTACTTGACAGATTTTAACCAAACTTGGTATACAGTTACTTAATGATAATATCTTGAGGCCTTTTGATTTTCAAGGTCATAGGTCAAAGGTCAAACTCAAAATTGGACTTACAATATTTTCAGCTGTGGCAGCCTTGTCACAACTCTACACTGACCATTCATTGACCGATCTTAATAAAACTTATTATACAGTTAGTTTATGATATGTCTTGAAGCCTATTGGTACCACTCTACACTGACCATTCCTTGACAGATCTTATCCAAACTTGGCATACAGTTTGTGACAATATTTTGAAGCCTATTGATTCAAGGTCATAGGTCAAAGATCGAAGTCAAAAATTGGACTTAAATATTTAGATCACAAGAGAACTCAATGTGAAAATGGAAAGCCGAGGGGATGCATCCGCTTTGCGGTGCCCTTGTTGTTTACTTTGAATGGTTCTGGATATTGCTGGTAAAGGTGGTACTTATTACCCTTAGCTAAACAATTACAAATGCTGTCTGCTATAACTTGACCATCTGATACATGACAAAGGTCCAGGTTTTTGTGATGATCATGAACCCTTCTCACTGATCGTTTTGATGTGAATACATATTCTGAAATTCCTGGACAAAAATAGCTTGATGAAGGACAGTTTTTTGAAAGTGAAAAATAATGTATATATAAAGAAAATGCTCTGTTGGAATAAAATTAACCTTTCAAGCTAATGTGATGTGAAATTTATCTGGAAACTGTTTCTATTACTTGAAAAACAAAGCAAAAGTTTTTGCATGCCAGTTGTAGTGTTTTTGTCGACTAGTTTAAAGTAGTCTACTATAATGCGAGTTGCATATGCGAGAAATTTACTGCCATCCATTATTCAGATCCCTGCATTGTTTTAGGAGTGAATCTTGGATGATGGGACCATAATTGGATCGACATGTGCATTTAAATCTTCGAGGTTGAGGGAAGATGATCGACAAGAAAATCATCTAGAGGATTAAAGAGAAGTCAAAAGATTGTCCAGTTTACTTGCAATGTTGTTTGGAGTGTGCTACAATTTATTTCACACTTCAACAATCAAGTTGTTTATTGAGTGGATATTCAAATACATCACATTAGTTTTAGGAGACTTGATACAGAAAATACTAGTTTCTAGCTGGATCTGTCTGCTATATGATTAAGACACAAATTTCCTCTAAATCAGTACAGAACACCTACTACAGCTTGTGTGAGTAAATGCAGTGAAATTTATTAACTACAGATGCCTGAATACATTCGAGACCACTGCACTTGGAAATTGATGGATTATGTAACTGGGTCTTTTCTCAACAAGAAGGCGCCTTTTGAAAACGTATTTACAACGTATCCCGTTCCCACTTGCAACAAATCTGACGCATGAACATCTCGGGATAAAATATTGTTAATTCTATAAATGAAACTTTATTTATTGGATAGTTGAAAACATTGTGGCTCAATTAATAGGAACCTGGCATAGATCATGTTTCAACAATGTTCAGAATGGTTTATAAAAGGTAATGATGATAATGTCTGGCTTAGGTTACAATGATGATACCTTACCACCAAGATCGCTGAAGCCTTTTATAGAGCATTTTGTATGTGAAATAGCTGGGTGGGGTCAAACGTTTAAAATATCGCAGAAAAACATCTATAATCTCCGAAAAAAATCATCATTGAAAAGTTATTGATAACATTTTGACAAAAGTAGAAATTGCTTGAACTTATGAGGGCAAGCGAATTTTTCAAGTTGCTAGTAAACAAAAATTACAACCCTGCACTGCACCCTCTAATAAAGTTGCAAAAAAAGCAATTTCTCTCGGCCAAGTTTTCAAAAGGCAGTTGTCATGCCCTGTATGTCGAGTGATTTAACATTGATGTGAAATGCATGTTTCATTGAACACTTGTTATCTAAGATGGGTATTGAATGCAATCTAACATTTGCAAATTGTGACTAAAATGTTAAACAATTGTGACTAAAATGTTAAATGACGGCTTTCAGAAGATGAAAACTGCCTTTTCGATCAGATAAAAAATGGTGACCAAAATTGGTCTTTCTGGTATTTAGTCGCATTAACCCTTTCCCACTTGCAGACGTGTTTTGATGCATTTGCAGCAGACGACTTTTGAAAACAATTCCGCAAATAGAGATTGCTCATGAAGATGTTAAAGTTGCGAATTTTGATCTTTGACATGTAAGAAATAAAACTTCTTCTAGTCCTTAAAAATCCCAACACCACTTTTGACTAACAGACTGGCTTACTGATGATGGAAATTTGACGTCAGAATCGTGCTGAACAAATATGTTGAAATTATTTTCTGAGGTAAGCTCAGATCTTTGAATATAATGTTGTTTTAACTGGAGTTTTAAAAATGATTTGAGGCTAAATTAGAAAAATATAATCATTCTACACATGTGTCATATTGTATTGGAATGTTAAAGACTAGAAATAGATTAACTCTTATCAAACCCTATTTTTAACCAAGACATATTCCATACTGTAACACTGCTTTGTTTGATACAGAAATGCTAGTAGTTAAGTTGTCTTCTGCAGATTGCCTGTATGTGGAAAAGGGTTGAATCGGAGAATCATTTTGCTCCAATTGCCATTGTTGCTTGAATTAAATTCTTATTTTACAGGTTGTGAATCTTAAGATGATGCAACACCACAGACATATTAGGTAAGAATTCCAACGACACTAATATTGATCTTTGTGGGCTTCTAAAACGCAACGCCTTTGGACCGACAAACTGGCTTACTGATGATGGAAATTTGACGTCAGAATCGTTCTGAACAAATATGTTGAGAAATTATTTTCTGAAGTAAGCCCTGATCTTTGAATATATTGTTGTCTTTAACGGTCTTGTTTTAAAAATGCATTAGAAAAGTATATTCATTCTAGACATGTGTCATATTGTATTGGGATGTTGAAGACTAGAAAGAGCTTAACCCGATCAAGCACTGTTTTTAACGAAGACATATTCCATACAGGAACACACCTTTGTGTGATACAGAAGTGCTAGTAGTTGAACAGAACTCTCTCAATGATCACTTTGAAGAGAAATTCCTGGAATATCATCATATCCCTTTGTTTGCATATTGCTTTAAGCTAGTTCTGGTTTAATTTACCCTTTCCTACTTGCATCAAATCTGCAGCAGATGACTTGGAAATAAATGTGCCAAATAAGGAAATAATGAAACCTTATCTGGTGTATAATCAAGGAAAAGTAACAAGCCTTATCTGGACTAACCAAGAAAAAGTAACAATTTTGAAAACTATTTAGATGCTGTTGTGGGTATGTCATTCAGAAGTTTCCAATGACTAGAAGAATGAGCTTGCATTTTTACATGCCAGTTGTATTTTGAAGTCTTTCGTCTATGGGTTTGCAGTAGTCTCTACTACAATGCGAGTTGTAAAGACGAGAAATTAACTGCCATCCACTACTCTGATCTCCGCCATTGTTTGTGGAGTTTGACATGGTGGATGACTACATATTTGTGTAGAGGATAATGTATTCCATGTCCACTTCAGATCAAATTAAGATTGTTGACACTATAGAGCTTGAGATAAGGGGAATTTTACATGTTCTAAAAACCTTATTTGACCTTGAAAACCAAGGTGTGGGTACCTGGAAGATTTTAATTTGTTTGTCTGACGACACAACTGGGTATTTTGGTTTACACGAGTTTTAACCTTTTATGACACCTACGAGGCAGACGACCCAAGTATTATGAGAATTGGTAAATACTCCTTTCTGCAATGATGTCAAACTTTTTTTGCTGATGTTTTGAAGTATCTTGTGTAATTATTGTAGAACCGATTAAATGCCCCAACATAATTTATACATTCATCACTACACTACCCTTTTCCATAACATGCAGAGGGCTTTGAAAACGCCTAGACGAGAACTTTGATTTAACAATGTTTAAAATAAGCAAAAGGTGAAAATTCGTCTTGTGCCACTTTTTCCCTCTAAAATTTGTATGTGGGAAAGGTTGGTCGCATTTGACAATTTTATTGCTAGCATGTAGAGTAAAAGGCAAATTCAACCGATTCAAACCTTGGAAGTATTTTCTACGTCTCGTGAAATTTCATGCAGCACTAGATCATGGTTGAATGAATTTATAGTTGAAATGGTCCGTGATTATTCAGAGATAGATAGGGACATATGAATACTTAATGATTTCAACCTATCTCGATGAGACCACTGTAATAGTTCTCTTGGTATAAGGTGTTAACTGGTGTTTGTCTAGTATTTTCTTGCTTTTTAACCAAATTGAACTACATTAACAAAGTGTGTTATCAGACTTTTTTGGAGTGCAGTTGTTTAAGAACACCCACAACAATGGGTAATTTGGACCTTTAATCCTGGTATATTAACTTGCCATTGGTAGAGGTTTGCAAATATGGCTATAATTTATTGATATTCCAATAATGCTTACATGATGGATCATGTCGGGAAAAAAGATACTTGTGTATTGTTTCCACGATATCAACTAAAGAAGTGCACCCCTTGTCCAGTCCCAGCTCCGAACTGTAATTTTGTTCAGTTAGGCGTTTAAGCCTGGAATATTAAATTGCCATTAAGGTCGGGATTGCAAATATGTTTTGCAATCTTGTAAATTTTCTGGCTATAAATTATTGACTTGCCTGAAATGCTTTTAAAGACGGATCATGTCAGAATAAAGATAGTTTAATCCTAGTCTTGCTGTAGGCTGTCTGGTATATCTACTTAAAACACAAACTGCACCCCTTGTCCAGTCCTAGCTCCGGACTGTAATTTTGTTCAGTTTGGCGTTTAAGCCTGGAATATTAAATTGTCATTACTAAGGTAGAGGTTCAGGTTGCAAATAGGTTTTGCAATCTTGTAAATTGTATGGCTATAATTTACTGAAAAGCCAATACTGCTTGTGAGATGGATCATGACGGACCAAAGTATAGTATTGCTTTTGTGATCATCTTTTATCTACATGACGTGCTTCTCATTCTTAAATTCTTTGGAAAACTGATACTGGAACAGATCAGGAAATGGCCCAACGAAAATCGGATCATCTTTTCTGCAAATTTTATGATCTTGTATATTTATTCAACACATTTCATCATACAGCCGACTGAAAACGTCGGGATTAAAAAATATGTTAAATCTGAAAGTAATGTTATTGACGAGAGTTGAATACAAATTGCTCCTTCTACTACAGAACCAACAATCAATATGGTAAAATATATTTTTAGAAAAGGGGAGAAAATTGTTTGCATCAAATGTTTGACTTGCTTGAATAGTGCTGGCTTGTCTAGCGTGTTTTGAGCTCGTCTAGTGTGGCGTACGGGAGCTGAATGTCTCTTTAACGGGGTCTTGACGACCTCAAACCCTTTGTTGTATTTACTCGAAACAAGCTACATGTCCATATTATTGATTTGCGTACACATAACATGAGGTCAATTTATTCAAGTCATAAGAGATATTGGATTGAAAAGCAGTTTACTCTGTTGAATCTGCCAAACCTGAGGAATGAATGAATTGAGAGCAATCTAATGATGACTGATTTTTACCTACATTGTTTGATAGATAATGATTATATAATTGAGGCTGAAGACTGCTTTCAACACTGTTTTACAGTATCCTACCCTTTGATGTTTTTTTTTTCACATTTATTTATCTTTACCCTACCCTACATACATACATTAAACAGGCAACAGATCACTTTGAAAAACATCTTGGCAAAAATATGGAATATCTTGCTTAATGAATATTATACCACTGGAACAATAGTTGAAAATATTGTGCCACACATCAAGAATTATCTGCTTGGAGCAATTTCTTCCTTTTAAAAAACATTTTTCAAAGTTATCTGTTGCAGAGGTGTGTGTATATGGGAAAGTGTTACATAACGTATTACCATAGACTTGTTGTTGAATTTGAATGCTTTCAAGGCACTGTAGGTATAAAAGAGTGATAACAAATTGGTCACTGTCTATTTGTATTGAAATCATCGTCTTGTTGTGGGTACTCGAAATAATTGTATCACCGAGATGGTCGTTTTGACAACCCACAACTTGGGGTTCAACTTTCATGTTGAAAGATCCAGGTTTTTGTGATGATCATGAACTCTCTCACTGATCATTTTGAAGAGAACAAAGTTCTGAAATTCCTGGCCAAAAATGACGTTTGACAAAAGTCTATGCGTCATTCGTTTCCACCAATAGGCTTATTCTATGTAGAAAAGCAGCCAGTTGCTTGGGAAGATTGTGTGAGAAATTGTTAAAAACTGCGTTAAACCCTAATCAATCAACAATGTCTAGCATGTTTTGAGCTCGTCTAGTGTAGCGTATGGGAGCTGAATGTCTCTCGACGGGGACTTGAGTCCTTTATATTCCATCATCTTCCCAAGATGTTACTTTGTGACTGACTGGGGAGGAAAACCATATGGGACACATTTAATTTGAAATCCTACAGTTTTGGTTGATGTGTTTTATAACTTTGTCAATAATAACTATTTATCTTTTTCAGATATTATTGTTTCATGAAAGATTGAAGTAAAGATCGTAATGTTGAAAGGTAATTTGTTTTCTATATCCTTTCCCCAATTCTGCTTGCAGTAAATCAAAGACAGAATACCAAAAGGTTATTAAACAAGGTTGGATAATGTAAAGTGGCTGAAGATTGAAGTGAAATCATTAATTTTTGGAATTATCTTTTTAAATGCATCAATAGCTTCAAAGAAAAGTTGAAATGTGTTGGCTTACTGTCAACATAGGGGAAATATGACATTTCTCTGCAGAACATTTTTAATAACTGGATGGAGTTGAAAAATTAAATGTGGTTGACGGTTAATCGACTGATCCGGTTTCAGCTCCAAATTGTTTTATAAAAGCAAGGTTGGCGTTTCAAACTGGTACATCAAATGGTGTGTTCATAACTTGTCAGCAATTTGTATTTCTGACATTTACCTCAGACCTACAGTTTAATTGGTACATTTTCATACTGTAGTTATTTTCTTGGACTACTGCATAAGGGAACAGTTTACTGTATTGTTGGGATGAACCCATCTTATCCGTCTTTAAACCAATTTAAGATCAATGTTCGACTTGCTTAAGAACCTTGCTATAGCAGCTATACACAATGTAAGTGAAAATCTGGGTGTTCGCACATCTAGACAGATGCGTGGATTGGACAATTCTGTTCTTTGTTGTTTCACAATAAGAGGGACTAGATAAGAGTCATCGTATTCATCAGTCATCCACTAGGCTGTGCCTACTCAAAAGAATTGCCGTAGATTATTTTTGAGTACACACAACATAGTACTTCTTTGAGTGAAATAAGGTGGAAAATACCCTCATTTGGAGCTTGAATATCTTTAATACATCATTTAGCCAATTTGGATAATTTAAATCTGCCTTGGTATTTGTTGTGAACTGTTCTTTATGCCATACATTTCAAATGATTATTACCTGGCCTACCTCGCCGTTCATATATACCTTGATGAAAATACAGGATTCGTCTTAATGATGAAATGTAAGCTTTTTCGCTTTCTTTAAATCTGTTGTTGAATTATGAATATCTTAAATGGCGTAATAAATGATTGCATTTTGGGTCATGAGTATGGCAATTCTGAATTATTCAATATGTTGTCTCGCCTGTTGTACTGCTTCATATGATTATTAACCCATCTTCACTCGCCGTGCATAATGGTTTCTTGATGACAAAGAAGATAATGATGTACAGTACTCTTTTTGGTGGACAACATATTCCTTTGTAACTGTTTTTAACTTTATCCTTTACCTAGACTGCAGACATCATAAAAACATGTGTGTGGGAAATATTTTGTTAACAAATCTCATTTTTCAACTCTGTTGTTGACTTGGGTTCTACGGAGATATGAAGTTCGTGAAACAATTTAAGATTGGGATGAATTTTTTCCTTAGCACAGACGTTGACAATTAATTATGTCATTGTTAAAGCAAAGGATACATTAATCACCTGAAGGCGTTGATTGGCTACTTGAAGGTTGCTGATCGTCAACGAAGGGTAATAATTGATCCGTTTTCAATCCCTGTTTTTAGAATTGAATTTTTATTAAACTGAGATGAGGAAATGGGAATATTTCATGTTGCATCTTTATTTCAACTCCACCCCTTAGCTAGTGGCTACTCCGAAAAAGATTTTTGGGCATCTCTATTAGTTCCCTAGAAACTTGTGTTGAAACACCTGGACACCCAAAACAGTTTGAGCCAAATGTTATAATGAAGCGAAGTCGGATGTAATTTTTATCAAATTGAATGAAAATTTGTCTCGAGATTTGTTTGTTAATTTGTTAAATTTCCTTTTTAAATACTTGCAGGAAGCTTTTTCTCTTAACAAACTTTTTATATTGGTTCACAAAAGAAACAAAACAATCCATTATATTATTAATATCTTAAATGGCTTAATAAAAAATTGCATTTTGGGTTGTTAGTGTGACAATTCTGAAGGATTCAATATGTTGACTCGCCTGTTGTACTGTTTCATATGATTATTAACCCATCTTCACTCGCCGTGCATAATGGTTTCTTGATGACAAAGAAGATAATGATGTACAGTACTCTTTTTTGTTGATTAACATATTCCTTTGAAACTGTTCAACCTTTACCTAGACTGCAGACATCTTGAAAACGTGAACAAATATTTATAAATAATCTTGTAAATAGCAATTTCCTCCTTTTGCCACACTGTTTTCGACTTTGATTGAAGAACTTCAGATCAAGTTTAATTTCGTTCTTTAGCACCGACGTTGAAAGTTAATTATGTCATCGTTAAATGTAGATGTTGATTGGCAACTTGAAAGGTTGCTGATCGTCATCAGAGGATAATAATGAATCTGTTTTCAATCCCTGTTATTTTAATCAAATTGGGTTGATGAAAAAGGGCATATATATGTAAAGTAATTGAAGTTTCCTTATTTTGAACTAGATAAAAAAAAAAAAAATAGTATTATTGCTATGCAGATAAGTCACTTTCATTGAGATTTTGCTAAAAGGAATTTTATAAAAGTTGCCTGAAGCCACATGATGAACTTTGAAGGTCATAGCTGTAAAGCAAGGATGACTACATAAATATCATCCACTTGACTGATGGCTCCCATCATAAAGGTTTTATCCTTAAGTGACCAATGAATCTGTGAAGCGCGTGTCGCCAATCTTAAACCAGGCCAGCTGGTGTGAATCTACACTGTTTGCTGCCCACATCTATATATTTTCTATCTATGAACCAAAAACTGTTGTATGTGGTTAAAGGTTTAAAGGTCTTCGAGCTGCAAACATATCAATATTTGACCATTTACAAATAATATATTCCAATATGTAACCAGATGTGTAGGGATGAGTAGTATCTCTTTAACATTACTGTTGTTGATTACAATTTAGACTGAGCCCTAGTTCTGTTATTTCACGGACATTTTTTCCCACACAGCAAATCTACAACCGACGACTTTGAAAATATCTAGACTAATGCAGGAAAAATCGCTTTTGCCATTAATTTAAATTAGTCCGTTACAGAAGTGTTATTGAAAGACGGCTGAATTGTCAGTGATGAGTAAGGTGAATCTGCTGTTCACATTCTGAATGCTAACTGTAGAAAGATGCCTTTTGTTTCTGAGACGGTAATGGGTTTTTAATTTAAAAATGATCCTATCCTCATTTGCGATGCATGCAGTTAAATGTTTGATTGGCAAATCTAATGAGGTTAGTTGAATCATTTCCATGCTGCATGTTATACCTTAAATAGACGTTTAATAAAAACATTGGAAGAATATACATTCTTTAAAATGAGTAATATTGCCTTTTCCTACACTATTTAAAAAAACAAACCAATTAATGTTTTGTTATATATAACACTTTGTTGGGATGATGACAACTTAATCCATTCTCAGAGAGTTTCAGGATGGGCGACCGTCACACCATCAGAGCTGTGGGTGGGACATATTGTTTGAACCTGTCTCGTTCAGAGGTTTTCTCTTTCGGAATGGGGGAAAATGATTTTGTCCAGACTGGTAAGTCTATTCTGGCATAAACCGCAAGGTTTTCAGGAAGAATAACTTGTTCTGATCAACATGTTCAAAGTATTAATCCTGTCTTGCAGACAAATAAGAAAATGTTAACTAGCGAAAACATTTCAATACTTGAATGGAGTAAAAAATGGGGCAAAACTTTCTTCTCATTTGATTTGAACTTTGGATTGATCACTTAAATAACTTGTTAACCCTTATCATGAAAGTCACTTTTGGACTTTGATTTTACCTTTGCCTTCATGTACTTCAAAATTGGTGATAACTGAGCTCACATCTGGTGCCTGTGTGTGGGTTAGAATGTATGCATATCCTGTCCTGTAATGTACATTAAGTGTTTTCCTGGTTGTGTCTTTCAGGTGTGTTCAGAAGATGTATGTTGACCAACCACTGTGGTAAGGAATGCTGAAAATAGATAGGAAGAATGGGGTTTCACTTGTAAGTTATCTCACAAGTCATCTCGCATAAAGCATGCAATCCTTTTCTGGCATTAAGTGTTGGCCATGATGAAATTCAGCCTTTGGTCACTTCAGAATTGTAAACTCTGTTGATTTTTAGCAAATAATGAATAATGAATTGGCTTTTATAGTGTTTTAAATGTTTGCTATGATGAATTTTAGCCTTAGGACACTTCTGAATCTTTGGAACGGTTGATACAGGTAATCTGAGCAAACTAGAATTCCGAACACATTTATTGAAGTAAAATGCAATCATTGCTAACATCCATTTGGAAAGGCATATACATTTGCCCAAGGCAGGAGCAAGGCCTTTCCATCATCTCTGTTGCTTTATTTTCTAACAGCCATTTAGACAGTCTGCAATAATACTAGCAATTATCTCATTGTTGCAATATTTAGAAAAATGTTGCGGTGATTAAAAATCTTCCTCAACCCCTCTGAGAATTTATGAAGACAGAAATAAATATGAGCAACTGAGGGAAAGATAATCTTATCATTAAGACTAGACAAACTGCAGATACATTTGAAAGAAGTTTACTAAATCTGATAAAAACAATGGGTTCAAATTTGAAATACAGGAGTTATAAATGTTTGATTTTATTCTAAGGCTGGTTTGATAACTTGGGTAAACAGAACATGTCTTCAATATGAGTTTTTCTATGTTTTTATTTTAAGGCGTGTTTGATAACTCTTTGAGACCATTGTTTCACTGAGCAAAATGTGCAGACTTTCATTTCATAAAAAAGAATTATCTCCCTTGATGCCTGTTTAGACATTGCAAGAAGGAGTTAAAGAAAAAAAAACATGGTTTACAAAAGATGGCCGTTTGCAAGAAAAGGTTTAAATTTCATATATTTCTCTGGAAAACTTTTCTAAAAGTGAAGGTGCGAGCCTGAATTGGGTTTAAAATAGAAAATGTTTCCTAGCAGTTTTGTCTATGATGAACTATACTTAGGACACTTACTGAGTTTCTGTGATGCTAGTTTAGTCTGAGCAAAACTGTTTAATCTTATACTCTCGTTAGATAAAGGTCTTCCACTTTATTTCCTGAATGATAGAGAACTGACAAACCTCATCCTCTGGTAATTCCGATGATTCAAGAGCAATTTAAAATTCAACAATTTGATTTCTTTAGAAGAAGCATCTTGAATTGCACTGCACTACACTACAGTAAATCATATACCATTCGGACAGACAGACTGGGCTGTCTTGTATAGAATTTCAGTTCTTCAAAAAAAAAAAAAAAAAACGTAAGCCCATGCATCTGTGGAGAAAGGTACACATTGACATTAGTGAACACTAGATTCAGATTGGCCTTTCTATCTGAAGAATCTTTATTCAGGATCTACACAAGCTGACCGGAGCTTCTGACAAGTTTGTAAGTAATATTTGAACAGTTTATGTTCCTCAGTGCGTACATACATAGAAGAGAAGAGAACTGGTACCTTTTTCCATGGATGGGTTCAAATAGAAATGCACTTTCGATCTGTTGCTCATTTAAATAATGCTGCGACATTTGCAAAGGTGCTAAAATACAGATTATTTCTATGAAATGTGACCTGATTGATATGGACACCTTTTACCAAATCTCAAACAATTTGTTTTCCTTATCATAATAATTTTGAAACAAAAGTTGTGGATTTAATTAAGGTAAAACTAAAGAAGAGTGGTAATTAAAAACATTTCTGTAACATGTAGAGGTTAAGTTTGTCAGGATGATATGCTACGATGCTGATAACAATGAAGATAGTTATCGTACTGAGCAACTGAGCAGACTTGCCCCTTTAATGAAATGGCTGATGCTGCCCTGAGCTATATACTAGCTCCATTAAGTGACTACATTAACATCATCCCATTTACAACAAATCTATACCTATGTAAAATTTCTGAAAGGGATCACTCTAAAAGTTAAAAAACTCGAGAGAAAATGCTTATTTTGAGTATTGTAACTTTAAATGCTCATGAACAGAGCGGATCATCCAAATATTGGTCTCTTATGAAAGGAAGTGTGTTCATGCATGTTGATGTTGTTGCAAGGAGCAACGTTTTTGAATACACTGAGGAAGGACAAATTATGGACCAGGCAGGAGGAATGAAGATACGGTTTATCCAGTTTACTTACAACATTGTTTGGAGTGTGCTGCAATTTAGTTCACACTTCAACAATAAGTTGTTTATTGAGTGGATATTCAAATTCATCACACATCTTTGACCAGTTTGTTGCTAGCATTTAAGAATCGCCATAAGAATAATGATAATTAAGGAGCTTGTGGAAAGATTTCAGACCCGAGACTTGCGACTGGTCTGGAGGATTGAAGAGACATCAAAACATTATCAACATTACGTGCAATTTAGTTCACACTTCAACATTGAGTTGTCAAGTCTGGCTTTGGGTCTAGTATTTAAGAATCGCAATAGGAATAATGATGGTTAAGAAGGTTGTGGAAAGATTCCAGACTAGTAGATTATAAAGAGACCATTCAAGATATTTCTATATGTCTGCCAAGAATGCTTGCAAGATGTATCATGTCATGTATTTGGTGTTCGTAAGAGCATGACCATTGTATACTTGTTGTTTACTTTGAATGGTTCAGGACATTGCTGAAAAAGGTGGTTTCTCAACATCCTATAGGTACTTATTACCCATAGCAAAACAATTACAAATGCTGTCGGCTATAACTTGTTAATCTGATACATGACATGAAAGGTCCAGGTTTTTGTGATGATCATGAACCCTTCTCACTGATCGTTTTGATGAGAATACATAAACTGAAATTCCTGGACAAAAATGGCTAAATGACAGTTTTTGAAATTTAGAAATAATGTATATATAAAGAAAATGTTCTGTTGGAATAAAATTAACCATTCAAGCTAATGTGATGTGAAATTTATCTGAAAACTTTCTATTACTTGAAAAACAAAGCAAAGTTTTTGCATGCCAGTTACAAGTTTAAAGTAGTCTACTACAATGCGAGAAATTAACTACCATCCATTACTTGGATCCCTGCATTGTTCGTGAAGTTAATCTTGGATGATGGGACCATAATTGGATCGACATGTGCATTTAAATCTAAGATGTTTCAATATAACGAGGTTGAGGGAAGATGATCGACAAGAAAATAATTTAGAGGATTAAAGAGAAGTCAAAAGACTGTCCAGTTTACTTGCAACGTTGTTTGGAGAGTGCTACAATTTATTTCATACTTCAACAATCAAGTTGTTTATTGAGTGGATATTCAAATACATCGCATAAGTTGAGGAGACTTGATACAGGAAATACTAGTTTCTAGCTGGTTTCTGTCTGCAATATGATTTAAGACACAAATTTCCTCTAAATCAGTACAGAACAACAGCTTCTGTGAGTAATTGTAGTGAAAATTTATTAACTACAGATGCCTGAATACATTCAAGAACACTGGACTTGAAAATTGATGGATTATGTAACTGGGTCTTTTCTCATGTATTTATGAGGGCAAGCAAATTTTTCAAGTTGCTAGTAAACAAAAATTACAACCCTGCACTGCACCTAATAAAATTGCAAAAAAAGCAATTTCTCTACACCAAGTTTTCAAAAGGCAGTTGTTGTGCCCTGTATGTCGAGTGATTTAACATCGATGTGAAATGCATGTTTCATCGAACACTTGTTATCTAAAATGACTGCTTTCAGAAGATGAAAACTGCCTTTTCGATCAGATAAAAAATGGTGACCAAAATTAGTCTTTCTTGTATTTAGTCGCATTAACCCTTTCCCACTTGCAGACATGTTTTGATGCATTTGCAGCAGACAACTTTTGAAAACAATTCCGCAAATAGAGAAATTGCTCATGAAGATGTTTTGGAATAATCAACAACTAAATCATCATACTTTTGCCTAGTTGTTTTCAAAGTTGCAAATTTTGATCTTAGTGGGCTTCTAAAACATGTAAAAAATAAAACTTCTTCTAGTCCTTTAAAATCCCAACACCAGTTTGGACTGAAGGACTGGCTTACTGATGATGGAAATTTGACGTCAGAATCGTTCTGAACAAATATGTTGAGAAATTATTTTCTGAAGTAAGCCCTGATCTTTGAATATATTGTTGTCTTTAACGGTCTAGTTTTAAAAATGCTTTGTGGCCGAATTAGAAAAATATAATCATTCTAGTCGTGTGTCATATTGTATTGGAATGTTGAAGACTAGAAATAGCTTAACTCGATCAAGCACTGTTTTTAACAGACATATTCCATACAGGAACACCCCTTTGTGTGATACAGAAGTGCTAGTAGTTGACCGGACATTTATGTTCAAGGTAATTGTGATGAACAGAACTCTCTCACTGATCACTTTGAAGAGAATAACAAATTCTGAAATTCCTGGACTATCGATCGTATCCCTTTGTTTGCATATTGCTTTAAGCTAGTTCTGGTTTAATTTACTCTTTCCTACTTGCATCAAATCTGCAGCAGATGACTTGGAAAAAATGTGCCAAATAAGGAAATAATGAAAGTAACTTGCTTCTCCTTATCTGGACTGTAACCAAGGAAAAGTAACATTTTGAAAGCTATTTAGCTGCTGTTGTTGGTATGTCGTTCAGAAGGTTCCAACGAATAGAAGAATAAGCCTACATTTTTACATGCCAGTTGTATTGTGAAGTGTTTCGTCTATGGGTTTGCAGTAGTCTCTACTACAATGTGAGTTGTAAAGACGAGAAATTAACTGCCATCCACCACACTGATCTCTGCCATCGTTTGTGGAGTTGAACATGGTGGATGACTACATATTTGTGTAGAGGATAATGTATTCCATGTCCCCTTCAGATCAAATTAAGATTGTTGACACTAGAGCTTGAGATAAGGGGAATTTTACATGTTCTAAAAACCTTATTTGACCTTGAAAACCAAGGTGTGGGTACCTGGAATATTTTAATTTGTTTGTCTGGCGACACAACTGGGTATTTTGGTTTACACAAGTTTTAACCTTTTATGACGCCTACGAGGCAGACGACCTAAGTATTATGAGAATTGGTAAATAGTCCTTTCTGCAATGATGTCAAACTTTTTTTGCTGATGTTTTGAAGTTTTCTGCTGCAGAGTTACTTCATGTGTCAGATTTATGCTACGCTAGTTTTACCTTGCTGCTTCAAACCAACTTTATTTTCCTTGTCGTCAAATTGCTTAATTTTTAATTTTGTTGGCTCCGGAATTATTTGAGAAAGCAATACCATCACCGCTGAATCCCATTTTTTTTTTTAAAAAGAGACATTCATTGTTTTAGTAAATAGATATCGACCGCTTTCTTCGGTCAAATTAATCTCCATTTATGTAACTCTTTTTGCCTTACACTAACTTGCTGATGATGATTGTGTCTATAACACAAAGGGAATCTCTCTGAACGAAATTGTCGAGAAATTGTTTTCTGAAGCAATCTTGTGTAATTATTGTAGAACCGATTAAATACCCCAACATAATTTATACATTCATCACTACAGAAAACCCTTTTCCATAACATGCAGAGGGCTTTGATTGAACAATGTTTAAAATTAGCAAAAGGTGAAAATTCGTCTTTTGCCACTTTTTCCCTCTAAAATTTGTATGTGGGAAAGGTTGGTCGCATTTGACAACTTTATTGCTAGCATGTAGAATAAAAGGCAAATTCAACTGATTCAAACCTTGAAAGTATTTTCTACGTCTCGTGAAATTTCGTGCAGCACTAGATCATGGTTGAATGAATTTATAGTTGAAATGGTCCGTGATTATTCAGAGATGAGACCACTGTAATATATCTCTTGGTATAAGGTGTTAACTGGTGTTTGTCTAGTATTTTCTTGCTTTTTAACCGAATTGAACTATATTAACATAGTGTGGGTTATCAGACATTTTTGGAGTGCAGTTGTTTAAGAACACCCACAACAATGGGTAATTTGGACCTTTAATCCTGGTATATTAACTTGCCATTGGTAGAGGTTTGCAAATATTTATTGATATTCCAATAATGCTTACATGATGGATCATGTCGGAAAAAAGATACTTGTGTATCGTTTCCACGATATCAACTAAAGAACTCGAAAAAGAAGTGCACCTCTTGTCCAGTCCCAGCTCCGAACTGTAATTTTGTTCAGTTTGGCGTTTAAGCCTGGAATATTAAATTGCCATTAAGGTCAGGATTGCAAATATGTTTTGCAATCTTGTAAATTTTCTGGCTATAAATTATTGACTTGCCTGAAATGCTTTTAAAGACTGATCATGTCGGAATAAAGATGGCTTAATCCTAGTCTTGCTGTAGGGTGTCTGGTATATCTACTTAAAACACGAACTGCACCCCTTGTCCAGTCCCAGCTCCGGACTGTAGTTTTGTTCAGTTTGGCGTTTAAGCCTGGAATATTAAATTGTCATTACTAAGGTAGAGGTTGCAAATAGGTTTTGCAATCTTGTAAATTGTATGGCTATAATTTACTGAATCGCCATTACTGCTTAGAAGATGGATCATGACGGACCAAAGTATAGTATAGCTGTATGCATCTAACATTACAGCAAGATTGGTCTGCTTTTTGTTTGTGATCATCTTTTATATACATGATCCGATTTTTGTTGGGCCATTTCCTTATCTGTTCCAGTATCAGTTTTCAAAATAATTTAAGAATGAGAAGCATGTCGTCTTTTCTGCAAATTTTATGATTTTTGTATATTTATTCAACACATTTCATCATACAGCTGACGTCGGGATTAAAAAATATGTTAAATCTGAAAGTAATGTTATTGACGAGATTTGAATACAAATTGCTCCTTCTACTACAGAACCAACAATTAATATGGTAAAATATATTTTTAGAAAAGGGGAGAATATTGTTTGCATCAATGTTTGACTTGCTTGAATAGTGCTGGCTTGTCTAGCGTGTTTTGAGCTCGTCTAGTGTGGCGTACGGGAGCTGAATGTCTCTTTAACGGGGACTTGAGGTATATTCCCTTTCCACAACATTGTATAAAAACTGGCTGTGTTACGGCTAGACCCTGTATATTCCATCATCTTCCCAGGATGTTACTTTGTGACTGTGACTGGGGAGGTAAACCATACGGGACACATTTCTATCATTTATTGTAGCCTTTCTTCAAAGTTTGTTTATTATTAATGAAAGTTTCATTGATTGGAGTTAAAAACATTGAGGGAAAAGGATATTAATCTCATGAGCATCACTTGTAGCCAGTTCTCCGAGCCAAGTTCTTTTCCTGGGTAATGTTGGTTTTTATTTTGAACTGGTATAGTAAATCATGTTTTTAGCTATGTCATCTAGATTGTGCATCTTTGTGATACGAAATACAAGTACATCATAGTTTGTAATCTCATAAACATGCACTAACCCACATTTAACTGATGCTATAGGAAAGAATAGTTGGGAAAATTTAGTGATTTGCAATCATGCCAGTTTCGGTTTCAAGAAATTGAAATTACAAAATATCATTTTGATTTCTTCATATGTAATAACTGTTGAGGGCCTGTTCCCATGTATTATAGCAAGTGAATTATAGTTGGTTGAGGGTCGACAGTACTTGGGATACACATTGACATTGACTTGAGCTCCTGAAAGCCTTACAAGAACCACAAACCCTTTGTTGTATTTACTCAAAACAAGCAACGTGCCCATATTATTGTTTCGAGTTCACATAACATAAGGTCAATTTATTCAAGTCATTAGAGATATTGGATGGAAAACCAGTTTACTCTCTGTTGAATCGTCTACCAGCTATTACAATCATGAGGAATGAATCTAATGATGACTGATTTTTACCTACATTGTTTGATAGATAATGATTATATAATTGAGGCTGAAGATTGCTTACAACAGTATCCTACCCTTTGATGGGGTTTTTTACACTTATTTATCTTTACCCTTTTCTACATACAAACATTAAACGGGCAACAGATGACTGAAAAACATCTAGGCAAAAATATGGAATATGTTGCTTTATGAATATTATACCACTGGAACAATTGTTGAAAATATTGTGCCACACAGCAAGAATTATCTGCTTGGAGCCATTTCTTCTTTTTAAAAAACATTTTCAAAGTTATCTGTTGCAGAGGTGTGTGTATATTGGAAAGGGTTACATAAAGTATGACCATTGTAGACTTGTTGTTTAATTTGGTTTCAAGGCACTGTAGGAATAAAAGAGTTTTGCAATAGCTACTAGATTATATATATTTTTTGACGATAACAAATTGGTCACTGTCCATTTGTATTGAAATTATCGGCTTGTTGTGGGTACTCGAAATAATTGTATCACCGAGATGGTCGTTTTGACCACCCACAACTTGGGGTTTAACTTTCATGTTGAAAGATGCAGGTTTTTGTGATGATCATGAACTCTCTCACTGATCATTTTGAAGAGAACAAAGTTCTGAAATTCCTGGCCAAAAATGACGTTGACAAAAGTCGATGCGTCATTCGTTTTCCACCAATGGGCTTGTTCTATGTAGAAAAACAGCCAGTTGCTTAAGAATATTGTTGTGTGGATAAATGGTGTGAGAAAATCAGGAAACACACTGGCCGCCGTGATATGACTAAGGAAATGTTAAAAATGGCGTTAAATCCCAATCAATCGGATCAACTAATTACTTAATTTGTTACATCAGTTGTATTGTGAAGTTTTTTTCGTTTGCAGTAGTCTCTACTACAATGTGAGTTGTAAAGACGAGAATTAAACTAACTGCCATCCACTACTGGGATCTCCGCCATTGTTTGTGAAGTGAATCTTGGAGGATGGCAACATATTTTGATCTGCTTTTAAACCTTGTACACGTATTTGATGCTATATTTTTCCACAATGTTTTCAACTTGATTAAAAGATCATACTTCCATTTATTGAGGTTTTTACATTTTGTTTCAAAGATGTTTTTACGGTCATCCGCTGCAGATTTGTTGTATATGGGGGAGGGTTAATGAATTTGTAGATCAATTAACCCGTAGTAAAAGAGTGGTATGCAGCTTACCTGGGTTTCAAATTACTTGCTCAATATTAATCGGTTATCCATTGGTTACTTTATAGCAATTGTTTCTATCTAATTTGAGTGTTTATTTCAATGAAACGTCGATGTTTGACTTGCTTG
The DNA here is from genome assembly GCA_031761405.1 of Serripes groenlandicus. NCBI lineage: Eukaryota > Metazoa > Mollusca > Bivalvia > Cardiida > Cardiidae > Serripes > Serripes groenlandicus. The sequence goes on from JASEVX010000037.1 coordinate 499,558, forward strand.
AATAGTGCTGGCTTGTCTTAACGTGTTTTGAGCCTGTGTAGCGTATTGGAGCTGAATGTGTCTCTCGACGGGGACTTGAGGCCTGTATAAACCATCATCTTCCCAGGATGTTACTCTGTGACTGGGGAGGAAAACCATACGAAACACATTTAATTTGAAATCCTACAGTTTTGGTTCACATATTGATTTTGGTTGATGTGTTTTATAACTTTGTCATAAATAACTATTTATCTTTTTCAGATGTTGTGGTTTTATGAAAGATTGAAATAAAGATTGTAATGTTGAAAGGTAATTTGTTTTCTATTTACTTTCCCCAATTCTGCTTCCAGTAAATCAAAGACACAATACCAAATGGTTATTAAAAAAGGTTGGATAATGCTAACAAATTTGAAGTGTTGGCTTACTGTCAACAAAGGGGAAAGATGAAATTTCTCTGCAGAAAAATTTAATAATTGGATGGAGTTGAAAACTTAAATGTAGTTGAAGGTTAATCAACTGATCCGGTTTCAGCTCCAAATTGTTTTATAAAAGCAAGATTGGCGTTTCAAGCTGGTACATGAAATGGTGTGTTCATAACTTGTCAGCAATTTGTATTTCTGACATTTACCTCAGACCTACAGTTTATTAACCACATCAGTTTAAATTGAACATTTTCATACTGTAGTTATTTTCTTGGACTACTGCATAAGGGAACACTTTATACTGTATTGTTGGAATGAACCCATCTTCTGTCTTTAAACCAATTTAACATCAATGTTCGACTTGCTTGAATAGTGCTGGCTTGTCTAGCGTGTTTTGAGCTCGTCCAGTGTGGCGTATGGGAGCTGAATGTCTCTTTAATGGGGACTTGAGGTATATTCCCTTTCCACAACATTGTATAAAAACTGGCTGTGTTACGGCTAGACCCTGTATATTCCATCATCTTCCCAGGATGTTACTTTGTGACTGTGACTGGGGAGGTAAACCATACGGGACACATTTCTATCATTAAGAACCTTGCTATAGCAGCTATACACAATGTAAGTGAAATATCTGGGGGTTCACACATTTAGACAGATGCGTAGATTGGACAATTCTGTTCTTTGTTGTTTCACCATAAGAGGGACTAGATAAGAAGTTAACTGTTCTTTCTCAATAACATCGCGTATTCATCAGTCATCCACTAGGCTGTGCGTTCTCAAAAGAATTGCCTTGGATATCTTAAATGCATCATTTAGCCAATTTTGATAATTTAAATCTGCCTTAGTATTTGTTGTGAACTGTTCTTTCTGCCATACATTTCAAATGATTATTACCTGGCCTACCTCGCCGTTCATATATACCTTGATGAAAATACAGGATTCGTCTTAATGATGAAATGTAAATCTTTTTCGCTTTCTTTAAATCTGTTATCAAAGTGTGCCAATTCTGAATTATTCAATATGTTGACTCACCTGTTGTACTGCTTCATATGATTATTAACCCATCTTCACTCGCCGTGCATAATGGTTTCTTGATGACAATGAAGATAATGATGTACAGTACTCTTTTTGGTGGTCAATGTATTCCTTTGTAACTGTTTTTAACTTTATCCTTTACCTAGACTGCAGACATCATAAAAACATTTTGGGGAAGATTTTGTTTAACAAATCTCAATTTTCCCACTCTGTTCTTGACTTTGATTCAAGAACTTCATATCTCCGTAGAACCTATTTAAGACTGGGATGAATTTTTTCCTTAGTACCGACGTTGACAGTTAATTATGTCACTGTTAAAGCAAAGGATACATTAATCACCTGAAGGCGTTGATTGGCTACTTGAAGGTTGCTGATCGTCAACGAAGGGTAATAATTGATCGGTTTTTAGAATTGAATTTTAATTAAATAGAGTTGATAATTTTATGTTGCATCTTTATTTCAACACCACCCCTAAGCTTGCGGGTACTCTGAAAAAAATGATGGACATCTTTATTAGTTTCCTACAAACTCGTGTTGAAACCCCACGACACCCAAAACAGTTTGATAATAATATTATATTATTTATATCTTGAATGGCTTAATAAAATTGCATTTTGGGTTGTTAGTATGCAAATTCTGAAGGATTCAATATGTTGACTCGCCTGTTGTACTGCTTCATATGATTATTAACCCATCTTCACTCGCCGTGCATAATGGTTTCTTGATGACAAAGAAGATAATGATGTACAGTACTCTTTTTGGTAGTCAATGTATTCCTTTGTAACCGTATTTAACTTTATCCTTTACCTAGACTGCAGACATCATAAAAAGATTGTGTGGAAAATATTGTTAACAAACTCATTTTTCCACTCTGTTCTTGACTTTTATTTATGAATTTCGTATCTCCGTAGAACCCATTTAAGATTGGGATGAATTTTTTCCTTAGCACAGACGTCGACAGATATCTATGTCATTGTAAAAGCAAAGGACACATTAATCGCCTGAAGGCGTTGATTGGCTACTTGAAGGTTGCTGATCGTCAACGGAGGGTAATAATTGATCAGTTCAATACCTGTTTTTAAAATTAAATTTTTATTAAACCGAGTTGAGGAAATGGGAATATTTCATGTTGCATCTTTATTTCAACTCCACCCCTTAGCTAGTGGGTACTCCGAAAAAAATGTCGGGAATCTCCTGTTGAAACCCCTGGACACCCAAAATAGTTTGAGCCAAATGTTATGATGAAGCCTTTTACAAGTCTGATGAAAATCTCTGACGAGATTTTTGTTTGTTAATTAGTTAAATTTCCTTTTTAACCCTTTCCCTCATACGACAATTCTGCAGCAGGCGACTTTGAACATATTTTGTCAAGATATAGAAAATCTCTATAATTGAATGGATAACCTATGACTAAAAGTGGAAAAACATTGTGGCAAAAGGAGAAATTGCTTGTTTTGAGCAATTTCTTCTTTTGTTAATGTTTTCAGAAAGCGTCTATATGAGGGAAAGGGTTAAATATGTGGCGAGGTTCAGTTGAGGAAGGCTATATAGCTTGTTTCCTGACAATAATTCTCTTTCTCTCTTACCAACTTTTTTATATTGGATTTCAAAAGAAACGACATTCATCCGTTATCAAAGTGAATTTCTTAAATGGTGTGATAAATGATTGCATTTTGGGTCATGAGTATGCCAATTCTGAATTATTCAATATGTTTACTCGCCTGTTGTACTGTTTCATATGATTATTAACCCATCTTCACTCGCCGTGCATAATGGTTTCTTGATGACAATGAAGATAATGATGTACAGTACTCTTTTTGGTGGTCAATGTATTCCTTTGTAACTGTTTTTAACTTTATCCTTTACCTAGACTGCAGACATCATAAAAACATTTTGGGGAAGATTTTGTTTAACAAATCTCATTTTTCCCACTCTGTTCTAGACTTTGATTCAAGAACTTCATATCTCCGTAGAACCAATTTAAGATTGGGATAAATTTTTTCCTTAGTACCGACGTTGACAGTTAATTATGTCACTGTTAAAGCAGAGGATACATTAATCACCTGAAGGCGTTGATTGGCTACTTGAAGGTTGCTGATCGTCAACGAAGGGTAATAATTGATCGGGTTTCAATCCCTGTTTTTAGAATTGAATTTTAATTAAACTGAGTTGAGAAAATGGGAATATTTCATGTTGCATCTTTATTTCAACTCCACCCCTAAGCTTGTGGGTACTCCGAAAAAAATGATAGACATCTTTATAAGTTTCCTACAAACTCATGTTGAAACCCCCGGACACCCAAAACAGTTTGATAATATCATATTATAATGTCTCTCCCATACATGGGGGTGACATATTGTTTTTGCCCTTTCCGTCTGTCACACTTGTTTCCGCTCAATAACTGAAGAACGCTTGGGCGTAGGAACTTCATACTTTGTATGCGGGTTGGTCATGACCAGTAGCTGTCCCCTATTGATTTTGATGTCAGAAGGTCGAGGTCACGGTGACCTTGTGAGGTAAAAAATGGTTTCCGCTCAATAACTGAAGAATTCTTTGGCCGAAGAACTCCTTACTTGGTATGAAGGTTTGCCATGCCCAGTAGAAGACTCCTATTTATTTTGAGGTTGGTACATTTAAAGTCAAGGTCACAGTGACCTTCAGCTGAAGGTCACAGTGACAATAAAGAATGCTTATGTCGAGAAACTTCATACCTGGTGTGCAGGTTAGTCCTAACCAGTAGATGACCCTTATTGATTTTGAGGTCACAAGGTCAAAGGTCAAGGACACATTAACAATGAGCTGAGAAATAGTTTTTGCTTAATAACTGTAGAATGCTTTGGCCATGGAAGTTAATACTTGGTGTGCAAGTTGGTCACCACCAGCAGATGACCCCTATTGATTTTGAGGTCACTAGGTCATGGTATCCTTCAGCTGAAAAATGGTTTCCGCTCAATAACTAAAGAATGCTTATGTCGAGGAACTGGTGTGTAGGTTGGTCCTAACCAGTAGATGAACCTTATTGATTTTATTTGATTTTGAGGTCACAAGGTCAAAGGTCTTTCGACTCGCATCATTTCTTTTCCTCCCCTACAACCACACTAATGGGGAGACGAGCGCTTTTTTAAAAAAGCAATCTCTAGTTTATATCTTGAATGGCTTAATAAAAAATGCATTTTGGGTTGTTAGTGTGCCAATTCTGAAGGATTCAATATGTTGTCGCCTGTTGTACTGTTTCATATGATTATTAACCCATCTTCACTCGCCGTGCATAATGGTTTCTTGATGACAATGAAGATAATGATGTACAGTACTCTTTTTGGGTGGTCAATGTATTCCTTTGTAACTGCTTTTAATTTTATTTTTTACCTAGACTGCCTACATCTTGAATACGTGAACAAATATTTATAAATAATCTTGTTAATAGCAATTTCCTCCTTTTGCCACACTATTTTTTACTTTAATTCAAGAACTTCAGATAAAGTTTAATTTTTTTGTTCCTTAGCACAGACGTTGACAGTTAATTATGTCATCGTTAAATGTAGACATTGATTGGCAACTTGAAAGGTTGCTGATCATCATCGGAGGATAATAATGAATCGGTTTTCAATCCCTGCTATTTTATCTATAACTAGCTAAAAAAAAAAAAAAATTATTGCTATTCAGATAAGTTGCGATCAATTACGAGATTTTGCTAAAGAAATTCAATAAAAGTTGCCTGAAGCCACATGATGAACTTGAAGGTCATAGCTGTAAAGCAAGGATGACTACATAAATATCATCCACTTGACTGATGGCTTCCATCATAAAGGTTTATCCTTAAGTGACTAATGAATCTGATTTTGTAAAGCATGTGCCACCAATCTTAAACCAGGCTAGCTGGTGTGGATCTATACTGTTGGTTGCCCAAATCTATATATTTTATATCGATGAACCAAAAACTGACAGATGTCGACTACAAATGTTTGCATACAGATAGGTTTTATGGTCATGGAATATTCCCATTGTTGTATTTTGGCACATTGGCAGCCAACTTGAAAATATTAGAGAATTAAGCATTAATTATATTTTCTATAGTTCTGCCTTGATGGGCAGCAGGTTTTTTGTATGTGGTCAAAGGTTTCAAGGTCTTTGAACTGCCAGCATATCAATATTTGACCATTTACAAATAATTTTCCAATATGTAACCAGATGAGCAGTGATGAGTAGTATCTCGTTAACATGACTGTTGTTGATTACAATTTTAGACTCTGAGCCCTAGTTCTGTTATTTCACGGATATTTTTTCCCACACAACAAATCTACATATTTGAAAATATCTAGACAAATGCAGGAAAAATCTCACATTTTTAGCTCACCTATGCACGAAGTGCAAGGTGAGCTATTGTGATCACATTTTGTCCGGCGTCCGTCCGTCGTGCGTCGTCAACATTTGAGCTCTACGGGCTACATTTTGCATCCAATGTTCATGAAAGTGTATCAGAACGTTCATCTCCATTAAATCTTGGACAAGTTCGAAACTGGGCCATATGAGGTCAAAAACTAGGTCACTAGGTCGAATTGAAGGGAAATCTTGTTAACACTCTGGAGGCCACATTATCAACTTGACCATGTTGAAACTTTATCAGAATGTTTGTCTTGATGATATGTAGGCCAAGTTTGAACATGGGTCACCTCGGGTCAAAAAGTAGGTTACTAGGTCAAATTGAAGGAAAATCTTGTTAACACTCCAGAGGCCGCAATTTTTGCTTCAGCAGTTTGAAATTTTGTCAAAATGTTTGTCTTAAAAATATCTAGGTCAAGTTCGAATATGGGTTATGCCGGGTCAAAAACTAGGTCACTAGGTCAAATTGAAGGACAATCTTGTTAACACTTTTGATGCCGCATTTTTTGCTTCAGCAGCTTGAAATTTTGTCAGAATGTTTGTCTTAAAGATATCTAGTTCAAGTTCAACTATGGGTCATATTGGATCAGAAACTAGGTCGCTAGGCCACTAAGCCCAATTGAAGGGTAATCTTGTTAACACTCTGGATACTGCATTTTTAATTTCAGCATGATAAAACTTTATCTGAATGTTTTTCTTGATATGTAGGCCAAGTTTAAATATGGGTCATGCTGGGTCAAAAACTAGGTCACTAGATCAAATTGAAGGAAAATCTTGTGAACACTTTGGATGCCGCATTTTGTGCTTCAGCAGCTTGAAATTTGGTCAGAATGTTTGTCTGAATTATATCTAGGTCAAGTTCGAATATGGGTCATATTGGAACAGAAACTAGGTCAATAAAGGAAAATATTGTTCAAACTCCGGAGGCCGCATTTTTACTTTGAGCAAGTTGAAACTTTGTCAGAATGTTGTCTTGATGATATCTAGTCCATGTTGGAATATGGGTCATATCAGGTAAAACAATATAGATCACTAGGCCAAATGAAGGAAAATATTGTTAACACTGTGGAGGTTGCATTCAGAATAATTGTCTTGATGTGTTTTGCATTGCAGTACATTGTATAATTAAGGTGAGCGATCCAGGGCCATCATGGCCCTCTTGTTTATTTATTAGTTGAAAACGGTGTTGCTCGTGGGCATTTTCTGCTTTTACCAATTTTTGTTAAAGTAGTTGTGTTACAGAAGTGTTTACAAGTGGGAAAGGGTTCATCTTTAACAAGAGAATATTTACTCAAGTTCAATGTTTTCTTCTGTAATAAATTTGAATTATATTTTCAATAATTATCAGCAGAATGGGAAATTTCTTTCTGATTTTGCACAATATTTTGGCCGCAATGTTTTCATTTGAGAAAGTACTGAAAGCAACGTTCTTTAAAATGAGTAATATTGCCTTTTCCTACACTGTTTCAAAAGATATTTTTTCTTGCAATTAATGTTTTGTCATGTAACACTTTGAACCTTGTTGGGATGACAACTTAATCCATTCTCAGAGAGTTTCAGGATGGGCGACCGTCACACCATCAGAGCTGTGGGTGGGACAATTTGTTTGAACCGTCTCGTTTAGAGGTTTTCTCTTTCGGAATGGGGGAAAATGATTTTGTCCAGACTGGTTGTCTATTCTGGCATAAGCCGCAAGGTTTTCAGGAAGAATAACTTGTTCTGATCAACATGTTCAAAGTATTAATCCTGTCTTGCAGACAAATAAGAAAATGTTAACTAGGGAAAATATTCATAACATTTTAAAACTTGAATGGAGTAAAAAATGTGGCAAAACTTTCTTCTGATTTGATTTGAACTTTGGGTTGATCACTTAAAACTTGTTAACCCTCATCATGAAAGTCACTTTTGGACTTGGTTTTTACCTTTCTGCCTTCATGTACTTCAAAATTGGTGATAACTGAGGCCACATCTGGTGCCTCTGTGTGGGTTAGAATGTATGCATATCGTGTCCTGTACTGTACATTAAGTATTTTCCTGATTGTGTGTCTTTCAGGTGTGTTCAGAAGATGTATGTTGGCCAACCACTGTGGTAAGGAATGCTGAAAACAGATGGGAAGATTGGAGTTTCACTTGTAAGTTATCTCTCAAGTCATCTCGCATAAAGCATGCAATCCTTTACTGGCATTAAGTGTTGGCCATGATGAAATTCAGCCTTAGGACACTTCAGAATTGTAAACTGTTGATAAAGGTTGTCTGAGCAAATTAGATAATAACACAAAATTAAGTTCAATGAAGTACCAGCTTTTATAGTGTTTTAAATGTTTGCTATGATGATTTTTAGCCTTAGGACACTTCTGAATCTTTGGAACGGTTGATACAGGTTGTCTGAGCAAACAAAATTTCAACAAATTTATTGAAGTAAAACGCAAACCTTGCTAATATCCATTTGGAAAGGCGTACACATTTGCTCAAGACCGGAGTCGGGCTTTTGCTTTACTTTCTATTATAGTCTGCAATAGTACTTGCAATTATCTGTTACAATAATAAAAGAAAAATATGCTTAAAAGTTGGGGTGATTAAAAATCTGTAACCCCTCTGAGAATTTATGACTAGATAAACTGCAGACAAATTTAAATGTCGCGTTCTTTCAACGATTATTTAAAATCTTCCCGATTTACAAATTTAATTATTTTACAAAATTTGAAAACCCTTAAAAGAGTGTTTTTAAGGTTTGTCTTTATCTTAAGGCAGCTTGGATAACTTTATAAAGGAACATATTTTGCTATGATGAACATCTCTAAAGGGACACTTGTGTCCCAGCTGATCTCTATGATGAGACACTCGTCTCACTGAGCAAAATGTGTGGACTTTCATTGCATAGAAAAGAATTATCTCCCTTGATGGCTGTCTGACTTGATTTTTATGCGAAGTATGAGGGGCATATTGTGATCTTTATACGAAGTATGAGGGGCATATTGTTTTCCGGTCTGTTAGTCCGTCCGTCCGTTCGTCCGTCCCGCTCAGGTTAAATTTTTTGGTCAAGTTAGATTTTAGTGAAGTTGATGTACTATCATTATGAAACTTTACACAAATGACAATCAACATATCATTGTTTAAAAAATTGTATCAATTTGAGGTTGGACCAACTGTTCGTCCGTCTGTTCGTCTGTCTGTTCGTCCATTCCATTCTCAGGTTAAAGTTTTTGGTCAAGTTAGATTTTAGTGAACCTGATGTCCTATCATTATGAAACTTCACACAAATGACAATCAACATATCATTGTTTAAAAAATTGTATCAATTTGAGGTTGGACCGTCTGTTCGTCTGTCTGTTCGTCCATTCCATTCTCAGGTTAAAGTTTTTGGTCAAGTTAGATTTTAGTGAACCTGATGTCCTATCATTATGAAACTTCACACAAATGACAATCAACATATCATTGTTTAAAAAATTGTATCAATTTGAGGTTGGACCGTCTGTTCGTCTGTCTGTTCGTCCATTCCATTCTCAGGTTAAAGTTTTTGGTCAAGTTAGATTTTAGTGAACCTGATGTCCTATCATTATGAAACTTCACACAAATGACAATCAACATATCATTGTTTAAAAAATTGTATCAATTTGAGGTTGGACCAACTGTTCGTCCGTCCGTTCGTCTGTTCGTCCATTAACAACCGGGGCATCCGTGTTCCATGGACACATTTTCTTGTTCAGTATAAATTTAAGACATTGCAAGAAAGAGTAAATTTGTTTTTTATATTATGGTTAACAAAAGATTGCTTTTTGCAAGAAAAGGTTTAAATTTCATATATTTCTCTGCAAAACTTTTCTGAAAGAGCGAGCCTGAATTGGGTTTAAATTAGAAAATGTCTAGCAGTTTTGTCTATGATGAACTTTACTTAGGACACTTACTGAGTTTCTGTGATGCTAGTTTAGTCTGAGCAAAACTGTTTAATCTTGTACTCTTGTTAGATAATGGTCTTCCCCTTTATTTTCTGAATGGTAGAAAGCCGACTAACCTCATCCTCTGATGATTTGAGAGCAATTTAAAATTCAACAATTTGATTTGTTTAGTAGAAGCATCTTGCACTGCACTGCAGTTGATCACATACCATGTTGACAGATAGACGGTCTTGTATAGAATTTCATTTTTTCAAAAAAAAAATGTAAGCCCATCTGTGGAAAAGGGTACATGTTGACATTAGTGAACAGTAGATTCAGATTGGCTTTTCTGTCTGAAGAATCTTTATTCAGGGTCTACACAAGCTGACTGGAGCTTCTGACATGCTTGTGTAAGTAATATTTGAACAGTGTTTATATTCCTCAGTGTGTACATACATAGAAGAGAAGAGAAGTGGTACCTTTTCCCATGGATAGGCTCAAATGGAAATGCATTTACGATATGTTGCTCATTTGAATAATGCTGCGACATTTGCAAAGGTGCTAGAATACAGAGATTTCTACGAAATGTGACCCGATTCATATGGATACGTTCTACCAAATCTCAAAAAAAAAAAATTCCTTCTCATAATAATTTTGAAACAAAAATGTGGTTTTAATTAAGGTAAAACCAAAGAATAGTGGTAAATAAAAACATTTCTGTAACATGTAGAGGTTAAGTTTGTCAGGATGATATGCTACGATGCTGATAACAATGAAGATAGTTATCGTACTGAGCAACTGAGCAGTCTTGCCCATAGCTTTATACTGGTTCCATGCTATTCAAATTTCTGGCAATTTAAAACACACTTGTAATGAAATAGCAACTTGTCAAATTAAATACTATACAAGAAAATGTTTTTTTCTTTATCCAGAACTTTGGTTTACTTTCAATCTTGTTAAGTGCTGTGAAATAATTTAATACATTAACATCCCATTTACAACAAATCGTCCAAATATTGGTATCTTATTAAAGTTTGAAGGGGCTTGTGTTCATGCATGTGGATGCTGTTACTACAAGGAAGAGCATTTTTTAATTGACCGACACCGAGGAAGGACAATTGGTGGACCAGGAGGAATGAAGATCGGTTTATCCAGTTCACTTACGGCACTGAGGAAGGACAAATGATGGACCAGGAGGAATGAAGTTTCAGTTTATCCAGTTTACTTGCAACATTGTTTGGAGTGTGCTGCAATTTAGTTCACACTTCAACAATGAGTTGTTTATTGAGTGGATATTCAAATTCATCACACATCTTTGACCAGTTTGTTGCTAGCATTTTTAAAAGAATCGCCATAGGAATAATGATTGTTAACGAGGTTGTGGAAAGATTTCGGACCCGAGACTTGCGACTGGTCTGGAGAGACATCAAAAGATTATCAAGAATACTTACAACATTGTTTGGAATGTGCTACACTACAACAATTAAGTTGTTCATTGAGTGGATATTTAAATACATCAGATATGTTGACCCAAATGGAGACAGAATGGAGGACACTTGTAATAAAACAGAAAATACTAATTTCTATGTCTCACTAGATTCAAGACCAGTGCATTTGAAAATAGATAGATTTGGTCACTTGGTCTTTTCCCACATATAGAAGCTTTTTGATGAATCTGCAGCAGACGACTTTTGGAAACATTTTGGCTTAATGAGAAATTGCTTATAATGATCAAAACCCTTACCCATTTGCATGTTATGACTTGACAAAATCTTACAAAGTCTCTATAAATGAATATTTATTGAATAGAGTTGAAAACATTGAGACAAAAGGAGAAATAGCTAATTATGAGCAATTTCTTTTTTTGAAATAATGTTTCCAAAATATGTTTGCTGCAGATTCGTCAACACGCATCTGCAGGTAGGAAACAAATAGTGATTGTTTATATCATTAAATATCTCTGTACATAAATCTTTACAATATCCAGCTATTTTTGAACTGTAAGGGCTTGTATAGATTTGGAAGATCATTTTGACAAATCTTCCTATTATTCAAGTGCAGCGGTTGTATGTTCGAAGTCGTCTGCTGCAGAATTGTCCTATGAGGGAAAGGTTAAAGGTGTCTGGTCAATATGTACGGTTAAAAATGTACTTGTTCTCAAAGTCCACCTGTTACTGGTCTATAAATTTCCCTCATACGACAATTCTGCAGCAGAAGACTTTGAACGTATTTTGTCAAAACATAGGTTATCCATTCAATTATGGAGAAAAAAAAGTGGAAAACATTGCGACAAAAGGAGAAATTGCACATTTTGTCCAATTTCTTCTTTTGTCACTATGTTTTCAAAAAGCCATCTGATGCAGAGGCGTCAGAAAGAGTATATATGAGGGAAAGGTGTCCACCTGTTACTGGTCTATAAAAGAAATGATGCTAAGCCTATTATCCATGATGAGAGCTTTGCTTTGTAGCCCAATTTATGGTCACTGCAACTATTACTAGTGAAGTGGAATCTTAGTGGTTAGTGTGGTGTATTTGAAACCAGGCATCATGGGTATGATTCCCACTAGCGGTGGAGTGCCCCTTAGGCAAGGCACATTTACTAGCCTAGTATCCCAGGGAGTATGTGTAAGTGTTCTGTTGCCCCGAAATAATGTTGAAAATGGTATAAAAAACGAAGCAGTCCCTTTTTGTGTCACCCAGCGTAGCATGGTAGGTACATAGGGATTACTTTTTAACCAGGTTTTCCGTAGGAAAAATCTGGTTATTAGTTTGGCGAAGTCGGCGGGCGGGCGGGCGTCAACTTTCCTTGTCCGGACCATAACTTTGTCATGCATAGAGATATTTTCAAATAACTTTGCACAAACATGCACCATATCAAGACGATGTGCCAAATGCAAAAAAAAAATCTGTAGATTCACGGTCAAGGTCAGTGATAAGAAATAGACTTTAATTGAACTTTTCTTGTCCGGACCATAACTTTGTCATGCATAGAGATATTTTCAAATAACTTGGCACAAATATGAACTATATCAAGACGATGTGCCAAATGCAAAAAATTCTGTACATTCAAGGTCACAGTGATAAGAAAAAGACTTAAATTGAACTTTTCTTGTCCAGACCATAACTGTGTCATGCATAGAGATATTTTCAAATAACTTGGCACAAATATGAACTATATCAATATGATGTGTCACATGCAAAACTTTTGTCTGTAGCTTTAAGGTCAAGGTCACAGTGACAACAAATTGACATCAGTTGAACTTTTCTTGTCCGGACAATAACTTTTTCATCCATAGAGATATTTTCAAATAGCTTGGAACAGATATACACCATATCAAGACGCTGTGTCATATGCACACTTTATGTGTTTAGCTTCCAGGTCAAGGTCACAGTGACAGAAAATATACTTTACTTGAACTTTTTTTGTTCAGACCATAACTTTACCATGCATATAGATATTTTCAAATAACTTTGCACAAACATGCACCATATCAAGACGATGTGCCAAATGCAAAAAAAAAATCTGTAGATTCACGGTCAAGGTCAGTGATAAGAAATAGACTTTAATTGAACTTTTCTTGTCCGGACCATAACTTTGTCATGCATAGAGATATTTTCAAATAACTTGGCACAAATATGAACTATATCAATATGATGTGTCACATGCAAAACTTTTGTCTGTAGCTTTAAGGTCAAGGTCACAGTGACAACAAATTGACATCAGTTGAACTTTTCTTGTCCGGACAATAACTTTTTCATCCATAGAGATATTTTCAAATAGCTTGGAACAGATATACACCATATCAAGACGCTGTGTCATATGCACAATTTATGTGTTTAGCTTCCAGGTCAAGGTCACAGTGACAGAAAATATACTTTACTTGAACTTTTTTTGTTCAGACCATAACTTTACCATGCATATAGATATTTTCAAATAACTTCGCGCAAATATGCTCCATATTAAATAACTTAAGTTTCATAACCTCGGGCCCTGGATCTAGTCTGTTTGCAAAGGCATAAACGCGTTACTATCAAGTAAAGGGTTAAGGCAGATCACTGATTACTAACCTGGCATTAGGGATCCTAAAATGTGGCTGCTTACAACAAAAGGTTGCTTAATATCTGTTATCTATTATATGTTCTTAATAAATGAGGCCATCAACACACGATTGACTGTATTGAACTGATATTTGTTAGATAAAATTGTGATATATTTAATTGACAAAGTAATTATGATTATTCATCAATAGAAATATTCCCTGTTACTTGAATTACTAGCTTTGATTAACTATTAACAGAAAGATTTGACAGATCTGTTAATTCTTAATTAAACACCTTCCATTATAGAAAACCTGGTTTCATGGAATTTCCATGTCTTGTTGTTTGTCTGTCACACTTTCAATGAGCTGGTGACACATGTGCCACTCCATTCTAGTTCCCTAATAATGTTGCTTTGAAACATCTAGGAATTAATTGTGTTGCACAGTCGGAAACATGTTAAAAGGGGAAAGTTGTTAACTTCAAGCTATTTATTTTAAGCCTCTGCAGCAGACGGCTTTTTGAAAACACAGTGACAAAAGAAGAAATTGCTCAAAACAAAGAGTTTTTGTGATCGCCTTTTGTCCGTCGTCAACATTTGCTTGTTAACACTCTAGAGGCAACATTTTGCATCCAATCCTCATGAAAGTTTATCAGAACATATGTCTTTATCAAGTCTAGGCCAAGTTCGAAACTGGGTCATGTCGGGTTAAAAACTATTGTTGTCGGGCCAAATTGTAGAACAATCTAGTTAACACTATAGAGATTGCATTTTTGATTTGAGCAGCTTGACATTTGGTCAGAAAGTTTGTCTTGATGATATTGCCATTGGCACAAAAAGAGTTAAGTCTTAAATAGCCCATTCACAGGTGAACGATTCCAGGACCTCATGACCCTCTTATATAATGTTTGGGGATCCATCTGAAATCGTTTATGAGGGATTGTAAGGATTTGAGCAGGAAATGTTACTCTGTAAATTGGCAATGATTGCCCTAAGTTATGGCCCCTTTCCATCAGGGATATGCTGCTTTTTAAATTTGTTTGAAAGCATTGAAAATTTTCAAGCACACGGATTTTTGAAAACATGGTGACGAAAGAAGAAATTGCTCAAAACAAGTAAATTCTCTTGTCACCATGTTTTCAACTCTATTCAATTTAAAGGGAGTTTCCAAAACCAATCGGGTATGTTTTCAAAGTCGTCTGCAGCAGAATTGGCGCATGTGGGAAGGGGTTAAGTTAAAAAAAAAGTGTACTCTAATGTTTGGACAGTCCGATCAAAATGAATTACGCACTCTTGCCGTGAATATAGGGATATGATTTAAATCATTGTTGACTGACAATGTTGCTATGGTTATTGAATTTTGGAAGAGAATTAAGTTAAAATGTTATTTAGTGTGCTTAACTAACCCTTTCTCAGATCTCTGTGAATCACTTTTGAAAACATTTTGACAAAAGGAAAATTTGCTATACAATTTATCCTATTGCCAGTTTCAACCCAGTTCAGTAATTATACCCTCATTTATAATGATTAAGTATTGTGTCTAGCTTTTGTGATCAATCGCTGTTCCGTCGTCTGTTCAAAGAATTCAATTCAATGCAGGACTTAGGTTGCTACGTCATCAGAAAAGGGGGAAAAACTGCCAAAACTTTAAGAATCTTGTACAAGCCCGATTTTAAAATTAGTTTGCACAAAATGTTCCTTGGTACCACCTACCAAATTGTTCAAATTATTTCAATATGTTGAAAAACAATTCTGCCACAGCTTGTTTTTCCTTATATGTATACATAGTGTAAACTTTAAAAACATATAGGCCTTGATTTTAAAATAATTTTGGTTCAAATGTTCCTTGGGTCTTCTACCAAGACTTGAAATTATTGCAATCTGTTGATAAATACCACAAGAGGGCGTTGTTTGTTTTCCTTGTATGCCTATCATAAGAACATTGAACACTGGTTCTTTTAAATTAGGAGAGCGATCTAGTTTGGGATTTTGTCATAGATGTTTCAACTTCATCTGCAGCAGAATTGCTGTATGTGGGAAAGGGTCAACACAGTTCCTTATTGTGAGAAACTATGGCAACTCAAATCCTGTTAATATTGATATTTGAGTACCCTATTTACATGAAACGAGGGCCTGATACAGCTGAACCCACTTCCTAGGTACTTTGGATTTCTTTCCGTCTCCGCCATATCAACACATCTGCAGCAGACGACTTAAGAAAACATTGAATTTACACAAGTTGACAAATCTTCGACAAGCTTGTGTTCATTATATATGTGAATATTGTAGATCTAGAACAGACTGCGTATGCATGAGCTGATCTGGATCTTCATTGGTCGCCTTTTATCATGGACGGGAGCATGTGTGGATGTGGAAACTGCATTACTACCAGGCAGGCCATAGCTTAGGTTCCCATGTTAATTAACCCACATACAACAAATCTATAGCAGACGACTTTGAAAACAGCAATATTAAAATATGGAATATCTCTATAAATGCAATAATAACAAGTAATACTGTGTTAGCTAAAGCAAAAACAAAAAGTCACCCACTGCCATTTGTTTTGAAACGGTGGCCATTTTAAAACTTAAATTCAAGGAAAACTTGAATTCAAGAAATGGCGGCCATTTTGAGAAAAAAAAAAGTTGGATGCACCCCTTTGAGTGTGTATCTATTCATGTGTGAAGTTTGATAGAGATCGCACCATCGAAACATAAAATCAAGAAATGGTGGCCATTTTGAAAAAAAAAAAAGTTGGGTGCACCACTTTGAGTGAGTATCTATGTGTGTGTGAAGTTTGATAGAGATCGCACCATCGATGTCTGAGAAATCGCGCGGAAACTTGAAATCACGAAATGGTGGCCATTTTGAAACGGCGGCCATTTTGAAAAAAAAAAAAGTTGGATGCACCCCTTTGAGTGAGTATCTATTCATGTGTGAGAAGTTTGAAACTTATATTCAAGGGAAACTTGAATTCAAGAAATGACGGCCATTTTGAAACTTATATTCAAGGGAAACTTGAATTCAAGAAATGGCAGCCATTTTGAGAAAAAAAAAATGTTGGATGCACCCCTTTGAGTGTGTATCTATTCATGTGTGAAGTTTGATAGAGATCGCACCTTCGAAACATAAAATCAAGAAATGGTGGCCATTTTAAAACGGCGGCCATTTTGAAAAAAAAAAAGTTGGGTGCACCACTTTGAGTGAGTATCTATGTGTGTGTGAAGTTTGATAGAGATCGCACCATCGATGTCTGAGAAATCGCGCAGAAACTTGAAATCACGAAATGGTGGCCATTTTGAAAAAAAAAAAAGTTGGATGCACCCCTTTGAGTGAGTATCTATTCATGTGTGAAGTTTTATAGAGATCGGACCATCAAAACTTAAAATCTAGAAATGGCGGCCATTTTGAAAAAAAAAAAAGCTAGATGCACCACTTTGAGTGCGTATCTATGTATGTGTGAAGTTTGATAGAGATCGCACCATCGATGTCCGAGAAAACTGGCGGACAAGTTCAGGACTAAGAAAAAACAAAAAAATAATAATAAGAAACTGAGCAAAAACAATAAGTCCCCAAAACTCCGTTTGGGTGACTTAATAAGTGAATAGAGTCGAATACATTGTGGAAAAAGATGAAAATTGCTCCTTTTGCCCAATGTTTTTAAAAGTCGTCTGCTGCTGAGGAGTCTGAAAGCGTCTATAAGTGGGAAAGGATTAGTTAAACGAAAAACTTCCTTGAGATAAGTTATTGAAGCAGTGGAAAAAGATGAAAATTGCTCCTTTTGCCCAATGTTTTTAAAAGTCGTCTGCTGCTGAGGAGTCTGAAAGCGTCTATAAGTGGGAAAGGATTAGTTAAACGAAAGACTTCCTTGACATAAGTTATTGAAGCATCCAAACAGTTGATTACAATGAATTTTGTAGGTCAAAACTCCTAACCCTTTCATTAAATCGTCAGTAAACTACTTCGAAAACACCTAAGCAAAAATATAGAAAGTCTCTATCAATGAAATTCTAACTATTGAATAGGGTTGAAAACATTGTGGCAAAAATTTCCCTCGATGGTTTCAAAATTTGTCTTCTGGAAAGGCGTTAGAAAGCGTCTGTAAGAGAATACGGGTTAAACAAATCTTTTTTATCAATGCTGAATAATTCTACAACAATTTCTTTTTAAGATGTATATTATTGCTGCAGGAGATAAAGGATAATCAGCTTAAATTGGATGAAACTATCGGGTGATGATCAAATTAATCATTCAGAAAACAGAAAAGGAAAATGATATGGTATTTATATTAAAACTTACTGTAACATGATATACTAGCATTAAAAGATTTATATGTTATACCATTATTATAATTGTGTATTGTTCCTCCTTGGCGCTCAGCGTTCAGGGGTTAGCATTACGATTGACTGGCTGGTTTCGGGACAAATGGTCCAGTAGAATTGGTAACCTACCCAGGATATGCAGTGTTATAACAGAACAAGAGGGCCAAGACGACTCTACATTGATCACCTGAGTGTATTTGCCAATATCGGGTATAATTTGATAAAGCCAGGGAATCATTTCCCCCCCTAGTCGCCATGTTTTTCATCCAATCAACAGGGCTCGATTTTTTTTGGTAGAAGGAACATTTCTACTTAATTATCTTTAAATACGATGAGCAAATTCAGAGGAGAAGAATTTAGCCATTTTGCCCCCTTTCTGACGAGTAGTTTGATAATACTACCTTGTCCGGTCCGCATCTCAACCATACTGGGTGGTATTCAATAAAATTGTACATGAAGCTTCTATACCAACAGTCAGGCGCGTAGCTAGGCTTACGCACGTACGCACGTGCGTAAGAAATATTTTGAGAGTTCCAAAAATGAAAATGAAACAAATGCGAAAAATGCAATAAAAACAGGACCCTATGGAGGGTAAGGGTGAAAACGGACAAATCAGTACAATTCAGACATGATCAAATTGTCACATGAATAATCTATATTTATTGATAATATTAGATGTCCTATGTAGTTTGTATACAGTCATATAGTATTTTCATATTGTACATGGGAGTACGATATTCGAATTCTATTGTTGGAGCGAATTGTGGTCCGTGTCATTTATTTGGATCTGAGAAGAGATCGCTAGTGTCGCAACCTGCAACAATCAACCGACCCAAGCAATCTTGGCAAGGTCATCACCGCTCACATTAAGTGCAAGACACATGCGCATTCGCTTGAAGCGGCTGAACATTTCACTACAGTTATGTCTGGAATTAAGAAAAGCATTGCCCAATCAGTTTCCTATGCCAATAATTAGCAAGAACATACATGTATTACAAGGCACAATTGATACAACTATATCCTTTGTTGTAAACACAATCTAGCTATAGTATACGTGGTCATGAGGATACAAATAGGAACTTTAAAGCACTTTTAGAATACCATGCCAAATATAACCCTGTGCTGCGTGATCATTTGAAGAACGGTGACACGATACACTTCATCCGCTATACAAAATTAAGTAATCACGATATGCGGGGATCAAATCAGAGAGGAAATTTTGCGCAAATGCAAAAGTGTTCCGTTCTTTGGGTTAATGACAGACGAAGCCAATGACGCATCTACAATGGAGCAAGTGACGCTCTGTTTGAGGTACTTCGACCATACAACCAAGTCGGTTAGGCTACGATGGAGTACCAACATGTCCAGAAAGTTCCATGGTGTTCGAGCGAGTTCGGCAGATAATTCCCGACGCAGTGTACAACCACTGCAAAGCTCACTGTCTTAACATTGCTATATCATGCGTCCGAGGAGCCACTTGCCAGAAACATGATAAAGACCGTTCAAGAAGTGGCGTTCCTGTTTTACTTCTCGGGCAAACGGTTGTTGTGTTTTCATGAAACTAAGTAAGCATAAAACACATGGAACATCGGACTAAATTACAGTCGCACTTAACACTTTCAAATGCTCGTATACGGCGGTCGTTGACAGCTTAGATGACCTCTTCCATAACTATAGTGATGCCAAAGCCGGGGCATATGAACTGCGATCACTCAGTTCGGTTTCTTCGAGGCTTCACTTTTGTTGAAATGCCAGTTAATGTTGGTAAAAAAAAATTCCGAATGCTGCAAACTGTTTAAGGGTAGTTTGTGTAGATGTGCCGTACATAAGGGTATCGAGTAGGCTCATTTAGATATTGTGAAATATACGTCAGAAGTCACCTGATCCCATATAGATGACCCCCTAGAATGGTGCGTAGTCCACAAATCGACCCAGCTACGCGCCTGACAGTAGATGTGCATATCATAAAGGTCTTACAATCGCATGTTTTTTTGCAGAGTTATGGCCCTTTTGTTGGTCGGTCAGAAGCCATATTTTGAGTCAAGGTGCTGTTTTGGGGATATTTATCATCTTCAGTGATAGTTCTAGTTTGACCTGGTATAGTGTAATGTTTCTAGTAGGAAAGAGCTTTGCAATAGCTGATTTTTTTTCTTCGAAAAACAGATGGGCTAAAAATGGTAGTAGTGGCTTCCTCCCTTGGCGCTCTAGTTCAAAACAGAAATGTAGGCATTGTCCGAATGCAACTGGAGGCATGATAAACAACACATTATGTCAGTTTTCACATATATATATACTAACGGAAATTAAAAACTGTGCATGCCTTCAATTTGAATATTTTTTAAAATACCATTATCATAAAATTTAGTACACGTTATCAATATGCTATGCGAAACCTGTGTACAACTTTTCGCTTGAATCGCACGTGCGGTTCGTGCAGTAGCCGACGACGTTGGTTTACATGTGTATTGGGTCTCGCACTTTACACAGTCGAAAGTTTACACTTTTAAAAGCATTAACCATTTGTTAAAGATTTAATCAATCGGAAAAACATCGAAAGGTTGTTGTTGTGCTGGATTGTTACGATGCCACGGCTTACCGAAAATCAGCGTTTGCGTGCCATCGGGATGCTGCAAGGCAGCAAAACCAGGTCGCTCAACAATTTGGTGTGCATAGGAACACTATAAGTTCACTGTATAGACGTTACCAGCACACTGGCAGTACTCGGGACTACCCTCGACCTGGGGCACCGCGTGTGACGTCGCTTCTACAAGACAACCATATTCGGCTCACTCATCTTCGTAACCATTTCCAATCTGCAAGTTTGACGGCTAGAACTATTCCTGGACACCAAATAATTAATCCGAGAACTGTTCGGAACCGTTTGCGTGCCCGCGACGTCCAGTTTTGCACGCCTAGGATGGTGTCGAATTCGCCTAAGGTTTACCCATAGATTATGGGGGAAAATACTCTTCACGGACGAGTCACAACCAATATTTGCCACATTAGTTGGGTTTATGAGACGAAGGTTACGTGCAGTCATCAATGCATTAGGCGGACATACCAGATATTGAGTTTGTGACTTTGGATTTCACCCCACCAGTCTTTGACGCGATGCCAAGATTAAATGAGTAACATTTTTGGTGATTATGTAAAGGATAGATTGATAAACTATTATGTTGTTTAAAATATGTACCATGTTATGAAATAAAAAAATTGCGAACATTTTCCCGATGCACAGTTTTTAATTTCCGTTAGTATATATAGTAAACTGACCTCGTCATGTATTCATTGTTTGACAACAATCCACCAAAGGCACCTACTCAACAGAAAAACTTACGAGACCAGTAATTAAAATTGCTCCTTTAAAAGTAACGCAGATTTGTCTTGCGTTACAGAGTTTTAAAGAATTCCATCTTTCCCCCAAACAAGAAATCTGCAGCAGATGACTTCAAAAATAATTAGGCGAACTAGCTATAAATGCAGAGTTGAAAACATTATGTCAAATGAAGAAATACCTCATTTTGACATCTGATTGTGACCATGTGTGTCCAGTAACTTGAGAATCCCAAGATGCATAGTTGAGATGAGGGCCGGACAAGGTAGTCCTATCAAACAGTACTCTTTTGACCTCTGATGTGACCTTCACCTTTGAGGTACAAGCCACCTCATCATGGTGAACATGTGTGTCCAGTAACTTGAGAATCCCAAGATGCATGGTTGAGATGCGGGGCGGACAAGGTAATCCTATCAAAAAGTACTCATTTCAACCATGGACATGCAAGTGTGACCTTGACATTTGAGGCACAGGCCTGGGTCATCATGGTGAACGTTTGTGCCAAGTTTCTTTGAAATCCTATGATGCATGGTTGAAATGCAGGCCGGACATTTCTATCAAATAGTACTCATTTTGACCTTTGACCTCTAAGTGTGACCTTGACATTTGAGTTACAGGCCTAGGTCTTGTGCGCGACACGCCGCATCATCATGGTGGAACGTTTGTGCCAAGTTTCTTTCAAATCCTATGCATGGTTAAGATGCGGACCGGACTGACAGACGTAGAAGGGCCATTACTTGGTATAGAAGCTTCATGTAAAATGTTATTGAATTCCACCCAGTGGTTTGTAAGAAATAGGGCGGACAAAATGTGGTGTCCGACCGACAGGGATTCCTATATACCCCCACAAACTTTGTTTTTTGGGGGCATAATAATTCTGGCTTTGACAATCATTCAGTAATGCTCCTTTTTCGGCGAGGTTGATGGAAGGACCCGACAGAAAATCGATCTCTATTCACCATTGAGGCAGTCGCGACATACTTTGATGACCATTACACAGGTAATTTTTGTTCCAAGATTCGATCGAAATACAATCGTCGTTACCTAAGTATATTGTAAGCTATCTTCCCCTACGAGCCGAGTCCTGGTAAGAAAGCAGGCCATCAGTTTGAAGCCCAGCTTGGCATACATTCCTTACTACGTCCGACAAATGTTATTCGTATTTCACCTATGGGCGAACAATCTGTGCATTGTGGAATGCAGCCAGTTGCTTGATAAGACTTGTGAGAATGCCAGGCAGCACATGGGTCGGTTAACTGGCCGTCATGATATGACAGTAGAAAGAATTTGAGGATGCTACCTATCAACCCTTTCCCTAATACAACAATTATGCAGCAGACGACTTTTTTTTGTGTCACCGTTTTAAAAAAGCTGTCTGCTGCAGAGGCGTCAGAAAGCGTCTATATGAGGGAAAGGGTTAAGTCATCTTAATTGGTTACAGAGAAGTCCTTTCAAACTAAATAATGATGCACACACACTAGACAATATGTCACAGCCGCTTTTGGTCAGTGGAGGTTAAATGTTAAAAGCGGCGTTTAGCCTATTGAACCAGCCAACCGTTCTATAGATGTGGAACCCACTAGTTTTGTGTGGAAAAATGACGACCACCTACTCATTGACATTGCAATTCCATTGATTAAACTTTGTATGCGAAGGCTGATCTGGTTTAACACTGTTGCCAAAAGCGTTTTTTTCTTTGGATCAGGATAATTTGAACAATTTTGGTAGAGTCGCCTAAGGAACATTTTCAAATGAGCCAGATCTTTTTTGGATTAAGCCGATATTTAAAAGTTTTTACTTTACTCAAACAAGTGCACCGCAAAGCGGATGCATCCCCTTGGTTTTATTGAGGATTTACGCCGCTTTTAACATTATTTCAGTTATATCATGGCGAAAATTCACTTATTCATGATCCCTGGGTAAACAAACCAGAACTAGGCTAGAAATGTGCCTTGCCCAAAGGGCACTCCACCATGATCGTCGTGCCGCAGCTCGAACCCAGGACACCTGGTTTCAAATACCCCCATGCTAACCACGGCGGATTCCTGCATCCCCTTGGTATTCAAGAAAATGGTCAGGCCAATTTTGACCTTGAATTCAAATAAATAGGCTTCTAGACCTTGCCATATACCAAGTTTGGTTAACATCGGTCGAAGGATGTTCAGTGTAGAGTGGTCACAAGGTTGTTGATGTGGGAAAATAGTCCAATTTTGACCCTGACCTTTAAAATAAATAGGCTTCTATACCTTGCCATATACTAACTGTATACCAAGTTTGGTTAAGATCGGTCAAAGGATGTTCAGTGTAGAGTGGTCACAAGGTTGTTGATATGGGAAAATAGTCAGTCCAATTTTGACCTTGACCTATGACCTTAAAAATAAATAGGCTTCTAGACCTTGCCATATACTAACTGTATACCAAGTTTGGTTACGATCGGTCGAAGGATGTTCAGTGGTCACAAGGTTTTTGATATGGGAAAATAGTCGGTCGAATTTTGACCTTGAAAATAAATAGGCTTCTAGACCTTGCCATAAACTGTATACCAAGTTTGGTTAAGATCGGTCGAAGGATGTTCAGTGTGGAGTGGTCACAAGGTTGTTACGGAAGGACGCACAAACAACAAACGGACAGCCCCGTTACTATATCCCCTCTCAAACTCCGTTAGAAGAGGGGATAATAAGGAAAACAAGGCTTTCTTTTCAACAGATCATAGGAATAAGTTAAATTTGATCAAACTTGTGTAAGCAAATGTAAATGGAGGGCAGGTGATAACAAAGGTTCACCCAGCATATTGTGCTCAGATGAGATTTAAAGTAATTAAAACAAAAACCAAGTCTTTGAGAAGATGTAATGACCCATAAATACAGCACATTTTAACTCGTTTTAAGGGCCATATCTTTAACCCTTGCCTTTTCAATCTTCGCAGATTTGGCCTGGGACTTGTTTCCCATGATGCCACCACCCCAGTGTCTTCGGATCTGAAAATACAGGTAAAATTTGGTTTATTCTGGTGTATTTTACAACGCAACCACCTTTGGTTGCCTTCCCAGGCAAGACATTTTTAGTTTAAACTACAGAGTTTGACTAGTTAAACCTTTCTTTCACTTATTAGCGACAATGCAGATCCAGATAGACTGATGTGCAGTTGTCTGGATCAATGGCCGTAAATGCCATGATTTTTTTCCCTAAAGCAGCTTAATTGTTGGAAAAAGGAAGGCTTTCAATTGACTTTGTATGAACAGGCATGCAAGAATCTTAAATATCGACATGTAAAACAAACTGTCATTTCATCAGTTAAAATAACTACTTCTACCACAATGTTTATTCGACCTCCAAACCCTGTGTTTAATGTACTCGCAGAGACGAGTCCCTCAATATAGGGTTTAATTGCGAAATATCTATGCCTCTACAACTATGATAAATTGCTTTGCGTTTTACACCTATAAAAGTGTTTCAGTTATATCATTTTTAGCTTCCTTGGGCAAGCAAGTTTCAGTATTGTTTGTCCATTTATACGGACACCATCCAGTCAGTCGTAATGTTAACCCAACAATCCTGAGCACCTTTGAGGGTAGCCATTACTACCCTTTTTAATGTCTTTGGTATAACCCTACAGGGAATCAAACCCACAACCTCCCACTATCCGAGGCTCTGCAACATTGAAAGACTCACCTCGTCATATCGTTCATTATAGTTTGTCTTGACGGCTTCCATAAGTTTGTTTAATCCATTTCTATCTTCACTGAAATAAAAAAAGATTTTGAAATTAATAGTCTTGAAATATGGAAATCAAACACCTTTACACTGTCAAAAACAAATCCAAACAGTTCAAGAATCTATAATTCAACATCAATCTTGTAGATTTTAACTTGCAAGTTTATGAAATATAGCCATACAATTTTAAACAATATAATTTAGATTGCAAACCATATTCGCAACCTCTACCTAGCAATGGCCAGTTTTAAAATACTCTAGAATTAAGCGCCAATCGAACTAAAAATATAGATTGGTGCTGGGGCTGTGTACTTGCCGAGACCATACAGTAAAAAGAGGGGTTAAAGTAGCTTTGTTCTGACATGATCCATCTTGTAAACATGTGCAAGTAATCAAATATAGCCATCAACAATATTCAAGATTACAAACCATATTCGCAACCTCTACCTAGCAATGGCCAGTTAATATTCCAGGATTAAACGCCAATCTAAATAAAAGTACAGATTGGAGCTGGGACTGGGTAGATAAGTTTTTATATTTTAACCCTTTCCCTCATATAGACGCTTTCCGACGCCTCTACAGCAGACGGCTATTTGAAAACATAGTGACAAAAGAAGAAATTTCACAAAACGTGCAATTTCTCCTTTTGCCACAATGTTTTCCACTTTTTGTCATAGAAAATCTCCATAATTAATGATTTTCTATGTTTTGACAAAAATACGTTCAAAGTCGTCTGCTGCAAAATTGTCATGAGTGAAAGGGTTAAGTAAACACCAGAAGAGAAGTAGGATATGCTCAAAAATGAAAACTAGGATAGGATAAATCTTCCAACAACAGCATGATATCATATTTCAATACAGTAACCAACGTCCGAATAAGAGGTACACTGCATTTTCGTCAGTTGACCTTTAAACCCAATCTTGCAGGTGCTTGTACACATACTCTAGCACACTATTAATAGTATTATTCTGATAACTCTCACAATACATGTAGCTCAATTCAGTTTAACAAGCAAGACAATACATGGGACAAAGACAGTTTAACCTAAGGCAAGTTTAATTAAGACTGGTCTCATCGAGATAGGTTGAAATCATTATGTAGTCATATGTCCCTATCTATCTCTTGAATAATCATTGACCATAATTAAATGTGATTAATTTCAGTCCACATACAATTTAATTTGACAGTATTTGAAAGAAATAAAAGCATTGATCGATATATATAGAGGACTAGATAAAGAGGAGTAAACTGGTCTTTAACCACCTATTTTTTTCTTATGACTCGACCAAACCGTATGTTGTGTCAACTTGCGGGTACCCACAACATATGGTTTGAGTATTAAATAACGATATTAGAATTTGAAATTCTCGCCTTATCTAGAGCTCTGTATAATCTTGATAAGTCTTCAGCTAGTGGAGCAATTTACGAATTTCAGTCTTGTTATACGTAGGGAAAGATTACTTACGGGTTGATTGTGGTAATAGCCAAACTTGTGCATGTTTTTCTGTAAACAACTTGTCCCAATCTTGCTTTTCCTTTAACAATACAATATGGGACACCCATCTTTCTACACAGTGCTGGCAAATGTAACACCAACTGAAAAATACAAGGACAGTTAAGAAAAGCGATTCAAATTTCTCAATCTTGCCCTTTTTCTCTTAAAAACCCATCTGCAGCAAACAATTTCTGAAAGCATTATGAGCAATTTCTCCTTTTGCCACAATGTTTTCAATTTTTCCCAATAATTACTTAACATTTATAGAAATGTGTCATATTGTGTACAAAGTCGCCTGCTGCATATTTGTTGCAAGTGGGAAATGGTAAAATATTATGCTAGTGAAATACCTGTATCAGAAGGTGCATCGGTTTGAATAGCAATACAATTTTTGGGACATTTTGGTCAAACAACAGCCCTTTCTTTGTCAATAACTAGTACTGACTCTACATCTATACTGAAATTGTGCATCACTCTTCATTGCCAAGGATGCATGGATTTTTATAATTATTTAGTAAAAAATCTACACAATGAAGATACCATCAGTTTCCAAAATTATTTTATTATCACCTTATGCCCCAATGTCTATATACAATGTAACAAATAAAGATAAGATATTAAAAATTTCTTAAATTTTACTCATATGTCATGGTGTCCTCCATTTTTCATTCAGTTGAAGAAATTCAACAATTTAAGATATCATTGCAAAATGGGCCTACTACTGTTTATGCAAGATAGATAAGATTACAGTACAAGCAAAATGATACTTCAAAGATTTGATAAATTATCTTATATTAAGTTTGCTCAGACGTCCTGTTGTCCTCACTTTTCATTCAGTTGAAGAAATTCAACAATTTAAACCATCATCGCAAAATGGGCCTACTACTGTTTATGCAAGATAGATTAGATTACAGTACAAGCAAAATAATACTTCAAAGATTTGATAAATTATCTTATATTAAGTTTGCTCAGACGTCGTGTTGTCCTCACTTATCATTCAGTTGAAGAAATTCAACAATTCAAACCATCATCGCAAAATAGGTGCATTTTATTGTTTCAGCTAGAGTAAGTCCAAAGCGCAAGGATTTTTAAAAATCATTCAATCAGGTTTGCTCAGACGTCCTGTTGTCCTCACTTTCATTCAGTTGAAGAAATTCAACAATTTAAACCATCATCGCAAAATAGGTGCATTTATCATTTTAGCTAGATTAAGGTCACAGTGCATTTTTTTTTTAAATTATTCAATAAGGTTTGCTTGGACATCGTGTTGTCCTCACTTTTCATTCAGTTGAAGAAATTCAATAATTTAAGACATCATTGCAAAATGGATGCATTCAGTGTTTTGGCTAGAAAGACGAGTGCAAAGATTTTTAAAATTAACCAATAAATTTGCTCAGACGTCGTGTTGTCCTCACTTTTCATTCAGTTGAAGAAATTCAACAATTTAAACCATCATCGCAAAATAGGTGCATTTATTATTTTAGCTAAATTAAAGCCACAGCGCAAGAATTTTTAAAAATTATTCAATAAGGTTTGCTCAGACGTCCTGTTGTCCTCACTTTTCATTCAGTTGAAGAAATTCAACAATTTAAACCATCATCGCAAAATAGGAGTATTTATTATTTTAGCTAAATTAAGGCCACAGCGCAAGGATTTTTAAAAATTATTCACCAAGGTTTGCTTGGACGTCATGTTGTCCTCACTTTTCATTCAGTTGAAGAAATTCAACAATTTAAGACATCATTGCAAAATAGGTGCATTTAGTGTTTTGGGTAGAAAGATGAGTGCAAAGATTTTTTAAAATTAACCAATAAATTTGCTCAGACGTCGTGTTGTCCTCACTTTTCATTCAGTTGAAGAAATTCAACAATTCAAACCATCATCGCAAAATAGGTGCATTTATTATTTTAGCTAAATTAAGGCCACAGCGCAAGGATTTTTAAAAATTATTCAATAAGGTTTGCTTGGACGTCATGTTGTCCTCACTTTCCATTCAGTTGAAGACTTAAGACATTGCAAAAAAAATCAATCAATCTATGAATTACAATTTCTATATAGCAATATTTGACAATGGACCAGACAATTATCAAACCTTATCCTGCTTTCAAGTTATTTTTTATCAAAAAAGTTTGCATTGAAAACTTCGCCTACAAATATCTAAATAATATCTAACTTTTCCTTATTCCAATGTCTTTTCCTTTGAAAAAGTTCAATAAAGTATCAAGAAATGGTGTCCATAAACGATTAAATCCACACCCAAAACACATAAGTTTATGCACCTCTGCAGCAGAGGCATTTTGACAACAAAAGAGAAAGACAACTTTACAATGCATTTTCCCCCCTATCCTAATATGTTTTGCAATGATTTCCTCTAAAAAAAATAACATATGTGGACAACTACATATGAACTGCGTGCTCAGAGAAAATAAACTGTATAGCATTTTGTCAACAATGAAGACTAGACCATCATGTGCAGCTTTGCAGCTCAATCTGGTATTCATCTTCATCTTGTCAAAATTAGTTAGGGTTTTTCTGGAGCAACTATAGCATATTGAAAAGGTAAATTGTTACGGCAGAATGCTTACCTCTAGAGGTTCAACATCATGGGCAATCATCACAAGCTGAGCTTTCTTCTGTTCAACAAGTTTGGTGACAGTATTGGTACCCTGCCTCACTACAGGGGGTCTTTTGGTTGGGGCATCAGGCTTTCCTTTAGTACGCTCCTCAGCACGTTTCTTCAGCCTTTCTTTCTTCTGATGTTTGGTTTCAGGCCTATACTTGTCGAGCAAACGGAAGAGCTGAGATGCTGTTGAAAAATGAGTGAAAAATTACTTAAAAATATCTAATTTTCTTTGTTTTATAAAGTACTTGAAAATCGCTTCTCTGTAATGTACGTCTAGGTAAATGAGGATGTAAGAGCAATCAAGATTTTACACAGAAATCTCTTCATAACTCACTTTAACTCTTATGTTCAATTGTTGTAGTAAATCAATCAACCAGAAGAATTTTTTGAGTAACAACAATACAGGGTTTAGGGGTCAAATAAGGATTTAATTGGGTCTAACTAAGTATTGGTACCTGTTTGTCTGTCTAGAGCCTGTGAGAACTGGTTGATTGGTGGAGGGACCTTCAATCTCTGCAGAAGAATAGCCTTTTGTCTCTGCAACTTGATGTATCTGGGCCATTTCACAAACCTGTTCAAGTTTCGTTTTGGTTGGATGTCCTGACCTGTAAACAAAGTAGAGTTAAACTTGTAAGTATTGTCATACATTTGATGTTATACATATATGTAAGTATTGTCATTTATTTATTACATCATTTTAAATGATTTTCTAAAAAAGATCACAACTATTTATAATTTGACTCATCACGGCGACCAGTTCACCTACACACATATTTCCTGGTTTTCTCACACCAGTACTCCACACAACAATCTTCCCAAGCAACTGGTTGCTTTTCCACATAAACTTAGCCCATTGGTAGAAGAAGAATGACGCATGTCGCATTGACTTTTGTCAAACGTCGGAAAAAAAGTTGGCAGAGCCAGGATTCGAACTCACAAACCTTTGAATTCCTTAAGACCAAGATCAAGTTGACATTGACCCATTACAACATACAACACATCAGCATTTCAATTCAAGACAGCATTATTATTCAATAGAGGGGAAAATATTTATAATATGACTGAGCAACTTCCAAATTTGCCACAATGTTTAACTGTCTAAACTATAACATTTACTTCTAATGAATAAATAGCTTATAAAAAGCAGATTTTGTTGACTGATAATTGCTTATTGTAAACATGATTTCTAAAGAATTACCAATGCCGAAGTTTCTGGGTCTCTTCTCGAACAAGGGGTTGACAATCTTCTTTTTTTCAGCTACTTTTTTTGCCTTAAGAGGCGCAGCCGCCACCTTCTTCTTTTTCCCCTTGATTATCTTCTTTTTTACAGGCGGCTGAAAAAAAAAAAAAACATGCTATAATTGATGTGCAACACTATGCAAACAAACCACTTAAAATACTAGTGTATAAGATGTTTCATCGCAGCCAGTTTTTAATACCTGTTCATGTTTCTTGGCTTCTGACACTAGTACTTACGAATTGTGAAAGATGTTTAACAATAATAGTAGTACATTTTGCAAGTCAATGATTCAATCATTTCATAAAATGTTTGGGACAAGGTTCGACTAATGAACCATTGGTTGACAGCCCTTGCTACCAAACAAGCTATAGCCACTCCACAACCTTGTTGCATTAACGATTTTGGAAAACATGAGAGAAATCAGAGAAATTGTTCAATTTTCTATAGTATTGTCCAGTGTTTACACCAGACAAAAAACCCATTTCTTTAAGCACAGAGAAGCCGTCATGTCTAGCAAAATCCAAAGAGGGGCATAATGTCTTGTTGCATTATTGAGCACCTATTCAAGTCAATTGAGGTCTCTTGTCAAAACTAAAAATTAACATAGAAAGGTCCATTTGGTAGTTTCTGCCAACAGATATCTTTGCAACACATTTCTATTTTGATCAGACTGTATCCCTCGTTGACTATCTACTGACGGATCTGCAGTAGACATACTTTCAATATGTGTATACAAGTTGAACCGTACAACTTATGTTGGGATAAGGATATCGTTTAATGATTTGATCATTTCAAGGCTTGTAACTTTCCAAAAAGTAAAGATATTGGACTAAATATGATTGTAGTCAGATATCTCGATGTCTCGGATTTCAATTGCATCTGTAATCAAGTCAGATTACATAGAATGAAAGCGATAACTATGGATTGTTTGGCTATGTTGAAAAATCAGTCACCTACCATGATCGTAAAACAGGAAAAGGAAGTTGGTTATCCGATTCGAGATGCAGACTGGTTCTCCAGATACGATAACGTGTTCTTCACTGGGTATCAAATTTAGCCGAAAACTTTGCTAAACCAGTCCGTATTCTCGCTCACAAAGCGGTTGGCTGATTCAGACTACTTTGTGGAAAGACCATGTAAATATTATATTAAAGGTACAAACATTCTGTCTTCTTTGACAGAGTATGTATTTTATTTTATTGTGTTTTATTAATATTCCATATTTATTCATACACACGACAATAATCTTTTCCAATGTTTGCTCATGCCCCACAAATATCACGTATTAGCTGGTTATTCGGATGGTACATATTAAGGCGGATAAATATTGAATGCAGTTTAATTTGTGTTGGAATAGGTATTAGGAATTAACAGTTTACTTTGGCGGTCTCGAGTTGCTAAGTTTTATTGCAAAATTATTTGCTCAAGGTGCGGAAGTTTTTGATAAATCGGTAATGATAGAGTAATTAATATGAGTATAGATCTATGCAACCTATTTCGCGTAAACAAACAAATCTGTAACTCCGTTTGGTGATGCAGGTAATCATGATCTCAAAAAGGTTTGATTTTATAAGTAAGAGTCCTACAGTCCAATTCAAATTAACTAAAAATCATCGTCTGTTTACAGCGCTACAGATAACTTCTTCAATGAATTGGGTATTTACGCCATTGTTTTTCAGACAATTGCTTATTTTTAAATTAAGTAACAGGGATAATTTTATAAATTGCTTTTTTGTACGACTTGAAATTATCGTGACAAAGGGAGACATAATGATCACATCCCCGTTTCTCACAATATTTCTTGTGCTTCAAATTGTTGGCAAATCTATATATTTGGGGGGTCCAGACACTTTTTAAAGTTAATTTTGCTTTAACCCTTTCCCTCCTATAGACGCTTTTTGACGCCTCTGCAGCAGACAGCTTTTTGAAAACATAGTGACAAAAGAAGAAATTGCTCAAAATGATGTTTTCCACTTTTAGTCATAGGCTATCCATTCAATTATAGAGATTTTCCATTTTTTGACAAAACATGTTCAACGTCGTCTGCTGCAGAATTGTTGTATGAGGGAAAGGGTTTACCTTTATCATGTATTAGTATAAATTGTCTCATTTACATCACTTGTCATGGATACTTTTTATTCCAATCGTATCTTGTTTGATTTAATGTAAATTATTTAAGCTACACAAATGTAAACAATTGATTTATTTGCTTTCGAGTTCTCATCATTTTAAAAAGAATTGCTTTTTTTGACAATTCTTTTGCTTTTTTAAAGGAAATACCCTTCTTATCTGTAGCCCTGTGTTTAACCCTTTCCCTCATACGGCAATTCTGTAGCAGACGACTTTGAGCGTATTTTGTCAAAAAAGTAGAAAATCTCAATAATTGAATGGATAACCTATGACAAAAAGTGGAAAACATTGTGGCAAAAGGAGAAATTGCACGTTTTGTGCAATTTCTTCTTTTGTCACTATTTTTTCAAAAAGATGTCTGCTGCAAAGGCCTCAGAAAGCGTCTATATGAGGGAAAGGGTTAACCATATATTCCATTTTAAAATATAGCCATGATATTAAATCCATGAAATAATGATGACGGGTTAAAAAAATAATCTACTTTCCTTTCATAAAATTATTCTTTCGAGTCAAACTATTCTTTCCTACCATTTCTGTTGTTTTCCTTATGGGTATTCATTATGTCTCCCCCTGTATACAGGGGAGATATATTGTTTTTGTCCTTGATGTCTGTCTGTCTGTCTGTCTGTCTGTCTGTTCGTCCCCAAAATCTTGTCCGATCCATATCTCCCAGACGGCTTGAAGGATTTTCATGAAACTTGGGTCACATGTTCACCTCATCAAGACGACGTGCAGAACCCGCGTCTCGACAATATAGGGTCAAGGTCACGCTTGAAGGTCAAAGGTTTGAGGCTTTATTTCGTGTCCGCTCCATATCTCCCAGACGGATTGAAGGATTTTCATGAAACTTGGGTCACATGTTCACCTCATCAAGGCGACGTGCAGAACCCGCGTCTCGACAATATAGGGTCAAGGTCAAGGTCACGCTTGAAGGTCAAAGGTTTGAGGCTTTACTTCGTGTCCGCTCCATATCTCCGAGACGGCTTGAAGGATTTTCATGAAACTTAGGTCACATGTTCACCTCATCAAGGCGACGTGCAGAACCGGCGTCTCGACAATATAGGGTCAAGGTCAATGTCACGCTTGAAGGTCAAAGGTTTGAGGCTTTATTTCGTGTCCGCTCCATATCTCCCAGACGGATTGAAGGATTTTCATGAAACTTGGGTCACATGTTCACCTCATCAAGGCGACGTGCAGAACCCGCGTCTCGACAATATAGGGTCAAGGTCACGCTTGAAGGTCAAAGGTTTGAGGCTTTACTTCGTGTCCGCTCCATATCTCCGAGACGGCTTGAAGGATTTTCATGAAACTTAGGTCACATGTTCACCTCATCAAGGCGACGTGCAAAACCTGCGTCTCGACAATATAGGGTCAAGGTCAAGGTCACGCTTGAAGGTCGAAGGTTTGAGGCTTTATTTCGTGTCCGCTCCATATCTCCGAGACGGCTTGAAGGATTTTCATGAAACTTGGGTCACATGTTCACCTCATCAAGGCGATTTGCAGAACCCGCGTCTCGACAATATAGGGTCAATGTCAAGGTCACGCTTGAAGGTCAAAGGTTTGAGGCTTTATTTTGTGTCCGCTCCATATCTCCCAGACGGCTTGAAGGATTTTAATGAAACTTTGGTCACATGTTCACCCCATCAAGGCGACGTGCAGAACCCGTGTCTCGACAATATAGGGTCAAGGTCAAGGTTACGCTTGAAGGTCAAAGGTTTGAGGCTTTATTTCGTGTCCGCTCCATATCTCCAAGACGGCTTGAAAGATTTTCATGAAACTTGGGTCACATGTTCACCTCATCAAGGCGACGTGCATAACCCGCGTCTCGACCATACCGGGTCAAGGTCAAGGTCACGTTTGAAGGTCAAAGGTTTGAGGCTTTATTTTGTGTCAACTCCATATCTCCAAGACGGTTTGAAGTATTTTCATGAAACTTGGGTCAGATGTTCACCTCATCAAGGCGACATGCAGAACACGCGTCTCGACCATACTGGGTCAAGGTCACGCTTGAAGGTCAAAAGTTTGAGGCTTTATTTTGTGTCCACTCCATATCTCCTTAAAGGATTTTCATGATACGTGGGTCAGATGTTCACCTCATCAAGGCGACGTGCAGAACCCGCGTCTCGACCATACCGGTTCAAGGTCAAGGTCACGCTTGAAGGTCAAAGGTTTTAGGCTTTATTTCGTGTCCACTCAATATCTCCAAGACGGCTTGAAGGATTTTCATGAAACTTGGGTCAGATGTTCACCTCGTCAAGGCGACGTGCAGAACCCGCGTCTCGACCATACTGGGTCAAGGTCAAGGTCACGCTTGAAGGTCAAATGTTTGAGGCTTTATTTTGTGTCCGCTCCATATCTCCTTAAAGGATTTTCATGAAACTTGGGTCACATGTTCACCTCATCAAGGCGACGTGCAGAACCCGCGTCTCCACCATACCGGTTAAAGGTCAAGGTCACGCTTGAAGGTCAAAGGTTTTAGGCTTTATTTCGTGTCCAGTCAATATCTCCAAGACGGCTTGAAGGATTTTCATGAAAATTTGGTCACATGTTCACCTCATCAAGGCGACGTGCAGAACCCGCGTCTCGAACATACTGGGTCAAGGTCAAGGTCACGCTTGAAGGTCAAAGGTTTGAGGCTTTATTTTGTGCCGCTCCATATCTCCAAAACAGCTTAAAGAATTTTCATGAAACTTGGGTCACATGTTCACCTCATCAAGGCGACGTGCAGAACCCGCGTTTCGACCATACCGGTTCAAGGTCACGATTGAAGCTCAAAGGTTTTAGGCTTTATTTCCTGTCCACTCAATATCTCCAAGACGGCTTGCTTATGTTAAGCAACAGTTGTTAACTGTTTTGAAGAATACTTCAGTCTTGAATGTTACAGTTGCAGTAAAAATATGTGTTTCTGTAAACCATTTGAAATCATGTCCACTTTGT
This sequence comes from Serripes groenlandicus, assembly GCA_031761405.1. NCBI lineage: Eukaryota > Metazoa > Mollusca > Bivalvia > Cardiida > Cardiidae > Serripes > Serripes groenlandicus. The sequence goes on from JASEVX010000037.1 coordinate 535,083, forward strand.
ACCAGGTCAAGACAAAACATTAGTAATTAAAAATTGAGTACTGTCCAACTTGGTCAAATTTTTGTTTGTCTGCTTTATAGGTTGGAATGTTTTGAGAGATTTTGACAGATATTTGAGGGGGAGACATATGTTTTTGTCAAAACAATTCTAGTTCATCATTGGTGTTAAAATAATATAATGGCATCACAATTATAGAAATTTGGATTTATTAACCCCAGGTAGTTAAAAAAAACTTATCAATTATTTTTGAACTAATTTTAAGAAAAGAAAAAAGAAAGTGAGTGTATTTTCATGCAGTTATCGAATATCAGATTTATTGTTTGCATTCCTTTATCAAGGAGGTATTAGCTTAATTAATTATATCCACTAGAAGTAAAAAAAAATCAGAAATTTAGTTATACTTTTCATCAAATGGCAACATAGGAATATTGTGGCTGCACCATAAAACTTTTCTGGACACAACTTTTGGATACATGGCAAGCAAGCACATTACTGTTGGCGGGAAAAAAATCACAACACCGGTGATTTGTTTCCCCGTATTACATATTACGTAGTAGATAGATAGATATTTTATTATTTAAAGTGCAACCTATACATACAACACAATACAATACAATTCAATAATATTTAATAGCTTACGAAGCACTATCATTTTTAGCTCCACTGGCGCTTATGTCATGGCGAATTGTCCGTCGTGCGTGCGTTAACTTTTTCTTTTAAACGACTTCTTCTCCCTAACCACTTGGCCAATTTGGTTGAAACTTCATGGGAAGCATCCTCTCAATGTCCTCTACTAAATTCCTTCAAATTGTTTTGATCCATTCAAAATTCTGGTTTCCATGGCAACCGAAAGAAAAAAATAGTGAGAACTTAAAAAATCTTCTTCTCCGAAAGTGTCAGGCCGATTTTCAAATAATTTTGTAGAAATGTTCCTTGGGTGACCCTTTATTAGATTCCTTCAAGAAATTTTGATTGGGTGAAAAACATGGCCGCCAGGGGGCGGGGCTTTTTTGCCTTATATAGCTATAGTGAAAACTTAAATAATCTTCTTCTCAAAAAGTGTTCAGCAGATTTTCAAATAATTATGTAGAAATGTTCCGTGGGTGACCCTCTATCAGATTCCTTCAAGCCATGTTGATTGGTAAAAAAACATGGCCGTCACAGGGCGGGGCTATTTTGCCTATATGGCTAAAGAGCAAACTTAAAAAATCTTCTCCTCCAAAAGTGTTAGGCCGATTTTCAAATAATTTTGTAGAAATGTTCCTTGTGTGAACCTTAATTAGATTCCTTCAAGAAATGTTGATTGGGCGAAAAACATGGCCGCCAGGGGTCGGGGCTTTTTTGCGTTATATAGCTATAGTGAAAACTTAAAACATCTTTTTCTCCGAAAGTGTTCAGCCGATTTTCAAATAATTTTGTAGAAATGTTCATTGGGTGACCCTCTATCAGATTCCTTCAAGCCATGTTGATTGGTCGAAAAACATGGCCGCCAGAGGGCGGGGCTATTTTGACTTATATGACCATAGTGAAAACTTAAAAAATCTTCTCCTCCGAAAGTGTCAGGCATATTTTCAAATAATTTTGCAGAAACATTCCTTTGGTGACACTCTACAAGATTCCTTTAAGCCATGGTGGTTGGTAAAAAAAATAGCCACCACGGGGCAGGGCTGTTTGGAGATTTTATTTTTGCCTTATGGCCGTGGAGCGATACTGGCCCTCTTGGGCCTCTTGTTTTTTTACAAATGAATTTATGAAAAGTTTACATTTATATGCCAATGATTATGAAAGTCAAGTTATAGTTAAGTTTAGTCTATCAGTGAAAGTAAATTAATACACTTATTATATAAAGTATTTAATCGTATTAGTTTCTTTTATGGAAGTATTGAGAATTAATTCTCCTTTAGGCATTTATGAAAATTAAATATCAATTATGGTCTGTTTCATCACAACATAATGTCTACGATTTATGAGATATAAGGGATCAAATTTAGTTGTTTAATGTTTTTGATTAATATCACCGGCGATATTTTAATATCTGATTTCGCTCTTCATATGATCCAATAAGGTAGTTAGCGATTGATTTAGAGTCAATATTTCTCATCAGTGTTTTTAGAGTGTCCGTTTCACTGTCCTGCCGTACAATATCACCAAAATGTCTATGTCCTAGTTTGTTGTAAGCCGGGAACGACACAAGGAAGTGTGTATAGTATACATAACATTGTGTAAACTAATAGTTACTGTCATGATTATTGACAACTACATTTATGCGAGATATTATTTCTAGGTGGTATGAGAAATTGCTAATAAATAGTAATATGCAAAACCTTTTTTGGCAAATTTTATAAAAATCTCTATAATTGAAAATTCAATTATTGAATAGAGTTGAAGACATTGTGGCAAAAGGAGAAATTGCTCAATATGAGTAATTTCTCCTTTTACCACTATGTTTTCAAAAGTCATTTGAAGCAGATGTATCAAAACACATCTACAAGTGGGAAAGTGTTAAAAGAAGTCTTGTAGCATAGTTTATTAGCAGTCATAATTATTAATTTTCATTCCAGCATTGAAATGTCTCAGCAACAAAACCAACAGCAGAGATCTATTACACAGAGTAAAGAAGCATTGTTGAAGTCTTTCTCATTGAAACTGAAAGACGATGTAAAATCCATGTTGGATAATTTTACAGAAATAATAAAACTAGCAAGAGTAAGTCTATATATCAATCTGACTAAAGTTCACAATCTGACCAAATGTAACCTATGCGTAGCAATAATAGGAGATTATTTTCATGAGATTGGTATATATATATATAAATAATTGAGCATTTACTGAGAAAAAAGATTTGTTGAATGTGAGGAAGGGTTACACCAGGATGCAGAGGACTACATAAGGAGGAGTGAACCGGTCTTTTCCCATCCATATCTCCCTTATGACTCCACTAAAACCTATGTTGTTGGTACTCAAAAGAATCGCCTCACTGAGACGATTCTTTTGAGTACCCACAACATAGGGATTGAGGGTCAAATAAGGATTTTGGGATGTGAAAAACTCTTCTTATCTAGAGCTCTGAGGATGTACATTGCAAGTAAATTTATAATTCCTATTTGATTATGAAACCATACTTTAATATAATCACATTAAATTGTCTTATTGCAAAAAGTGTGTTGCATATATTTTTAACATGTTTTACATTGTTTTCAAGACATACCACCCGGTAATCTACAGAAGTGTAAAAGGTTTTCTGTATCAGAATGATTTGTTTCTCATTAAATGAAAATAGAATGGATTTTAACATTAAGAAAGATTTGTGTAAAGCAGGTTAGCTCTTTATCACATTTTTAATTACGGTACTCAAGGGATATTTAAAAAAAAAATGTTCTTTAATTTTCAGATTGAAGAAGAAACTCAAATTTCCCGTGCCACACAAGCTGAACAAGACCAATATGAAATGCAAGTCAGAGCTGCTAACATTGTACGTATAATAATCATTCACTACTTTTATTCAAACAAAGTTTACCTCTATCTATGTTAGAAATATACAGACCCTACTGGACTTTTCGACCATCCAAGACTCTGGTTAACTCTAGCCTGTGCAGTCAGATCCTACCCTTCTCTGTATGGACTGAAAATCACGGGCTTTGTTGTAACCCCTTGGGTATTGTTCAAATTAGAGGAATACTAAAAAGCTTGGTTGAAACCCTTTGAATATGGTTGCAATCAAAATGTCGGATTGTCCGTTTTCATACGAGTCGTGCTCCACAAAACATCCTGAGGATATATGGCACATATCATATGTAGATAATTATCAGTCTCTGGACCCATTCCGTCCAATAGTATTATTTGAAATAACTGGCCGTAAATGTTTACCATATTGAGATAATTGCAGTGCACATGTATGTTACAACTAGCTTGGTTCAAGGTCTCAATTAGAGGTCAAAGGTCATAAGATTATTTAGTGTCCGCTATGGATCTTTTGAACCCCCTTGAAGAATTTATCAGTACTCGCCACAAATGTTCACCATATTGAAACTATGTACAGGGCGTATGTTTCAGCGAGCTTGATTAAAGGTCTAGGTGACACTTAGAGGTCAAAGCTCAAATTGTGTCCGCTCCAAAACGTTAACTGCTAGAAAGATTTTGATATAATTCGCAACAAAATACTTACCATATTGAGACAATATGCAGAGTGCAGATTTCTGCCAGTTCAGTTGAAGATCAAGGTAACATTTAGCGGTCAACGGTCATGTGACTAGATTTCTTGTTGCAAATCTTTTAGAATTTTGAAAGAACTCTCGAGAACAAATATAAACCATACTGAGACGATATTCAAATAACATTGTGATAAATCGAGGGCTTGGCGTGAAACAGTTGTAACTTAAATCCTATTTTGAAAACCCTGGTTTAGGGGCAATTTCGACCCTTTTGTAAACAATGCAAATTTAGGTGCCATTGCTCAGAACGAGCAATGGCACCTAAATTTCCATTGTTTACCAAGAAAAATGATTTAACGCTTATAAAGACTTTATGGCGAGGTGATTAACCTTGGTAAAAAATTACCAATTTTAGTTACAACCGTTTCAGACCAAGCCCTCGAAATGTTCTCTGTTGCAGATGTGTCAAAAATCATTTGTATGTGGGAAAGGGTTAAATCTCTATTTCAGCTTGAAACCCTTATGTTGTTGGTACTGAACACAAGGTACAAAAGTGAGTAATAAGAGAAAGATTGTGGACCAGAATTATCCATGTATCTTTGCCACTGGAAACTCAACACATGTACATTTATTTGTTTCAGGTGAGAGCTGGGGAATCCTTGATGAAACTTGTATCTGACCTCAAAGTGTTTCTGATTCTGAATGACTTTCCCTCGGTGAACGAATCCATCTCCTCGAAAACCCAGTTATACAAACAGATGCAAAATGAGCTGGATGCTAGACTTCTCAGTCTAAGGGACGAACTCGCCACTGATCTTTACGAACTTGAAGACGAGTATTACTCATCTGTGTATAAATAGATCTAATTGTATATAGATAAGAGATTGCCATATAAATTTAGGTTTTATTTGTGGAATCTAGTGCCTGAGAAGATTTTGTCAAACAAACAATTGAAGACAGAAAATAAGGTGCTATATAATAATTAACTTTCTTAAGGTGTAGCTCTGACATATAAGTGTTTACTGAACAAGAAATTTGTGTCAAAATACTCCAGGTTGATCTATCTGCTTGGTATCAAGTCTTGTGAAATCTTTTGAATCAATAAACATAATTTCAGACCAAATTAAGGATTAAAACTTTACACACAAGACGATGCAGTCTGCTCAACGAGAATTACGTTCTCTAAGGCAGGAGGAATCCACCCTGATAAACCTTGCGTCAAAGATAAGCGACCAGTTAAACAGACTTAAGGTTGAAGAGCTGGCTCTCCAAAATCTTGTGCGGTTACAGAACGAGGAGCAGGAACGACATCTACGCGGGAGTATGTCAGCAGGCAGCAGTACAATGTATGAGGCACAAGATGATATGGAGTCAGATGAAGAGAAGGATAATAAAGCTGACCTGGACCTCGCAGTTATTGGACATAAGAAATGGAGTGACATGGTACAGGAGGAAGAAGAAGAGGAGGAGGAGGAGGAGGAGGAAGGGGAAGGAATGTACCGAGCCACAATGGAAAGTGCTCATGATGATATTGAACAATTTGTTGAGTTACTTTAACACTTCCCACATATAGATGCTTTCTGGCGCCTTTTCAGCAGACGACTTTCGAAATCATTGTGGCAAAAGGAGAAATTGCTCATAATGAGCATTTTATTTAGTTGCCAAAATGATTTCAACTCTATTCAATAATCATACTATCCTTTATAGAGATTTTATATTTTTTGGACTTCACAATTTAAAGTCGTCTGCTGCAGATTTGTCGTATGTGGGAAAGGGTTAATTCACAATCTCATTAAAATCAGACTAAACTACTTTGCTGTACATAATTATATAAGATCTGACATCTTAAAGGTTGTCTCAAATTGACCTTAAATATTTGATTGGTTGATTCACAGGTCAATCTCAGACAACCTATTAATAGGCCGTCATCATATCTATATGAGCCTTTGCTACTGCAGCGATTTTTAGGTCTTGTTTTAATCAGATTGTTTAATCCATTACATTATATGCCATTTTTTAACACTCCTCCAAATTGAGAATATCGGATAAAAAACATTTGGGAAAATGATAACAAAAGCATTTTATTCACTTTGCTGTAGCTCAATCCAGGGGTTGTGAGTTCGAACCATAGCTCGGCCAACATTCTTTCTGTCATTTGACAAAAGTCTTTCACTCATTGTGACAAGTGTCATTCGTCTTCTACCAATGGGCTAACAGTCTATGTGGAAAAGCAGTCAGCTGCTTGGAAAGATTGTTGTGTGGATTACTGGTGTGAGAATGCCAAGAAACACATGAATGGGCGAACTGGCCGCCGTGATGACTGATTTTTTTTAACCCTTTCCCTCATACGCCTCTGACGCCTCTGCAGCAGACGGCTTTTTGAAAACATAGTGACAAAAGAAGAAATTGCACAAAACGTGCAATTTCTCCTTTTGCCACAATGTTTTCCACTTATTGTCATAGGTTATCCATTCAATTATAGAGATTTTCTACTTTTTTACAAAATGGTTTTAGAATTTTCAATTTAGGAGACTCAGAAAATATATTACTTCATTGACTTAACCCTTTCCCTTATACGACAATTCTGCAGCACACGACTTTGAACGTATTTTGTCAAAAAGTAGAAAATCTCTATAATTGAATGGATAACCTATGACTTAAAGTGGAAAACATTGTGTCAAAAGGAGAAATTACACGTTTTGTGCAATTTCTTCTTTTGTCACTATGTTTTCAAATAGCCGACTGCTGCAGAGGCGTCAGAAAGCGTCTATATGAGGGAAAGGGTTAAAAAAAAAATGACATGTTGTCCTTATGTAATAGTAATAATTTTTCTTATGTAATATTTTCATTCTGTGCAAATGGGGATATTTTTTTGCAATGAGAGAAATTGATGCAAAAAGGGTTTACAAAAGAAGAAAATAAACAATTGTAAACTTTCACCTTGTTTTCTTTACTTGTTTTCATAAATAATAATCTAGTTAAAGAATATATTAATTAAAAAATATCTTTAAACAATATCACAGAAAAATAATAAAATGTACATTATTATAAAAGATAGATAATTATTTTTGTCACATAACTTGCACTCCAGGAGTGACATAAAGCAGTGACATAAATATCATATGTAACTAGTTACATAAATAGCCGACTCACAGCACATATGTGACTTCACTCCTGAGTGTGACGTCAGTCACTCCTGAGTGTGACGTCACTTTCAATGACAGCATATTGCAATTGTTCTGAATTTCGGCATTTATTGAAAATATTGTTTATAGAGAATAAATCTCGATAAATGAAACGTTATAAGAGCATTGTTGCTAATTTTGTATAAAATCAAAAGGTTATTGATAGGGACTACATTTTACAGTGGACGTATGCATTAGAACTTCGGGGTGAACTTCGGTCACTGTTTATATGAGGACGAAGAAAGATCGATTAAAAGATTGAAAACATTCTTTTTATGGTGTTATGTGATAAATAGAATCTTACATTCGTGCTTATGTAAGATCCTCTATATAAAACAGATTTTGTATGTCAAAACAATTCGCCCTTTTCCACATGTAATCACATTTTTCACAGATCTGCAGTCGTTTGCTGCAGAATTGTGGTATGAGGGAAATGATTAAAGTATCAAAGAACAATAACCCTTCCCATATAAGTAACAGTTGATGAGAAACAGCCCAACACATGAAAATGGAATATATTGGTATTCTCACAAACTGATTTGGAAAATACTGTGGGAAAAGCGAAGATTGGTTGCTTGTTTTGAGCAAATATCATTTATATCGGATTGGATATCGGTCTTGCATCTCCCATCTATCCATCAAAGAAAAAAACAACTCCTTATCCCTTTCCCTCATATAGACGCTTTCTGACGCCTCTGCAGCAGACAGCTTTTTGAAAACGAGCAATTTCTCCTTTTGCCACAATGTTTTCTACTTTTAGTCATAGGTTATCCATTCAATTATAGAGATTTTCTATTTTTTGACAAAATATATTTAAAGTCGTCTGCTGCAGAATTGTCGTATGAGGGAAAGGGTTAAAAAAAAGTGTAAGAAAGTGATGCATAGCAGTTCATGATAAAAGTACATAAATATGAAGTTACATGAATTGGGAATTCACAATAGACTTATTTTGTACTTTTACCCACAGAGTTTAACATTTTTGAAAAAGGGATTTATATTCTTCCGTGTGTTGGGTTTTATTCCCATTCTGCCTTTGAATGATTAACCCTTTCCCACATTGTTTTGCATCTGCAGTAGACGACTTGTTAATAATTAGTAATTTCTCTTTTTGTAACAACGTTTGCAACTCTATACAATAGTCACATTTTAAGCGATCTTTTATATTGTTGCCTGGATGTTTACAAAGTCATCTACTGCAGATTTGTTGTATGTGGGAAAGATTTACAAATTCACATCAATAACTTTTTGAGTTTACTTGATGAGAGTTTTTAGAAAAACATCAAAGCTAAACGTGTTTTCATGTTGAACGTTGAAAGAACGCTGTCCATATAGTTGATACTATTGTGGGAGAATTTCTCCTTTTTCCTACAATCTTTTCAAAAGACGAGGAAGATTTTGTGAAAATATATTCCTTTTTTTTTGTTTATTCAATTTATTTGGAATAAATCCTTCATAAACAATAACAATGTTATGTCCTAACAAGATCATTTAACACAGATTATGAGTAACACAAGAGACATTAATTAACCTATCAATTTGAAAGTTCTGAAAATCTGTAGCATATAAAAAACATTATTGGAAAATTGTGATGAAATTTTCTCATTTTCTTTTCCTTTTCATGATTATAAAATGATAACATATTAATTTAACTATCACTTCACTATATCAATAACATCAAAATATGATAGCAAATATACCTTTATTCTATTCATGTATAATCAAATGTTTTTTTCTTTTAATTCAAAGTTCATTATTGATTTCCTGAATAATCTGCATCAAGAATGTCCTATAAAATCCAAGGTGTCCACAATCAGATCGTTATTTATCATAAATATAAAGGAATCACATTACGCCTGCAGCGCCACCTGGGGTACCCTCTCCTCTCTCAAGTCCGGACTGGGAGTCAGCGGAATTGCTGGTCTCCTCACTGCTCGTAATTTCTCCAGGGCTTTTTCACATGGGCCCATAATATCCTAATAATTAAAACAGAATGATTTATAATACAATAGATAGTAATATAACTATACATGTTTGTGATGATTGACACAATCGAATGACAACTGAATATATTATGCAGAACACTGCATTCGAAAAATGCATTCACCTTTGTGAATGTCTGTAAAGGTCGTCGGAACTAATCAGTTGACCTGTCCTGAGAGTATAATAATTGATATGGTAAAATCTCTATAAATGAAAGTATAATCAAAGAATAGAATTGAAAACCGTGTGGTAAAAGGAGAAATGGCTCATGATGAGTAATTTCTCCTTTTGCCACAATGTTTTCAAAAATCATCTGCTGCAAATGTCAAAATGCGTCTGCATGTGGGAAAGGGTTAATTTAGCAAAGTGATTATATTATAATTATTTTTCGAGTACAGTGGCTTGAATAATATATTCTTGCATCTGTAGTCAATTACTTTACACACTTGAGCAATTTCTCCTTATGCCACAATGTTTTCAACTCTTTTCAATAATTTCATTTCCATTTTAGAGATTTTCTATGTCTTTGCTCAGATGTTTACATAGTCGTCTGCTGCATTTTTTTAGTTGTATTTGGGAAAAGGGTTAAGTCATAATACTTGTCCATTTGAAAAGAATACAATTCAAGAAAATTACAAAATGATGCCTCAAAAGATTTTCAACATACCTTAATCTGAAAAAAAATCAAAAACATTGTGGAAAAGGGAGAAATTTCTAAGAATGAGAAATAAGGCATCTTTTTACCATACTTTCAAATCTGAATTAAAGTCAAATTTACAAATATGTTACAACTTTTTCTGAGAAGTTTTAAAAATAACAACTACCATAATAATTATGGTAAGTACACAGGTTCCTTGCTCTGACTATATTTTTTTTTTTAGAAGAATTATATTTCTGTAAATAACAGTTGTGGTATGTGCCTGCTCTATCTTCTTTAAACCTTTTCCACATACAACACATCTTCAGCAGACAAAAATATGAAAACATAATTCCTGAATGGAATTGAAAACATTGGGGCAAATGGAGAAATTGTTCAATATGAGTAATTTCTTCATTTAGCACAATGTTTTCAAAAGTCATCTGTTACAGAAAATGCATCTGCAAGTGGGAATAGGTCAATACTCATTCAAAACCATAGATCATAAGGAAGCGATTCTAAAAATTACCCAAATCATATGGTTTTGTGGCAAATCTTTACCAAAATTCTTATTTAAAAAGGGCCATAATTCAAGATAATTAAATTGTAGCATTATGGCCCTTGCAGTATACAGTCCCATTATGATTTTGAATAAGTGTTCCAACTTTCAAAACCATATACATGTATATAGTTTCAATAAGCTTGTACAGATTAGGAGAAAAGAGGACCTAAAGACAAAAGTTGAAAAAGGGTCATAATTAAGGTAAAATGATTATGGTCCTTGCAATATACAGTACCCTTATATTGGTTAATAACTGTTCCAAGTTTCCATAGTTTTCATAGTTTTGGAGAAGATTGGACCTAAACACAAGCAAAACTTCACCAAGATTACAATCCCGACGATGAGCTAGTGACAACAATAGTTCATTTTCTTTTTCTTCAAACAAACTTCAAGATATTTCAAGATTTTGAAAGGCATATACACATACTATCTTGTGCATGAAACATGAACTCTTTTCTATAGCCCTGTTTCATAATACTTACCTCCACTGTAAATGTTAACTACATGACTGTACAATACTCAAGATCAGTCCATGCATAAAGAATCAAGTAAGAATCCAAATGGCTTGTTGTCTAATAATTAAGCTATTAGACCCCTTTTCCCACATACAACAAATCTGCAGCAGACAACTTTGAAAACATCTATGCGAAAAGATGGAAATGTCTAAAAAGGGGAGAAGAATTATTGAATAAAGATAAAAACAAATAAATTTGTGTCGAAATGGAGAAATTGCCCAGCATGAGCAATTTCTTCTTTTGCCACAATGTTTTCAAAAGTCATCTGATGCACAAGCTTCAGAAAGTGTCTGTATGTGGGAAAGAATAATGGAAAATCTTTATTAAAGAAAGATTATTGACTAAAGTTGAACATTTTGTTGCAATAAAGATATTGCTCATTATGAGCACTTTCAGCTTTAAGCTGCAAGTATTATGAAATTTGCCTGCTGCAGAGACTTCAAATGCATCTTCATGTGGGAAAGGGTTGAAGAATCTTCTAGTCTAGAATCAAGACAAAGGTCTGAATGTAAGGTAAGCGCTGATCTTTAAATGAAAATGTCTCAAGAAGTTTCCTATGTTGAAGCTAGTTTCATATTAAAAGAAAATTACAGAAGCAGATAAAAAACAACTACAAAAGCAAGATTCTTCTTTAAACCTTTACCATATACAGATGCATATGCAGCAGAAGTCTTTTAAAAACATTATTGCAAAAAAAATTGCTTCTAACATTTTCAACCCTATTCAATATTTATTAGCTTTAATAGAAATTTGTTAATAGAAATTCCACATAATGTGTTCCTTTGTCTTGCTGCAGATTTGTTGTCTGTGGGAAAAGGTTAATAAATAATTGAGAAGTATTCTGTGAGTAGTAGTGAGATTAGAGAAACAAATTCTGAAGTTTGTAAACATGACAAAGAAAGAAAATGCTCATAAGAGCAATTTCATTCATTCTTTGCCACAAAGTTTTCAACACCATTAAATAATAACACTTTCGTTGGAAAGGGTATTTTTTGTTGCCTTGATGTTTTCAAAGTTGTCTGCTGTAGAGTTCTTGTATGTGGAAAAAGGTTAATATATAATATAGATAAGAAATACTCTATGAACAAGAGTTTGGTGAGAAAAAGAAAGTTTGCAGTACCTAACTACAGTTTTAAAGGGAACCCTTACCCAGACACATTTTGACACATCTGCAGCAGAAAATCTTTTTTTTACAAAAAGAGAAACTGCTCATGATGAGCAATTTCTAAATTTGCCACAATGAATTTCTTCTCTATTCATTGATTATATATTATGTTTCAGATGTATAGAATGAAAGGGTTAAGACCTCTGCAATATCAGATTGATACATACAATTGCTCTTAATTTGAAGAAAAGGTAATTATGCCTTTAGCTTATAACTGAATAAAAGAAAACAATGTTAGAAAAGAAGGATTTTCCAGTCAATTCATACACATTTTTGCATCACTGAACTTGACATTTAGCACAATAAGGCATTTTTTATGTTCTAAAATCCTTATTTGACATTCAAACCCTATGTTGCGGGTACTCAAAAGAATTGTCTCAGTGAGACAATTCTTGTGAGTACCCACAACATAGGATTTTGTTGAGTAATAAGAGAAATATTGTGGGGAAAAGTCCTGTTCATTCCCTCTTATCTAGTCCTCTGTAAAGATGTATGTCACCTCCAAATGTTCGCAACGCTCATACCTAGTTGCATGTACCTAGGTAGGAATTTTCGAGTTATCAGACAATCCAGTTGTTTTTTAGACAGACCGAAGGAGGGTGAAAACAGAAGGGAACTAAAAAGTAAAGTGCTAAGTGAAAAAGGTGAACCAAAACCTACATGTGCAAAGAACTTGAGTGAAATGATCACGCAATTAAATGTCTATTCTACTTCTGTGCTTAAAGAGTATTGAAAATTAAAAATATCAAGTTTTAAATGGTTTTACTTATTTAGCAACAGCATAATGACTTATTTCAATACAGCATTTCCAATTTTGAAGATTCTAAAATCATGCATTTCCTCTGATGTTTTCAAGGAATATGACCCTTATCAAACATACACAAGAGATATAAACAATTCAAATTTTTCTTATGTTTAGTTACCGATTTGCTTTTCATTTTCAATTGTTTATATCTCTTGTGTATAATAACATTGTGTATATAATGTTCTCCTTGTTCTGAGGCCCACATGGAAGATTGGGACAACCCAAATGTGTAGCCTCATAAAATAAAGTTGTTATTATTATTACTATTATAGTTGGGTAAAAGATTGAAAATACAGTGGAGAATAGTCAGAATTGCGGGATAGGAGTGAAAAGAATGCTACTTCACCATGGTTACGTATCTTACCACATTATCTTTAAAGCGTTTAAAAATTTCTGACAACAAATCGGGTCCTATATTCAAATGATCCATTTCTGCTCTCAAATCCTCTGTCATAATAATAGTCATAAGGTTATTTTATCATTTTAGTATCAAAGGATTTAAACATAACAAATCATCACTTCATCCATAAAAATAAAGGTAATACTCATACAGATCTTACAAATTTAAACCCTTTCCCTCATACAACAGTTCTGCAGCAGATGACTTGGAACATATGTTGTCAAAAAATAGAAAATCTCTATAATTGAATGGATAACCTAAGACTAAAAGGAGAAAACATTGTGGCAAAAGGTGAAATTGCTTGTTTTGAGCAATTTCTTCTTTTGTCACTATGTTTTCAAAAAGCTGTCTGCTGCAGAGGCGTCAGAAAGCATCTCTATATGAGGGAAAGGGTTAAACCCTTTCCCACATACAAAAACTTTCTGACTCCTCTACGGCAGGCGATTTTTGAACTTCATTCAATAATTGTTCCATTTCAGAAAGTTTCCAATTGTTTCAGTCATCAATTGCAGATTGTTTGCATGGAGAAAAAGGGTTTTAAGACACGATATTGATATTAAAGGATTAAAGACATAACATCACTTCCTCACACAAAACAATCAGCAATACTAGTACAATATACATGTAGCATGATCTATGACATTTTGGGGCTAAATGCAAAACTAATGTAACTACATCTTGTAACAAAAGACATCTAAAGTTACAATAATTATTGTCTTTATGGAGCCACATCACAATATCAGTATGTGTATACCACCTGACTTTGACGTCACAAATGCTACGGCAGACAGAAATATTTTTCTTCGGTTTAGAAGTAAAAACAAAGGTAACTTTTTTATTTCTTCATCATTTTTAATTAACCATGCCACAGTCTACGCCACTTACAGAGCCCTATCTCCGGTTTTTCAACGGAGTTTGATTAGTGGTTTAGTTTCTTCAAACACTTCGATGAACCTTTTCACAAAATGTATTAATATCGCCGACAGTAGGAGCATTATCAAAACTGGATTTTGAGACTAAGGTTCTTCGAAGTGTTTGAAAAAACTAGACCACCAATTAAACTCCTGTAAAAACCTGGAGACAGGACATTGTAAGCGGTGTAGACTGCGCCATGTTTCATTAAAAAGAGTGAAGAAATAAAAAGTTACCATTGTTTTTACATTCTTATCAAGCGCAATTATTGCTGTCTGACCATGCAAATATGACGTCAGAAGTCATGCGGTATACACACACTGAATATAAGAACACCATAAGAAATACAAGTTGAGTCTATCAATGGTGTTTAAAACATTGTGGCAAGTGGAGAAATGGATCACAATGAGACTACATTTAGCCCTTTCCCACATTCATACACATTTTGGCCGATCTGCAGCAGGCGAATTTTGAAAACAGTGAGGCAAAAGGAGATATTGTTCAATTGTTGCAACAATGTTTTCAACTCTGTTAATTTATTTCAACTTCATTTAAAGTCTGATGTTCAATCCATTTTGCCTGGAGTTTGTCTGCTGGAGATTTGTCATAACCCTTTACCAACATACAAACGCTTTCTGACGCCTCTGCAGCAGACGACTTTTGAAAACATTGTGACAAAAGAAGAAATTGCTCAAAACAAGCAATTTCTCCTTTTACCGTAATGTTTTCAACTCTGTTCAAGTTTCCATATTTGTTCAAGTTTCCATATTTATGCTGAGATGTTTTCATAGCCGTCTGATGTAAATTTTCTGTATGAGGGAAAGGGTTAAGCTGGCAAAGGAGGGTTCAGAATGCTGATTAAAATCTTCCTATACCTGCACAATCATGTCAATAGGTTTAACCCGTTTACACTATAAGCATTATCATTTAATAAATCAACACACATCTATAAGCAACACATGTCAATCAACACTGAAACAAAACTAGGACATTAAAGCATTTCAGACAATTTTTTTAGCTTAATGTTTTTTTTCATATTTTATGTTTTTCAGCAAATTTATCTCAGATTTCCTTTGTTTTAAACAGTTAAAAAAATAACTGCTCCTATTACATTATAAATTATTCCATATGCACTTCATTTTTTTCATTTACATTATAACAAGTTAAATGTATATATATTTTCTTTCTTTTGAAGAATTTAATGCTCCAAAGTTTGTTTGGTGGGCATTGATTGATTGTTTGGTATTTTACGCTGCTTTCAACAATTGTTCAATTATATATCCGCATTTCCTGGGTAAGTTACCAGTCCTACTGGTCCATTTATTTTGACACCAGCCAGTCAGTCCTAATGCTAACATGGCATCCTTGAGTGCCAAGGAGGGCAGCAGGCATTAAACAAAGAATGAAATTAAGTGGAAACAGTGTCTTTAGTATGCTGTTTTATCAGGAGTACATAGTATGTACATTCTAATAACGGTCTGAAAGGCTAGAGTGACTGAAATTAGCAGTATATGACATTATATATTTTGCATCCAATATATATATATATATATACAAAACAGAAAAACAATTCATGCCGAATCTGTGACACTGGCTGATTACTTCTCTAATCTTGGAATATTTTGGCTTAACCCTTTCTGCAGCAGACGACTTTGAACGTATTTTGTCAAAAAATAGAAAATCTGTATAATTGAATGGATAACCTATGACAAAAAGTGGAAAACATTGTGGCAAAAGGAGAAATTGCACGTTTTGTGCAATTTCTTCTTTTGTCACTATGTTTTCAAAAAGTCGCCTGCTGCAGAGGTGTCTATATGAGGGAAAGGCCTAATCATATAGAAAAATATTTGTTCATCAATTCTTTTCTTTTGAAAAGACGAATAATTAGCCCCTTCCTTGATATAGCTGACATTTTTCAACTTAGCAGCTCTGTAATGAACAATTTCTCCTTTTGCCACAATGGAAATGCTCACACTATCTTAACATTGATTTGATGGTTTTTAATTTAACCCTTTCCAATATGTAGATGCATTTTTAAGGATCTGCAGAAGACAACTTTTGGATACATTGTGGCAAAAGGAGATATTGCTCATGATGCCTTTCGTTACAATGTTTTCAACGCTATTCAATACTCATACTTTTGTATATGAACATTGAGGCGAAAGGAAAAATTGCTCATGATTTCATTATTTCATACTTTTTCATATGTTTTCAAAGTTGTCTGATCATGACAATTTGTTAAATGTGGAAAAGGGTTAACATAAATGAAGGAAAGAAGCCTTTATCAAGAACTACCTTGATAACTTCGTCTGAAAAATAGTATTCCAAAATTTGACCGTATGAAAAATGTGCATCTAACACGTTTTTCCCAGTAACATGATTAAATGAAGCCGATACAGAGTAAATAAATAACAAGAAACAATCTGAAAAAACTTTCTTGTCTAAACATAAATAGTCATAAATGACCAAATCAAAGTTAAATACTTTGGCAAAATAGTTTTTCATTTTAATGAAGATTAACCGTTTCCCACAAACTGATGCCTCTACAGCAGCCAACTTGTGAAAACATTGTGGCAAAAGGAGAAACTGCTCATGATGAGCAATTTCTCCTTTTTCCACAATGTCTTCAACTTTTTTCAATTATTGTGCTTTTATTTACAGAGATTTTTCATTTTTTTGCTAAGATATTTCTAAGTTGTCTGCTGCCGATTTGTTGTATGTGGGAAAGAGGGGTTAAGATAGTAATACTTCCCATTATGAACAACACAGCAACACATAATAATGTAAGTTTAGCACAAAACAATTCTCGTTTATAGTTATTTCCTCTGTATAACTAACATCCATGTTACATCATAAAATGCTCGTAGTAATTTCAAATTAGCACCATTGTTCTCACCTTATTGTTAGGGAATTTTTTCATTATTTCTCCAATGGGTAAATCTATCCTAAAGCTATATAGATCTTTACAGATATCCCCTATGTGTGTGAGAGAGAGAGAGAGATAATAATACAGATGAGATAATGAAAGAAAGAAAGGAGAGAGGGAGGCCTTTTATATGGACAGACAGATGGATAGACATACATAGATAGAGAAAGAGAAAGGATAGATTGGAGTTAATCAGATGATTAACAGATGACTTTGAAAGGGTCTAGACAAAACTATATAAATATATATAGATCAAAGTCTAATAATTGAAAAGTGTTGAAAACATTGTGACTCTTTATGAGCAGTTTCTTTTTTTTGCCACAATGTTTTCAAAAGTCATGTGATGCAGATGCTTCAAAAAGTGTCTGCAAGTGGGAAAGGGTTCGACGCCATTTTAAACTTAACAGTATTACATGTATAGTCCAACCTGTGTTTAAAGACCACCTATAGATGGGAAGAGAACACTCTGGTCTTTGTTCACAGGTGGTCTTTAACCCTTTCCCTCATACGACAATTCTGCAGCAGGCGACTTTGAACATATTTTGTCAAAAAATAGAAAATCTCTTAAATTGAATGGATAACCTATGATTAAAAGTGGAACACATTGTGGCAAAAGGAGAAATTGCTCATTTTGAGCAATTTCTTCTTTTGTCGCTATGTTTTTTCAAAAAAACGTCTGCTACAGAGGCGTCAGAGAGCAACTATATGTGAGGGAAAGGGTTAATTGCAGGGTTATTTATGCAGAAAATGAGTCATTGGGAAGTTGAAAGTGTGGTTGATATAGACAGGGGAATTACTATACAAAGGTGGACTTTAGCACCTGTAGGTTTGACTGTAGTTAACCCTTTCCCTCATGTAGACGTTTTCTGACGCCTCTGCAGCAGACGGCTTTTTGAAAACATAGTGACAAAAGAAGAAATTGCACAAAACGTGCAATTTCTCCTTTTGCCACAATGTTTTCCACTTTTTGTCATAGGTTATCCATTCAATTATGGAGATTTTCTATGTTTTGACAAAATACGTTCAAAGTCGTCTGCTTCAGAATTGGCGTATGAGGGAAAGGGTTAAAGTATGGCAACCAATTCACCAAACCATGTTTCCTGACTTTCTTGCACCAGTACTCTAGACAACAATCTTCCGACGCTAACATTCCACACTCTTTAACCCTTTCCCTCATACGACAATTCTGCTGCAGATGACTTTGAACATATTTTGTCAAAAAATAGAAAATCTCTATAATTGAATGGATAACCTATGACTAAAAGTTGAAAACATTGTGTCAAAAGGAGAAATTGCTCGTTTTGAGAAATTTCTTCTTTTGTCTGCTGCAGAGGCGCCTGAAAGCGTCTATATCAGGGAAAGGGTTAAACCACTGGTAGGGAAAAAATTGGTGCCAGACACAAAGACTTTTGTCAATCGTTGGATAGGAGGAATGATCATATTGGGAAGAAAAGAAAGGAAAAGAAATTGTTGTAATGTCAATATCATAATATACTCTTAAAATTGCAGCAGACGACTTTGAAAACATGGAGACAAAAGTATTGAAAATCCCTATGAATAAAAGTTATTGAATAGAGCCGAAAACAGTGCGGCAAAATGAGAACATTCTTGATATGAGCAAGTTCTTCTTTTGCCACACTGTTTTTAAATATAGTCTGCTGTATATATATATATAGGGGTCATAAAGGTTAACTTGGACTAGGACTAAATGATATCCACATCAATTTGTCTCCATTAGCAGATTATTTTTTATAACATAGTTGAAAAAAATAGACTTAGCTCATTATGACCAATGTCTTCTTTGTTTGCTTGATGCTTCATCCCTGTATTTAATTTTTTTTTTTTTTTTCAAATACGTCTTTTTTTACTGATTTTTCCCCTCAAAGTAAACAAATCAGACAAATGTTTAACCCTTTCCCACAATATTATGCAATTTCTCCTTTAGCCATGATGTTTTCAAAAGTTGTTGCAGGTGTCTAAATGAGTAAGCATAAATATTGAATAGAGTTGAAAACATTGAAGCAAAAGAAGAAATTCCACATAATTAGCAATATTCCAAAATATGTGTGCCAATGATGAACCAAAACACTCTTGCAAATGGTTAAGATTTCATTCAAAAAAATAAAATTAGAATACAGTATTTTAATGAAGAGAACATTAAAGGTAAACATTAATTAACCTTTTCCCACTTATAGACGCACTTATAGACGCATTTCTAACGCAGTAGCAGCAGACAACTTTTGAAAACATTGTGGCCAAAGGTTTAATTGCTCAAGATAAACAATTCCTCCTTTGGCCACAATGTTTTCAACATTATTAAACAATTAAGCTATCATTTATGGAGATCTTTCAGGTTTTTGTCGCTATGTTTTCAAAGTTGTCTGCTGCAGATTTGTCGTAAGTGGGAAAGGGTTAAATGAAGAGAACATAATAAGGTAAACAATAATTAATGAAGAGAAGATCCCTTACCGTAATCTGCGAGTTCCATCAACAGTGTGACAATACTCTCCACGACTTCTGCATTATCTTTGTGTAACTCATATGTTTTTACCAATATTGGTACACCCACTATATGGGTGTTCTCCGGGCCCTCATTCGTCAATACTCGGTATGCTGACTCTTCTACAAGGGATAAATACACATGTCGGGAAGTGACATACTCACAACAAATACATTTAGCATTTAATGTTCTTTTTTTTTTTTACAACTTTACAACTTTACATTGACAATGCAGTATTTTACCTTTCTCAGTTTAAGAAATGTTGAGGTTTTATTAAAATTAAAAATTCTGAATTAACATTACCGTATCTTACCATAAACATAATTTACCCTGTGATGAAATTTAACTTAAATTTAAATTTTCCATTAACCCTTTACTTCACATGAATTTTCAAAGGTTGTATGCTTTACAATCATCAGACAAGCAACTTCACCAATCTAGAAAACTTAAATAATTATATTGATAAAGAGTTGAAAATATTGCAATAAAAGGTGAAATTGCTCGTTTTGAGCAATTTCACCTTTCATTGCAATGTTTTCAAAAGTTGTCTGCAACAGCAGGCGTCAAATGTCGTCTGTGTGAAGTAATGGGTTAAGAGCAATTTCTCATTTCATCACTATGTTTTCAAAGCTGCAGGTGCGTCAAATTGTATCTACAAGTGGAAGAGGGTTAAAATTGCCCAAGCTGTCAAAAAGACAAATGTTCTGACGACATTTGACGAAGAGCACACTTATTCAAAAGTCCATTTTCGTGTGCAAAAGTTCCCATCATACATACCATCAATTTCCACAAGACTGGCAAGGGCTAAACAGGCATTCTTTACAACTTTGGAGTTCTTTGAATGTTTGCTGACAGCATCAATTAGTAAACCAACGCCGTCTAGTTCACCGATCAACTCTAAGTTCTCCTCTGAAACAAGAAACTATGTGTCATTTCAAATTGTTAACAGTTCTATTTGATACCTATAAAACTACTCAACTCTTTGGACTATGTTAAAACTTTGTTGTAAATGCCCAGGGATTTCCACCATGTGCAAAAGCCCTCCTTATTCTTTGAATAGTCGATCTGAAACAACAATCCCATGCAACATGAATCTGATCTAAATGGACAATCCATGTCAATAGTTTCTAGTAACCTTCTCTAAGAAGCAAAACAATGCAGAGTCAGATCATTCTGTGCCGATGGGCGGATTGATCTAGATATACACCGGTCACAAATGCATTGTGGTTGTTTTTAGAGTACAGCTACATAATCAACAAGATCCCTGTCACAAATACATTGTGGTTGTTTTTAGAGCACAGCTACATAATCAACAAGATCCCTGTCACAAATGCATTGTGGTTGTTTTTAGAGTACAGCTCATAATCAACAAGATCCCTGTCACAAATACATTGTGGTTGTTTTTAGAGCACAGCTACATAATCAACAAGATCCCTGTCACAAATACATTGTGGTTGTTTTTAGAGCACAGCTACATAATCAACAAGATCCCTGTCACAAATGCATTGTGGTTGTTTTTAGAGTACAGCTCATAATCAACAAGATCCCTATCACAAATGCATTGTGGTTGTTTTTAGAGCACAGCTACATAATCAACAAGATCCCTGTCACAAATACATTGTGGTTGTTTTTAGAGTACAGCTCATAATCAACAAGATCCCTGTCACAAATACATTGTGGTTGTTTTTAGAGTACAGCTCATAATCAACAAGATCCCTGTCACAAATACATTGTGGTTGTTTTTAGAGCACAGCTACATAATCATCAAGATCCCTGTCACAAATGCATTGTGGTTGTTTTTAGAGCACAGCTACATAATCAACAAGATCCCTGTCACAAATACATTGTGGTTGTTTTTAGAGTACAGCTCATAATCAACAAGATCCCTATCACAAATGCATTGTGGTTGTTTTTAGAGCACAGCTACATAATCAACAAGATCCCTGTCACAAATGCATTGTGGTTGTTTTTAGAGCACAGCTACATAACCAACAAGATCCCTGTTGTATACCGTGACACTGCTAACTTACCACAGCTCTAGAAAAGTTGATAATAACCTGTTCTTAACCCTTTCCCTCATACGACAATTCTGCTGCAGACGAATTTGAACATATCTTGTCGAAAAATAGAAAATCTCTATAATTGAATGGATAACCTATGACTAAAAGTGGAAAACATTGTGGCAAAAGGAGAAATTGCTTGTTTTGAGCAATTTCTTCTATTGTCACTGTTTTTTAAAAAGCCGTCTGCTGCAGAGGCGTCAGAAAGTGTCTATACGAGGGAAAGGGTAAAATCTTTATTTGACCTTTAAGCCCTATGTTGTGGGTACTCAAAAGAATCGTCTCAGAGAGACAATTCTTTCCAGTACCCACAACATAGTGTTTGGATGGGTGATCAGGAAATTAAAGGTGGGAAAAGACCTGTTCCCTCCCCCTTTATCTAGACCTTTGACTTACCATCCAATGAGAGAGCTAGTATGGCAGCACAAGCAGCCTCAGCCACCTGAGGGGATTTCAGGTGTAGTTTTAACACAGTGCATACATCCTTGATGCCTTTTTCTTCTGTTGCAATTTTTACATTGTTACCTGTAAAAGAAACACAGGATAAAACAAGAGTGTTAACCCTTTCCCACTTGTTAACGCATTTGCAGCAGACGGCTTTTAAAACATTGTGGCAAAAGAAGAAATTGCACAAAACGAACAATTTCTCCTTTTGCTACAATGTTTTCAACTCTTTTTAATGATTTTAACTCTCATTTATGGAGATTTTTCACGTTTTTGTATATAGGTCTTCAAAGTCGTCTGCTGCATATTTGTTGTATGAGGGAAAGGATTAAAAGTAACAGAATGTTCAGTAATTGGAAGCATAATGGACAAAAGATCGGACATACAGACAAACAGATTGAAAGATGATGGAAATGTTATCTGTATGGTTTACATAGCAAGTGACACTGATCTGGTATATTATTATTAAAAGTTACATACAGCAGAAAAAGGACTAAAACCACAGATAAGCTAAATTGTTAAGAATACCTCCTGAGAAGTGGAGGGCAAACTGACTGATGTTTGTGTTATCATGCCAATGATAATTGTAACAAGTTTGATGAACATTTGATAAGGACTAACTGAACACATTTCCTACTATAAATGGCTTGAGATGTCTTGAAGCAGGCAAATTTTCATAAACAATTCAATAATGAGCTATTTTTCAAATTCCTAAAAAAAATTTGATAGCTGAAGATATTGTGGACAATGAAGAAATTGCTTGTTAATAAGCCATTACTCTTTTCTTTCAATGTTTAAATCTTGCTTTCTAACAACAGTTATTGCCAACCGTTGATGACATTTACAAACAGTTTGGATCCAGATCAAACCCCACAAAACGTTGGGACTGATCTGAGATCCAAACTGTTTGATAGTCAGATTCTATTTCAGTAACCATTTGGGGAAAAAGAAATATTTTTTCAAAATTTTGCAGACGAAAATAATTTAGCATGCAAAGAGTTAAAAAAGCATCTGCTGTAGACGGGTCAAAAGTTGTATGTATCAGGTAAAGGATTATCTTACCGTGAACAGTGAGTTCCCAGAATGCATTGAGACAAGTGCTACACAGTTGTGAATCGTTGGGATGGGTTCTCAAGGAGATCAAAATGTCCTGGACCCCGCCTAACTGACCAATCACGGTCCCTGCTAAACCTAGAAGTAAGCAAAATAGGTAAATATTCTATTAACCCTTTCCCACATACAACAATCCTGCAGCAGACGACATTGAACATATTTTGTCAAAAAATAGAAAATCTCTATAATTAAATGGAGAACCTATGACGAAAAGTGGAAAACATTGTGGCAAAAGGAGAAATTGCTCGTTTTGAGCAATTTCTTCTTTTGTCACTGTTTTCAAAAAGCCATCTGCTGCAGTCAGAAAGCTTCTATATGAGGTAAAGGGTTAAAGTGACATGTGACATGTACTAAACATATAGAATACATAAAAGTGTAATGAAACAATATCCAGCCCCATTGGCCTTTTAGTCACTGTAAAGTAATATCCACAGTAAGTACATTTCACTGTTTCATTGTACATTTCACTGTTTCATTGTACATTCCACTGTTTCATTGTACATTTCACTGTTTCATTGTACATTTCACTGTTTCATTGTACATTTCACTGTTTCATTCATTGTACATTTCACTGTTTCATTGTACATTTCACTGTTTCATTGTACATTTCCAACCACCCAAATCAAAATGTGGAAAGTATGTAAATGCAAATTATTTTTCATTTAGGCAAAAAGTGCCTTGACTGCACATGTATGTTGAAAGTGAAGAGGCAGGTGAGTCTGTGCATCTCACCAGAGTCTTTGCTGTTTCACATACATAGTTGACATAGTTGTTGAGAATGATTGATTGATTGATCGTTTATTGTTTTACGCTGCTTTCAACAATTGTTTGTTTCCTGGGAAAGTTAGCAGAACTGCTGGTCCATTTATCATTACACCAGCCAGTCAACCATAATGCTAACCCTGCAAACCTGAGCGCCAAGGCGGGCAGCTATTACCCCCATTTTTTAAGTCTTTTGTATGACACGACCGGGATTAAAACTGTAACCTTTTGCACGCAAGGCAGACACTCTACTACTTCACCACTGAGGTGGACTGTTGAGAATGAGATCAGCTGCATATGTAACACACAAGGTTGTAGCCTCTTTTGACCCTTGTTTTCCCTGTTTTGAGTTCTTCAATCCCCCTTTCTTAAGGTTATACAGTTGAATACTGTTATTTCCTTTGTTTCGTGTCATGACTTGAAGAACTTTCCTTTTCAGCACATACATTTTAAATTGCTAGTTCTGAAAAAAGACTACAAGCGTAGCCCATCTGACTCATTGTCCATACTTACAAGTCTTTAATGAGCAATTTTCCTTTGCCAAATTGCTTTTAAATTTTTTTCATTATACATTCATTTTAAACATAACCAATTTTTTCGATGATGTTTTCAAAGTTGTCTGCTTCAGATTTGTTGTATGTAGGAAAGGGTTTATTAAATCATGGAGTAATATACTATTTACCATTTGCAGCCATGGCCATCAGTAAAGTTGCTGCTGCTAGCTGTACTTCTGGATCTAGCTTATGGTTCTGAAAAATAAATCAGGTAATTTAACTATTTCCCATGTATTGTGACACATCTGCATTTTGTTTTATTGGGGTTAAACCTTTCCCTCATACGGCGATTCTGCAGCAGACGACTTTGAACGTATTTTGTCAAAAAGTAGATAATCTCCATAATTGAATGGATAACCCATGACAAAAAGTGGAAAACATTGTTGCAAAAGGAGAAATTGCACGTTTTGTGCAATTTCTTCTTTTGTCACTATGTTTTCAAAAAGCCGTCTGCTGCAGAGGCGTCGGAAAGCGTCTATATGAGGGAAAGGGTTAACGCTTATACAACATTATTTCAGTTATATCATTGCTACAAATCACTTATTCATCATCCCTGGGTAAACAAACCAGTACAAGGCTAAGAAATGTCCTTTGCCCAAGAGCACTCCACCATAACCGCCGAAACTAGGGGGTGGCCGGTTCCAAATTCCCAAGCTAACCACTCGGCCACTATAGATTCCTGACACATCTGCAAAATATGACACTTGAATACATTGTGGTAATAGGAAATTGCTCATAATGAGCTATTTCTGCTTTTGCCACAATGATTTTGACTCTATTCAATAATAATTAAACTTTCATTTGTTCACACAGATTTCCCCAAAATGTTAAAAAAGTATGTGGAAAAGGTCAATAATTTAGTAGAAGAAGCAAATTGTACAAAATTTCATCCAATAAGGAGCTGTTGTCCTTAGTGTCTTGGACATCTCTTCTGGATACGGAACCCTGACAGGATACCATTTTACAAATACTGTGACCAATTGTGAGTAAATTCTTCTTTTACCGCAATGTTTTCAAAAGTCATCTACAACAGAGGTGTTATAAATAAAATGATTATATAAATTGGAGATCTATACAAAGAAGGTTCAGGGTGAAGTAGATGTACAAAAAGTAGACCATGCCACAGGTACACTGTTAAGCCATCTTACCTCCATAGCCAGGGGTATAACAGCAATCACCTCCGGGGTAAACAACACATCATCCACATCAGCTGCAATATAACAAACACATTTTGAGCAATGTCATAATAAAATTATGTGAGATTTTCTGAACGATGAAGATTAAAATCAAAATGCAACTCTGCTCAGTCTAACCAGGATCTTCCCTTTGTGATTTCGTTATAAAAGAATCTATGAAGCATCTGATCTGGAGAAGTTGCAGCATGTTGACCCTTTCCCATTTGCAGACACTTTTCAATACATTAGCAGCAGTTTCTTTTGAAAACATTGTGGCAAAAAGAGAAATTGCTCATGATGAGCAATATCGTTATTTGCCACAATAGTTTCAACTTCATTCAATAATTATACTTTTATTATAAGAGTTTTTCCATATGTTTTCAAAGACATCTGCTGTAGATTTGTTGTAAATAGAAAAGGGTAAATAGTTATTTTAAAAACCTCTCTAAGTCACAGATAATGCTTTTCTTTTAACTCGCATTAACTGAAAAGAAATCTCAAAAAGACACACAATCACAGAAACCTTCTTCATAAAGGACTTAAAACTAGAACAAATGAACAATTACCCTTCCCACTGGTAGACAACTTTGTGACCATTGTGGGGAAAGTAGAAATCACTCATAATGAGCGAATTTCCTTCTTTTGCAACAATGTTTTCAACTCTATAAAATACTAAAATATTTTATTATTTCATATACATGTATAGACATTTCCATATTTTGACCTAGATGATTTTAAAACTGTGGCTGCTTTAACTCTAACCTGATTAAATATGAGAATTGGGATTTTACAAAAGATGCTAAAGAATTAAGCCTATTTCACATAAAACAGAAAACATCAAGGAAAAAGTTTTTCAGTTTTTCATTTTTCCATCTTTTTCTTCATATAATTATTTTATATGAGCCAGTTCATGAGGAAAGGTACACAAAAGGCACAAAGATCTGTGCAGCCTGATCTGGCTCTGTACAGTCCGCTAATAAGTCAGAAAACTTTCTGTAAAGCAGTATCTACTTGGTTAACCCTTTCCCTCATATAGAGGCTTTCTGACGCCTCTGTAGCAGACAGCTTTTTGCCACAATGTTTTCCACTTTTTGTCATACGTTATCCATTCAATTATGGAGATTTTCTATGTTTTGACAAAATACGTTCAAAGTCGTCTGCTGCAGAATTGTCATATGAGGGAAAGTGTAAATCTAGCATGGATGCTCAGGCAGGTTTTCTTCCTCATGTATAAAAATTATGTTAACCCTTTCCCACATATAGATGCTTTTAGACACCTCTGCAGCAGACAGCCTTTTGAAAACATAGTGACAAAAGAAGAAATTGCACAAAACGTGCAATTTCTCCTTTTGTCACAATGTTTTCCACTTTTAGTCATTGGTTATCCATTCAGTTATAGAGATTTTCCATTATTTGACAAAATATGTTCAAAGTCGTCTGCTGCAGAATTGTCGTATGAGGGAAAGGGTTAACCTTTTCTCACCCACATAAAAATTGCTCTCTGAAGCCTCTGCAGCAGGCAACTTTTGAAAACATTATGGCTAAAGGAGAAATTTATTCATAATGAGCAATTTCACCTTTTGCGACAATATTTTCAACTTTATCTAATAATTGATTTTTTCATATGAGTTTCCATATTTGAAATATTTTGCCACAATGTTTACAACCCTATTCAATTATGATTCTTTAATATGTTGAGTGTTTTCATAGATATGCCTGGATGTGTTTCAAGTCGTCAGCTTCAAATTTCTCATCTAATGGGGGAAAGGGTTTAAGGTTGGTTTCCCTGGATCACCGCGCCATTTAGTAATTGGTAGAAATATGGATTAACCTGCTCCCAAATATAGGTCTACGCTTCCTGACGCCTCTACTGATGGATCAACCCACTCCCAAATATAGACGCTTTCTGATGCCTCTACTGCAGACAACCTTTGAAAACATTGTGACAAAAGGAGAAATTGCTAGTAGCGAGCAATTTCTTCTTTTGCTACAATGTTTTCAACTTTTTCAGTAGTTATACTTTCATTAATCTTTCCCTCATATAGCCGCTTTATGAAGCCTCTGCAGCAGACGGCTTTTTGAAAACATAGTGACAAAAGAAGAAATTGCTCAAAACAAGCAATTTCTCCTTTTGCCACAATGTTTTCCACTTTTAGTCTAGGTTATCCATTAAATTATAGAGATTTTCCATTTTTTGACAAAATATGTTCAAAGTCGACTGCTGCAGAATTGTCGTATGAGGTAAAGGGTTAACAGAAATGTTCTTTGTTTTTGGAGACATATTTTTAAAGTCGTCTGCTGCAGATTTGCTGTAAGTGGGATAGGGTTTAATGGGAGTAAGGCCTTTACTCAGAAATATGATATGCAAACCTTACGGTAGAGAATTAGTCATTGTAATTTGGAAGGATCGCCTGGATCGGGCAAGCAAATATATACATGTATATCAGAAATGTCACAATCTAGATGTAAACTCTCTAGGCTATTCAAATCAGCATGCGATAGTTGGCAAAGAAGAGGGATACAAAATGTTTGATGAATTCAGATAAAGCAAGCTTCAATTCAATATCTCACCTGCTTCTTCAAGGGCTATATAATATCAATGAATTATATCCTGATAAAATGGGTTCACACAAAATTATTTTCAAATCATTTTCTCTAGTAAAATGATGTAACATCCTCTTATGTTACCCTTTCTCACATACAATAAATCTGCAGCAGTTGCCTTAGAAAACATCTTGGTAAATAAACAGAAAATCTCTATACTGGTAAACAAAACTTTAAATATTGAATAGAGTTGAAAACATAGGGGCAAAAAAAGAGAAACTTGCTCATATACTTGCAATTTCTACTTTTGACAAAATGTTTTCAAACTCATCTCCTACAGAGGCATCAAAATGTGACTGCAAGTGGGAAAGGGTTAAGAAGTCCTGTATAGTTTGTGAGTATAACAATAATTGTGATATTGTAAGATTTTGCACACATTTTTTTTTTACATGTAAAGTGTGAAAAAAGTATTTGACCAGTTAAAATGCAAAATTAATTTCAAGATTTAATTAAAGAGGTCTGGAATTTCTAAAATCCTTTAAAAAACAAAGAATCAAAAAAGAGCAATATCAATATCAAGTTGTTTCTGTTTCCCCAACTTGTATCTAATTCTTTTATTCTGTGCCTTTTTAAGCAATTGGGGTTTAGTCAAGGGGAATAACTCTTTAACCATTTCCCACATACAACAAATCTGCAGCAGACGACTTTGAAAACATACCCAAAAGAATTTGGAAACTCTCTTCAAATGAAAGTACAATAAATGAAAATAGTTGAAAACATGGTGACTAAAGGAGAAATTGCTCGTTTTGAGCAATTTCTTCTCTTGTAGCCATGTTTTCAAAAAAGTTGTCTGCTGCAGAGGTGTCATATGAGGGAAAGGGTTAATAAATAGGCCAATTGTATGCTGTATTGGACAAATAATTAACATTGAAGAATTTATTCAAGCATCAAAAAAGTCTGTTGCTGGTTCTCATATCAAAGACCAAACCCCTTAAATTGTATTCCAAAACTTTCACAAAGAGGGACAAGCCTTTACCGATATTGCTCTTTGTTCGGTGATAACCTGGTTATAATTATATAAAGATCTTTCCAAATGTTTGACTTAATATCACAAGTTAACCCTTTCCCTCATATAGACGCTTTCTGATGCCTATGTAACAGACGCCTTTTTGAAAACATAGTGATAAAAGAAGAAATTGCTCAAAACAAGCAATTTCTCCTTTTGCCACAATGTTTTCCACTTTTAGTCATAGTATATCCATTCAATAATAGAGATTTTCTATTTTTTGACAAAATATGTTCAAAGTCGTCTGCTGCAGAATTGTCATATGAGGGAAAGGGTTAAGATCCATCGCTTTGAAAACTTTCATGGAATAAATATAAAATCAAATTTAGAAGTATATTTGGGTCGTTCACTATGAAAACCAACCTTTACCCTTAGCCATAAACAGATGCCTTCACATGCCTCTGCAGCAGGCAATTCTTGAAAACATTTTGGTTAAAGGAGAAATTGCTTGTCATGAGAGATTTCCCATTAGTCACGATGTTTTCAACTTTTATTCAATAATTATTCTTGCATTTATAGAGTTTCAATATTTTGGACTTAATGTTTTCAAAGTCATCTGCTGCTGATTTTGTGTATTTGGGGAGGGTTCAAGTTTATACATGCAAAAGCTGATCTGGTTCTACACTGTATGCCAATTATTCTAGAGGGTTTCAAGAAATATCCGACAATATCAGTTTACGAGGAAGCACAGTCACATCTTACCTACACTTGGGACAAAGACTGTTAACCCTTTCCCTCAAACAACAATTCTGCAGCAGACGACTTTGAACATATTTTGTCATAAAATGGAATATCTCTATAATTGAATGGATAACCTATAACTAAAAGTGGAAAACATTATGGCAAAAGGAGAAATTGCTCGTTTCAGCAATTTCTTCTTTTGTCACTATGTTTTCAAAAGGCCGTATGCTGTAGAGGCGTCAGAAAGCATCTATGTGAGTTAGTTTTCAAAGAGCACAACTCAATTATATTATAGAGTTAAATATTTCAGTTTCTCCTTTTCAACAATGTTTTAAAAAGTGGTCAGTACAAGGGAGAGGTTGTGAAATGATGTACAATTAATACCGCTTTGCCACTGACATTTTTGTTTGGTGGCATGGTGTTCGACGCCGCATTCAACAACATTTCAGTTACATGACGGTGATTCCTGAGTAAGTTACCAGTACTATTGGTCTATTTATCCCTTTTCCTCATATAGACACTTTCTGACCCCTCTGACGCAGACATTTTTTGAAAACATTGTGGCAAAAGAAGAAATTGGTCAAAATGAGCAATTTCTCCTTTTGCCACAAGGTTTTCAACTCTCTTAAATAATTACACTCTCATTTATGGAAATTTTTCAAGTTTTTGTAAATATATTTTCGAAGTGGTCTGCTGCAGATTTGCTGTATGTGGGCAAGGTTTAAACTGACACCAGCAAGTCAAGTCATAATGCTAACCCCACGTCCCTGAGATCCATGTAAGGAAAGCCATCCACTGATTCATGTGCATGCAAACATTTAAAAACACTTAACCCTTTCCCTCATATAGATGCTTTTTGACGCCTCTGCTGCAAACGACTTTTGGAAAAACTGTGACAAAAGGAGAAATTGCTCAAAATGAGCAATTTCTCCTTTAGAAACAATGTTTTCAACTGTTTTGAATAATAAAACCCTTATTTATGAAAATTTTTCATGCTTTTGTCAATATGTTTTTGAAGACATCAGTTGCAGATTTGTTGTATGTGGGAAAGGGTTAAACCTTTCCTCAGTACACAATTATTAATGAGAACCGTAGCTTCCATTAAATTTCAATATTAATAGTTCTAACTCTTTCCTATATACAACACATTACGCAGCAGACTACCTATTGAATAGACCCGGCCGGGTAGCTCAGTTGGTAGCGTATCTGAATTGTGATCTGTAGGTCACGGGTTCGATACCCGGTTGAGGCGAACATCCTTTCGGGCGATTTTTCCCATTGCCTCTCACCTCTGATTTATGTGAGAAAGTAGTCAGTGGCTTCGAAAGAATGTTGTGCAAGTACTGGTGTGGGAAAGCCAGGAAAACATGGGTAGGTGCACTGACCGCCGTGATATGACCAAAGCTGTTGAAAGCGGTGTTAAACTCCAAACAAACAAACCTATTGAATAGGGCATTCTTACCTGTCATGATTAAACTGTTGAGCACCTTACATCCAAAAATTTGGATCTCTTTGTCTGGAAGGTTGTTTTTCATTGCCATGGCAACCAGCTTCTTTCCCCTGTGAGTGACAGAATAATATAAGTGAAATCATACAATACTGACCTAAACTGATGACGTACATCAATTCTGTTTTTGTTTTATTGGGGTTTTATGTTGTTTTTAACAAATATTAGTTATATCACGGTGACAGTTCACTTATTCATGATCACTGGGTAAATAAACCAGCAGTAATTGGCTAGGAAATGTGGCTTGCCCAAGGGCATTCCACCATGACCTTCAACGCAACTGGGGATCGAACCCGGAACCCTTAGTTCCAAATCCCTTACGCTATTAACTTGACCATGGCAGATTCCATCTTTAATCTATACTTATGTTGTCTGTTTTTATAACAGCCATTCTCCAAAGGCTTATAGGGTGCTTGTATTACTAGATGACAAAAAGGTACCATCGTGATCATATTGCGCAACACTGTCTGCCTTTTTTTAAGTTGAAAAAGGGGCAATACTGAATAATTATTTAAGCCAGAGTTATGTGACTTGAAATAGACATGTGTATTGTTCCTCAGAACATGTGTAACAAGTTTTATTTGAAAATATTGAACGTTTTTTTATTTATGAGGTAATGTTAAAGTTTTTTGACAACTGCGACGCCAAATGTATTACAATAGCCAGATTTTTTTCTTCGAAAAACAGACCAGCTAAAAATAAATGCAGTACTGTATACATGTAGTGTAGAATAAGTGTTAGGCTACTTACCTTGGATCTAAATGCAGCCCTTCCTCAGATTTTGTCAATTCTAGTAGATATTCCAATGCCTCACGGACAGAGTTTTCATAGTCTATCATGTGTGCTAGATACTCCAACACCCTCAAAACACCTTGGTTTCTTGGCACGGGCCCTGTAAAAAAGATAATGTTGTTCTAACCATTACCTTGATGCTACAAATTTGTAACCCTTACCCACCTACTTTCACATTTTGAAGTGTATCCTGCAGGTGATATTTTGAAACACAGTGGCAAAAGGAGATATTGCTCATGATGAGCAATATCTCCTTTTGCCACAATGTTTTAAACTCAATTTAATCATCAGTATACTTTTATTCATTGAGATGACCAATATCTTTGCCTACATATTTTCAAAGTCATCTGCTGCATGTTTGTTGTATTCTCATAAAGGGGTAAATATCACTGCAGCTTTCAGAAAATATTGCAGGAAAAGAATAAAATTTGACTAGAAATTTATATACAATCATAACTTTGAAACAGAGTTGTAAAAATAAAGGAAATATAATAAATTGCATGTTTTGAGCAATTTTTCCTTCTCCAATAATGTTAGTTTTGGTAAGTCCTTTCTAGCAGAAGCCTCAAAGGTCGTTTGCTTACTGGAGTGCAAAACTGTCACAAAAATATGTCCAGAGCTCTTGAAAATGGGATATTTTCATGTTCCAAAATCTTTATTTAACATTTAAACCCTATGTTGTGGGTACTCAAAAGAATCTTCTCAGTGAGACGATTCTTTTGAGTGCTCAAAACATAGGATTTGGTTGCGAAATAATAGAAATATTGTAGGGAAAAGACCAGTTCAGTCCTCTAATATGCTCGTCAGTAACTCTGGCTTGGGTGATTTGATTTGTTATCAAACTTGGCCCAGACAAAATGCCCACAAATATGTTCATTCTGCTTAGTGAAGATCAAATGAAAACTTCGATTTAGAGAGCTGACAAGGTTAATTTGGCCCATTTTAGATAATTCAAGGGCCATAATCCAAAAGTGACTTGCGTTACTTGGCTGGTTATCAAACTTGGCCCAAACATAATCGACCCGCAAGCATGTTCAACAAGTTTGATGAAGATCAGATGAAAACTGTTTTACTTATAGTGCGGAAAAACAAGATAACTGACACGAGATTTTCATTGAGGGAAAAAAATGTTAGTATGAAGATAAAACTTTTAACTACTTTATGCTATAAAATTACAAGCAAACTAACCTACTTCCCACTTGATCGTTTCCTACATACAACACATTTGCAGCGGATGACTTCTATGCAAAAATATGAAAATTCTCCAAAAAATGAAAGTTTAAATATTCAAGAGAATCGAAAACATTGTGGAAAAACAAAAACTTGCTCTTCATCAGCAAATTTTCTTTTGCAACAATCCTTTCAAAAGTTAACTATTGCAGAATCTATTATGCTTCAAAATGCGTTTTCAAATGGGAACGTGTTAATAAATAAATGACAAAAAAAAAAGACGAGAAAACCATTTAGTTTTATATGAAAATGGCTGGTTTTCTCATTGAATTTTCAAAAAAGACTAGTTATTTAATCCTTTCCCTCATATAGACGCTTTCTGACGCCTCTGCAGCAGACAGCTTTTTGAAAACAAAGTGACAAAAGAAGAAATTGCTCAAAACGAGCAATTTCACCTTTTGCCACAATGTTTTCCACTTTTAGTCAAAGGTTATCCATTCAATCATAGAGATTTTCTATTTTTTGACAAAATATGTTCAATGTCTTCTGCTGTAGAATTGTCGTATGAGGGAAAGGGTTAAAGCAGTAAGAAAAAGAATTCCATTTTCAACCAGTTGGCAGTCAAGTAGTGAGCTTGTAGACATATTTATGTATATTTACCCTTTCCCTCATACGACAATTCTGCAGCAGACGACTTTGAGCGTATTTTGTCAAAACATAGAAAATCTCCATAATTGAATGGATAACCCATGAAAAAAGGTGGAAAACATTGTGGAAAAGGAGAAATTGCACGTTTTGTGCAATTTCTTCTTTTGTCACTATGTTTTCAAAAAGATGTCTGCTGCAGAGGCGTCAGAAAGCGTCTATATGAGGGAAAGGGTTAACCCTTGTCCACTTGAAAGCATTGAAAGTATGGTGGCAAAGCAGAAATTGTTTTCAAAGTCGTCTGCTGCAGATTTGTTCTACCGTATATCCGCGGCCATAAGTCGAATTTTTGAGACTCCAATTTTGGTGTTGAAGCAGGGACTCGACTTATGACTGAATGACAATCTCTCCTAAGGCTATATTTTACACGCGACAAACAGTAGAGAAACTGCTTTTTATCAGTGATGCATCCTTTCCTTACATTTTTTTATCTAGTTTTAAAGCCCGTAAACAAAGGTATGTGGGAAAGCTTTAATCTTTCTCTGGTTGACACATGTTGGTGCAACTATAACAGAGTAGTGGGAAGAAGACAAAACAGACAGATTGCTCAAGGGGAAAACAAATTTTCCTCTTAACCCTTTCCCTCATATAGACGCTTTCTGACTACTCTGCAGCAGACGGATTTTTGAAAACACAGTGACAAAAGAAGAAATTGCTCAAAACGTGCAATTGCTCCCTTTGCCACAATGCTTTCCACTTTTAGTCTTCTAGGTTATCCATTCAATTATAGAGATTTTCTATTATTTGACAAAACATGTTCAAAGTCGTCTGTTGCAGAATTGTTGTATGAGGGAAAGGGTTAATGAAGGCATATCTTGCATAATTATGTTTATTACATGTAACCCTTTCCAACATACAACAAATCTGCAGTCGATGATTTTTGAACATAACAAGGTGATTAGGAAAATCTTTGTAAAATGAAGGCATAATTACTGAAAAGTTGAAAACATTGTGACAAAAGGCAAAATTGCTTATTCTAAACACTTTCTCCTTTTGTCATAATGTTTTCAAAAGTTTACATCTGCAGACTGAGTGAGGCATCAGAAAGCATCTGTATGTGGGAAAAGGTTAAATCCATTATTTCATATCCAATTTTAAATTCCTTTGAAATATTAAACACTTCAAGCTCATGAAAATAACAAAATCTAGACGTAGAAGTAATTTGATAATTATTTTTTGATATGTAGAAATCATTTTGAGAAAAGGTGAAATTGCTCTTTCTCCTTCCCAGGCAACTTTTTTAAAAGTTTGGCTGTTGCATCACAAGTCATTTGTTACAGAGAAAAGGTTAACAGAATTGTACAAAATTGCACTTTATTTCTATTGTTTAATTGCTACCTAAACTAACTTATCACTAAGCCTAAAAGTATCCAATCCTGCTTTAAACAATGTACCAGTGATTATATAATCAATTTGCACTTCCATGTGATATAAATGTACACTTTCTTGCCAAATATAAGAATGTAAGGAGAGTTGAAAACATTCCGGCAAAATGAGAAATCGCTCATCACATTTTGTCACAGTGTTTTCAAAAGTTGTCTGCTACAATTGAGTCACGATGCATATGTTAATGAGAAAGGATGCACAGGATATCAAGAGAACAGTTTTTTTTCTTGCAAGAGTTAACTTCATAGAAGGGACTTCTCACAATAAGAGGGTCATATTTTTCAAACAACGAAAACTACTTATTTCTTAATATCAAAACTAAGAAAAGCAATATAGCTGAACTATACCTTTGAACTATTTAAGAGCTTTTAGTATATTTAGTCTTAACCCTTTCCCTCATACAACAATTCTGCAGCAGACAACTTCAGAAAATCTCTATAATTGAATGGATAACCTGTGCCTAAAAGTGGAAAAACATTGTGGCAAAAGGAGAAATTGGTCGTTCTGAGCAATTTCTTCTTTTGTCACTATGTTTTTAAAAAGCCGTCTGCTGCAGAGGCGTCAGAAAGCATCTATATGAGGGAAAGAATTAATACCTTCAATAATAAGTGAGCCATCCCTTTTAATACAAATATGTTAACAAATATGTTATTCTACCAATATTTTTTGTTTATGTTAAAATAGAAGAATTTCAAAAAGTACACAATGTTAAATACTATTATCAAAGTATCGAAATTAAAATATAAAATGATCATTTCCTCGAATGGCCTGAAAATCGGTGAAGATTTAAAAAAGAATTTGTTTTTAACAATTTCTCAGTCATATGACGCATGTCGCAATGACTTTTGTCAAACATCGGAAAGAAAGTTGGCCGAGTCGGGATTCAAACTCACAACCCCTGGATTGACAGCCTACGTCGTTACCGACTGAGCTACCGGGACTCGACCTTAACAAGTACAAAAGCACGGTAAAATGCTTACAATTTTGAGGGGAGTTACACAATAGTTAGAGTACATGAGTTTGGTATAAGCCTTAACAAGGTAAAATAAGCGGCCAGTGTAGGTCATGGGCATATTCAGGTTGTCTTAACCCTTTCCCTCATACGACAATTCTGCAGCAGACGACTTTTGAACATATTTTGTCAAATAATGGAAAATCTCTATAATTGAATGGATAACCTATGACTAAAAGTGGAAAACATTGTGACAAAAGGAGAAATTGCACGTTTTGTGCAATTTTCTTCTTTTGTTACTATGTTTTCAAAAAGCCATCTGCTGCAGAGGCGTCAGAAAGCGTCTATATGAGGGAAAGGGTTAAATTTCAGCTTTTGACTAGCACTGGTCAAGCCCTCAGTGTATTCAGTCAATCAGGCTCTCATAAAACACAGTTTGATCAGTGTATAAATGCACGCTTTTCCATCTAATAAAAGAGTCATTCTAGAATATATTAGTAGGAAATCGGAGCAACGATCACACTGTAGAATGTGTGAATGTAGATTAATTTGGATTTAAACTGGTGGCAAACCTTTAAAGGCTTTTTTTTCCTGTGTGGCGGCTAGTTGTTGACAAGGGATGATCACTAAGGAAAAGACAGCCACATCAAGCGAAAACCAACCTTTTGAAGTTTTTAAATTAATATTGATTACGATCAAATTGCATAAATGTGTAGTCGTGACTTGCTACTCCCTTCTACCAGAGACATTCAGTATGATCGCAAGAGTAGATTGCGATCAAGGAAGATCTTGATCAGACCGCACATAGGTGCATGCTGATCTGGATGTTCATCCGCCGCAAATCGCTGAAGGTCGGCTTTGGTTTGACGTAGTTTGAGTGATATCAACTTACTTTTATTATTTAAGTGACTAAAATTTAATTTTAAGTTAAGTCTGTGACTATGGAAATAAAAATTCAGGTAGTTTCACCCCTTACCACATATAACAAATTTTCAGCAATTATTTTGAAAAAAATTAAGTAAAAATATGGGAAAATTCTATAAATGAATGTATAATTTTTTAATCGAGTTGATAACATTGTCGCAAAAGAAAAAATTGCTCATTATGAGCAATTTCTTCTTTTGCCACAATGTTTTCAAAAGTGATTGCTGTTAATACTTCAAAATGTGTGGGAAAGGGTTAAAGTGAAGAATAAAAATTTCTGGTTAATGCACTAGATTATCTGTCCACTTACATCTACCTGGCTCTGATTCCTTTGATGCTGTTCAATGAATAGTTGAATAATGTAAATAGTCCATTTAAAACTTTAAATTCTTATAACATAAAAAAATGCACCAGTCAACTTTGAAAACATCTGTTTAAAAAAATGAAAGTGCTAATATTGAAAAGAGATCAAATATTGTGGCAAAAGAAGAAATTGCTCATTTTCAGCAATTTCACCTTTTGCCAAAATGTTTTAAAATTATGCAGTTAAGTGAGAACATGACTGTTTCAACTTGGTTTTGTGTCAGTGATTTTAATCTAGTGATTTTTTTCAAAACTATGAACCTTTCCATATAAACTTTGTAAAAACAAATATGATAAAAAACACTCCAATTGATACACATAATATATAGATATTAGATTTGGCTTTTTGCAAAACACATGCAAATATATATAATAAAGCAGGTATATATATATATTGCAAACAAGTGAATTACATTCACACAAACATTTGCATGAGTAGAACAAAAGCATTAATTGTTTTAAAGTTACATTGACATAAAAGATTATTATATTGCTCTGTGTTTTTAACACTGGTCACTTTGGCATCAGGATGGATTTAACCATTTTCCACTTACAGGCGCAGTTTGATGCATTTGAGTCAGAAAACTATTGACTACATGGTGACAACAGGAGAATTTGCTCATAATTATGCTTCTTTGATGACAATGTTTTCAACTTTATTCAATAATAATACTTTTATTATTTAGAGATTTTCCATATATTTTCAAAAAAAATTCAAATTCGTCATCATCATAAGCACCTTTCTCCTATTGTCACAATGATTTCAAATTTCACCCGGTGCAAATGTGTCAAAATGCTTCTGCAGGTGAGAAGAGGCTAGGCACACAATATTTGGTGTCAAGACACATCTGGAACTGTATTATAGGTGGGCAAACAAAGCAGGCTCTGGCAAGAATACAGAACATTAACCCTTTCCCTCATATAGACGCTTTCTGACGCCTCTGCAGCAGACAGCTTTTTGAAAACATAGTGACAAAAGAAGAAATTGCTCAGAACGAGCAATTTCTCCTTTTGACACAATGTTTTCCACTTTTAGTCATAGGTTATCCATTTAATTATAGAGATTTTCTATGTTTTAACAAAATACGTTCAAAGTCATCTGCTTCAGAATTGTCGTATGAGGGAAAGGGTTAAATTTTTATATTTCATAAGAAAAAACTTGTTGAGAAAAGCGCACTTTTCTCATCTTTGCCTCTTGTCTGTGTATGCACACCTGACCGTTCATTATTTGCCTATGCAGTAAGTGGCCCTCAGTGATACATTTCATGCCAAAATTTACTTTGGACAGATAAATTATACACTGAAAATATAAAAACAATAAACAAAACTAAGTCCACTACATACTTATATCAGTCCGGGCAGTGGTGGCTGACTTCAATCTCTTTCTTTTTTCAACTTGAGTCGCATCACTCATTTCAACGCAGGATCTTATGAAATTGTTATTAAGCAGGGCACTGAAAATTAAAGAAACATTTATAAATTGTTCGTATTTCATTATAAAGGACAAGTTATGGTATACAATTCCAAAACACAAACCAAAAGGCAAATATTTAAAGCTTTTAACAACAAAGTTGATATCAAGCAGAAATGGTATGTTTTTCTGTATTATGTAAAACTTGTGAGATCATATTAGTTTCCCCTTCCCTCATATAGACAGACCCTCTGACGCAAATGACTTTTGAAAACATTGTTTCAAATGGTGAAATTGCTCAAAACTCAAAAAGCAATTTCTCAGTTTGCAATGATGTTTTCAACTTTTTTAAGTCATTACACTTGAATTTAAGGAGATATGTTTTCAAAGTTGTCTGCTGCAGATTTGTTGTATATGGAAAAGGGTTAAAGGCTAGGACTGAACAAACCTTCTAAATGACCAAGGATAATCCTCATTCTATGTTAAAATTCACTTAAATGTAAATATTTAGAAAATGTAACATGGCCCTCAATGCAAGAGTTCATTGCAATTATGTCTTTAACAAAAACAAGAAACTATACAACCATGCTAAATACATGTTTATCAAGGAAGCCATGTCAATTAGAAAAAATCCCCTGATGGTATTGCTGTTTCTTTAATGTCTGTTACCATTAAATAGCTTGTATAAGTATGCCATATACATGTAGTTGTTTTGTGAATGGCAAAAGGCAATGATATTGCTGACTGCCAATAAATTTGAATCCTTGAAAATGTGTTAAACCGTGAAATGGGTATTTGATTAATTGTTAATAAATTATATATTACATATACAATCAATGAAAACAGATATCATTTACAGTAACTGGCATTATGTTTTGTGCTTATGGCGCTTTCATGACATAATTCACATCATTCATTTCCCACATACAGAGGCTAATAATGCCCATAAAACAGACGACTTTTAAGAAATTGTGACAAAATGAGAAATTGCTCAATATGAGCAATTTTTCCTTTCGCCACAAATTTCAAAAAGGTGGAGAGAGATGTCAATTTGATCACTTCCCGAGTTGGGAATATGAAGCCATTTCTCACTACTTCAACAAGATTTTCCTTTTATTATATATCTAGTATAACGTGAAAGACATAATAATTTTTTTTTTTATAAATGGCATGTAAAAAAATCATGCCCGTCTACCGCATTTTGAATGACCTGAAATCATATTTCAATGACGTCACATAATATTTCAATGATGTACCGTAACGGAATTTTAATCTCTTTCGTTTGATATGTGAATGACAATCTGCTTGTATTTTCACCAGAAAAAGTACAGGTATATGATAAAATATAATATATATATCATACAGTGCAGTTGGTCTTTTAGTTGTGTTCAACATCATTCCAAGCACACCGATCAGTGAGTCCGAGTAATGTTTGCAAATCTGGTCAAAGATGATGTCCAGTTCTTCTGGGTTTTCCTTGATCTCTTGTAACTTTTTGATGGCTTCTTCCCCGCTGTACAAGCAAGTGGTGACCAGTTCAAACAGCACACAGCCCAAAGACCAGACGTCACTGCTCTCGGAGTAGCCTTTCTTCACCACTTCTGGGGCCATGTAGTTAAGTGAACCTAGGGATAAATAAAGTTAAAGTTAAACATTTCCCTCATACGACAATTCTGCAGCAGACGACTTTGAACAAATTTTGTCAAAACATAGATAATCTCCATACTTGAATGGATAACCTATGACTAAAAGTGGAAAACATTCTTTTGTCACTATGTTTTCAAAAAGCCGTCTGCTGCAGAGGCATCCGAAAGCGTTTATATGAGGGAAAGGGTTAAACATTTCCCACATTTTTACGCATTTTCAGCAAAAAAATCGAAAATGTTTTCAACTGTATTCAAAATATAATATTTTTACCTTTGCCCATGTTGTTTTCTATTCTGAACTCACACTCTTAGTGATATTTAGTATCAATTTTCTGGAAAAGTCTCAAATATCAAGTCAAGTAATGACTTATATGACTGTTTACCTTATACAGCTACTTTTGAAAACATTGTAAGAACAGAAGAAAGTCTCTAGTAATATTTTTACCTTTTTATCTCTGATATCAATTAAATTTCAGGTAAATGTTAAAGATCCATGGATTTCCCAGACAGAAATATTCAATATTTTTGCATATATCATATTTTCAAAGTCATCTGCTACAGATTTGTTGTATGGTGGTTTTTTTTGGTTTTTTATTTCCCCTACTGGTATTTCAGTTATCAATTACTTTGACATTTCACTTATTCATGATCCCTGGGTAAACAAACCAGTACTAGGCTAGAAAATTAGCCTTGTCCAAGGACACTCCATTATGTTGTATTGTGGAAAAGGGTTAAAAGTTCCTCTGAAATTCAAATAATTGAGCCTGTCAATGCAAATAAGGTACAACCATGCCTTTCAGAACAGTGTAGATTCTGATCAACCTTTGCAATTGAATGAAGATCAACATTTTACACAAACTACCTAAAGAATTGCATATAAGAGAATTGTGTACATTTTTATCAGACTGGCAGATAAAAAGGTTGATCTGAACCTACACTGTTTACAAATGCAAGCTTAAAACTATTTGCATAAACAGCACAAATGACTTAGGTAATTGGTTGGAAATTGATGTAGACCTAACTAATAAAAGTTCTTTCAAAACTTGATCTATTAAATTTGTATCTGGTCAAATATTCTTATTTTCCTACATATTTTAACCCTTTCCCTATATGACTTGGTAGATACATTTTGATGCATCTACAGCAGACAATTTCTGAAACATTGTGGCAAAAGAAGAATACAATACACAATGTTTTCAACTCTATTTGATAATCAAGATTTCATTTATAGAGGTTTTCTTGATTTTCTTGATTTTTGCATAGATGTCTTCAAAATCTTCTACTATTATTTGTTGCATGTAAGAAAAAACTTATGTGACAAAGTATTTTTGAAAAAAAACCTTAAATGTATTTCAGCATTATGTAATCCTTTCTAAAAAAAAACCTTTCCCACATACAACAAATATTAAGCAGACAACTTTAAAAACATCTAAGCAATTATATGGAAATTCTAATTATTGAATTGGCTGAAAATTCCACCTTTTGCCTAAATGTTTTCAATAGTTGTCAGCTGCAGAGGCATCAGAATTCATACATGTGAGGAAAGGGTTCAGACAAATCAAATGTTACACTAAACCCACATACCAAGACAAAAGGCACTACCGATTAACCCTTTCCTACATGTGGACACATTTTGAGGCATTCTGCAGCAGATGACTTTTGAAAATATTGTGACAAAAGGTGTAATTGCTCATAATGAGCAATTTGTCCAATTGTCACAATGTTTTAAAATTTGTTTTACAACTCTTATTCATTTATAGATATTCGACATGTTTTAAAAGTCTGAATGTTTTCGAAATCATCTGCTGCAGAATGCATCATGGGTTTCATGCAATACAGACATAACTTTATCTCAGAACAAAGGAAGTTAAAACCATCAAGCATTAGTCCAATAATAACCCAAATGTAAAATAAATCAATAGGAAAGAAGTATGTAAGAAAAAGTTCATGAAGTATTTCAGCTGTGTCCCGCTACAAGCGGTCTTAATGCTTTCCCGTCTTGGCGTAACATAAAGGGTCATGAGACTGAAACCAGTGTTTTTCGCCAAAGGTCAAGTCTAAGACGCATCTAAAGGTAGGCGGAGAGTGAAGTATCTGGTTAGACTGGTCAAATGAACAGACTCACAATTCATATTGCAGGGGTATTACTAATTGCCTGACTCAGCTCAATTAAAGATAAAATGTCTATAAACATGTAAATTGAAAGAAAAAAATCTAAACAAAAATCCATCAATGTCCATACTATTTGATTTAAATGTTTACCAAGTTTTAGTCGACATGGTATAAAAAATCTTCCACTCTCCTCTGGAATAACAAGAATTTAAAACATCTTCCTTAAACATCAATATCTATTCTGATTAGCATTCCCTGGTCTTTTATTTCGGCATAAGGCATACTTCAGGATTAAGACATACATGTTTCAAACTGTCTTATTTCCATTTTGGAATAGGAATGGATTTTATTTTAAAAAGTAAATAAAACTTGCAAACATATTCACTTTATGAGCCGATCCTTTTGAAAAGGTACAAGTTGGCTTTTGTGAACAGTGTTGATTCAGATCAGCCT
Organism: Serripes groenlandicus; assembly: GCA_031761405.1. Classification (NCBI taxonomy): domain Eukaryota; kingdom Metazoa; phylum Mollusca; class Bivalvia; order Cardiida; family Cardiidae; genus Serripes; species Serripes groenlandicus. Next base: position 578,641 of record JASEVX010000037.1, read on the forward strand.
ATGCATCAGCACACTCTGATAAAGGTATATACACAGTTCACTTAATACTTACACAAGCTTGCTAGAAGCTTCTATCAATGTGTGTATATTCTGATAAGGTGGGACAGAATGGAAATGAACCAACACTGCATAAAAATGTCAACATGTGGCATTTACCACTGACAGACTCACATTCATATTCATGATTAATGCTTTCCCACATACAACAACTCTGCAGCAGATGACTTTGGAAACATACCTCATTTTCTTTAAAAAAACTCCCTTTAAATGAAGGTACAATAATTGAATAGAGTTGAAAACATGGTGATAAAAGGAGAAATTGCTTGTTTTGAGCAATTTCTTCTTTTTGTCGCCATGTTTTCAAAAAGCTGTCTGCTGCAGAGGTGTCAGAAAGCGTATATAAGTGGGAAAGGGTTAATAGTCAAGTTTTTACTCTTGACAGACAATGTTAGCCAATTGCCTGAAAAACGTTCATGTGTTATTCATGCAAGAAAGCCATAAACAAAAGGAGGTGAAATGAAACCAGTGAAATACTGTTTGAAAGTTATGTAAACCCCAATCTTATAGGCCAAGTTTGATAAATTCAGCCAATCAGAGGACTAATTCACAAACTAACAACAGGGATGATTTGTACAGTACTTGAGCATATGCATCTTGTATGTTACTTCAAGTTGTTTGTACCCGTGACTTTATTTCACTGATAGTGATTGTATTGACGCATATACAAGACATCTGCAGCAGATCTAGGCAAAAGAATGGAAAATGTCTATAAGTGAAAGTATAATATCTGAATAGAGTTGAAAACATTGTGGCATTTCCCTCATATAGAAGCTTTATTACGCCTCTGCAGCAGATGGCATTTTGAAAACATAGTGACAAAAGAAGAAATTGCTAAAAATGAGCAATTTCTCCTTTTGCCACAATGTTTTCCACTTTAAGTCATAGGTTATCCATTCAATTATAGAGATTTTCCATTTTTTGACAAAATATGTTCAAAGTCATCTGCTGCAGAATTGTCGTACGAAGGAAAGAAATAAATGTGACTGCTTGTTACAAAGGGTTTAACCCTTTCCCACATGCAACAAATCTGCAGCAGATGACTTTGAAAAGATATTGGCAAAAATGTGAAATATCTCCATAAATGAAAGTTAAATCATTAAATAAGAGTTGAAAACATTGTGGCAAAAGGGGAAATTGCTCATCATGAGCAATTTCTCCTTTTGCCACAATGTTTTCAAAAGTCGTCTGCTTAAAATGCGTCGGATTGCATCTGCAGGTGGGAAAAGGTTTAAGAGGGTGTGGACAGATAAAAGGGGAGGTAATACTCACTTGCTGCAGCGCGTGTACAAGTTACTGCGTCTCCCATAATGGTAGCCACTCCAAAGTCTCCAACTACCAGAGTTCCGTCCTCTTTCAGGTACAGGTTACTGGGGCGGACATCCCTGAAACAAACCAACACAATTCTCAAGTCCAAACAACAAGAACAATAGACGTATAACTGTTTACTATACCTGATTTATGTTATTTTGAAGAGTTATATATGCATTGAAAAAGAAATCTTAGGAAATAAATTGAGGGCTTGGCGTAAAACAGTTGTAACTGAAAACCTATTACGAAAACCCTGGTTTATTGGCAATTTTCACCTCTTTATAAACATTGCAAATTTAGGTGCCATTGCTCAGAGCGAGCAATGGCACCTAAATTTCCATTGTTTACAAAGAAATATGACTTAACGCTTATAAAGACTTTATAACGAGGTGATTTACCTTGGTAAAAAATACTAATTTTAGTTTCACGCAAAGCCCTCGAAATGTAATATTGTGAAAAAGAGATACATGTCCCATAAGAACTCGGATATAAGACACACTCCAAATTTGCGATCTCAAATCTGTAGTTGACTCTCTTACAAGGTCGAGTCATATTTCTAAAGGTTTTTTCAGGCAACAAACCCATAATAAACAGCGAGATTTAACATTTAGTCATCAGATTTGTTATTAAAAATGATGAATTACAAATAACTGGATTATGCAAATTGGAATGAAAGTTTGCCTAATCTGACGACAGTAGGGAATCAAGTGTCTTTCATTCAAAAGCTGTTTAATAGTGCTTTCTTAATAATAATTAAATAATTACAATTAATTAAGGTGGACATTTTCTTTATTTATTAAAAATACTTTTTTGATGAGAAATACAGATTATAAAATTGGAAACTGTAAAATTGAAGCCTCAACCCTTGGTCTGTGATTTCTGATTTTAGGTTTGAATCGCATTATAAGACACTTCTCGACTTTATATTTAATTTTTGAGGTAATAAATTGTGTATAATAAGCAAGTTTAACCCTTTCCATCATATAGACGCCTCTGCAGCAGAAGGCTTTTTGAAAACATAGTGACAAAAGAAGAAATTGCTCAAAACGAGCAATTTCTCCTTTTGCCACAATGTTTTCCATTTTTAGTTTAATATAGGTTATCCATTCAATTATAAGAGATTTTCTACTTTTTGACAAAATACGTTCAAAGTCGTCTGCTGCAGAATTGTTGTATGAGAGAAAGGGTTAATTGCATAATCTGTCTCCTCGAACAGATCTGTTTTTTGAAAGTAATGTAGCAGCAAGTCTGATTACTCATGAATACTTGTTGTAAGCCAATTAGAACTGCAGAGCTCTGCAATGTTCTCTTGATATGATTTTATCAGTGGCTTACTTTTTATGATAGCCATTCATGAATTACGAAGCTGAAACTAATTAAAATGAATCTAACATACATAATTTATAATTGAATAATATTTTCAAGCATTGATTTTATTTGAAAATGTGTGTGAATATTTTTCAATCTGATATTCAACCAATTCAGTACACCCAAATATTTTGACCCATTACTTCACACTGACGCTGCTGCTGCAGACGAATTTTAAAACATTGCAATAAAAGGTCTTTGTCAAAAAGTTACTTCAAGTTTTCTAGACAATTTGACATCATAAATATGATGAAAAATAAGTCTAGGTAAAACATTTCTAATTAACCCTTTCCCTCACATAGACGCTTTCTGACGCCTCTGCAGCAGACGGCTTTTTGAAAACATAGTGACAAAAGAAGAAATTGCTCAAAACGAGCAATTTCTCCTTTTGCCACAATGTTTTCCACTTTTTGTCATAGGTTATCCATTCAATTATAGAGATTTTCTACCTTTTGACAAAATACGTTCAAAGTCATCTGCTGCAGAATTGTTGTATGAGGGAAAGGGTTAACTTACCTGTGAATGATGTGTTTCTTGTGGACGTAAACCAAGGCTTCTACAATTTGACCCATCCATTGTTTAATTAGCTGGAAAAATAACACAAAAATTAGGTGAATTGTGGATTTATTGCCTCTCCTAGTTTGTGGCAATATAGGTTAACCCTTTCCCACATACAACACATCTGCAGCAGACAGCTTTGGAAACATGCCCACATAAATATAGAAAATCTCTATAAAGGGAAGTAGAGTTATTGAATAGAGTTGAAAATATTGTGGCAAGTATAAAAATTGGTCATTGTGACCGATTTCTCAATTTGCTACAATCTTTTTCAAAGATCATCTGATGCAGGGACGTCAAAATGTATCTGTATGTGGGAAAGGGTAAAATCCATTTTCAACAGGCTTTAATTATATCACTGTGACAGAACACTTATTCATAATCCCTGGAAAACACCTGTGAATTGTAACACAATGTGCATGGTTGTAAGCATTATTTTAATATAGAAAAGCATATGCAGTAAAAACCTCTAAGTTGCGAGAAAAGGAGAATTATTTTTCAAAATAAGCAATTCTCCTTTCCAAAGAATGTTTTCAACTCTCCACCAAAATTATATTTCACGGTATGTCTTTATTCCTGAGTACTTGTGTAAACATATCTAGTCACTGTTCGAGTGAGTGACCTTGCTCAGACTCATGCATTATCCCTTTCCCTCATATAGACGCTTTCTGACGCCACTACAGCAGACAGCTTTTTGAAAACATAGTGACAAAAGAAGAAATTGCACAAAACATGCAATTTCTCCTCTTGCCACAATGTTTTCCACTTTTTGTTATAGGTTATCCATTCAATTATAGAGATTTTCCATTTTATGACAAAATATGTTCAAAGTTGTCTGCTGCGGAATTGTTGTATGAGGTAAAGGGTTATATGAGGTACTGGTCGGAGCAGCAACATTCTTACTAATTATAATTCAAATGTATATTATATGTTATATTTCTGGTGATGTGTTGTTGTTGATTTTCATTGTTACAACTATTAAAGAAATGACATAAGCATATTGAATTGAATTAGTGTTTTATTGAAATGTCGAATAATCTTCAAATTCAGAATAAGATTGATTTGAGAATGCTTGGTGAATACGGGCACCGCGTCTTAAAATACAAAAGTGTCACTATTTACCTGCTCTGCAATCACTTCCTTTTTCTCTCTGGCATTATCAAGAATATTCTGTAGATTTCCATGTGGGAAGTATTCCATCACAATGCAGATGTACACTGAGGAGTCCTGATAATAGATAAATAACATAAGACTTGTGTCAACAGGACGAGAAAATTAGAAGTTGTTTTCAAAAGTAATCTGCTGCAGATGCTGCATAATGGGTCTGCAGGTGGGAAAGGGTTAATAGACCAGTTAGTGTGTATATACTTAATCTTTTTCTTCATGTGGCAGGCAAATGATGTTTATGGCAATGTTTTTTTCCTTAAATGTCAGAAAGAATGTTGACCAAACTGGAGTTCTATCACAGTGGCCAGTTCACATATCCATGTGTTTCTTGGCATTTACACACCTTGGGCACTAACTTGCAACCCCTGGTTTGTTACCGACAGACTTACACTGGCTTGGCCACCAATGAAGAAGTTATCCCTATATGTTTCCCTACTTTACAACACAAACGTCATACAATACCTCTTTTTCCCAGAGCACAAAAAACTCCTTATATCCAGAAACATAAACATGTTGTAAATCCTGCAGGTCTGTTGCCTGAAATAAACATAAATGTGAAAGATAAACAATTTACCCTTTCCCACCAACATCAAATATCGAGGGCTTGGCGTGAAACGGTTGTAACTAAAAACCTATTTTGAAAACCCTGGTTTAGGGGCAATTTTGACCCATTTATAAACAATGCAAATTTAGATGCCATTGCTCAGAACGAGCAATGGCACCTAAATTTTCATTGTTTACCAAGAAAAATGATTTAATGCTTATAAAGACTTTATGGCGAGGTGATTAACCTTGGTAAAAAAAATACCAATTTTAGTTACAACCGTTTCACGCCAAGCCCTCGATATGCATCATCTGTCTTAGAAAACATTGAAGCAAGTATATATCTCCAAAAATGAAAGTAATTTGTTAATAATCATTAAATAGAGATGAAGACTTAGTGGCAAAAGAATAATTTCTCAATAAGAACAATCTATCCTTTAAATACAGTATTTTCAGAAGTCAATTGCAGGTAGATGGATCAAAATATGTCATAATTAACTAGCAATTTCTCCTGAAGCTCTGCAATGTTTTCAGGTTGCATCTGCTGCAGATGCGGCGTTATATGTCTACTTGAATGCACAACAGGATTCAACTGCATCAAGCAAATAAATGGCCCTGTTGCATACCAATTCTAAAATAAGATAATGTGTATAAAGAAGTATTTTGGTGCAATACCTCTGAGGCTTCAATTCCATTTTTGTCAAAATTAATTACAAGGGACATAATACATGATGCAGACAATGAAGATCCTTATGTGACTTTTCTTCATTCCTGTGGACAAATAAAATATGACCTTATATGTATAGGTTCGATAACTTGAACTCAAAACACAAAAACACGTATATTTAAGTTAATAAATAGTACTATAATTTTGCACTAATGGGAAGAAGATTATGAAGCCAAATCGCTCATCTTCTTTGGTAACTGCATACATGTAGTACAATGAGCAATATCCTGTAGATATTAACTGTGAACCCTGAAAGTTTACATGTTTACCCCAAAATAATCCAAACTTTGATATTAGTTCATAAGAAAAAAGCACCAAATTTACTCACCTCTTTAAATGCTTTGTTTGCCTCACATTCATCATAGCACTCAACCTAGAATCAAATGTTATAATTGTAAGATTTTTGTTTTAATTTTACAAAATGACACAATGTCATGAAAAGAATAATGGTTATTCATAAAGTTAGTATTTCCAATAGACAGACTCTTCTCTTATCTAGATCACTTTTACGGTAGGCTGGGAAAAAATTATTTAACTCAGCTCAACCCAGGACACTCATCCTTGGAGCAAATTACGTATTGTCTTTATATGACGCAGAGCATTCTTCAACATTCTACCCTTCTCTGTGAAGATCCTTCCCCAACGACTTAGAGTCATCTGACATTGCAATTATTTATTTATGTTGGTACTCATGTAAGTTGACCATCTGTAAATGGGAAACCAGACGTTTCCCCCCCAAACTGTTTCCTCCCTGTAGACGTTTCCTCCCCAAACCATTTCCTCCCAAGACGTTTCCCCCCCAAAGTTATATACCTATAGACGGTTCCCTCCCAAAATGATTTTGACACCAAATATGTGATATAGTGTTAAAATATTGATGAATTTGATCAAAAATAGATACTTTATTTTCATTAGTTTTTGTTACATTTATGAATGTAACAGTTTATTAAATGAATTATTTGATAGTTTCATTACAATTACTAGCATAATGCATTAATTAACCCCCATTTTCATTGGATTGTTTTAAAGCTTAGAGGTAACTATTTTCAATGATATATGGTGTTCTAGATTAGAAAAGCTTAGAAAGTGTGACAATTGAGGGCTAAATGTGGTTGATTTACATGGAAACTAAGAAAGAAATTTATTTGGTGTATTGTGACCTACAAGCTTCAAATTTAAGTTAACCCTTTCCCACATACAACAAATCTGCAGCAGACAACTTCGAAAACCTATTTGCAGAAACATCTCAACCAAAACGGCTTTAATCATAAAATAAAGTTGAAAAGTGGCAAAATTTGAAATTGCTCATGAGCAATTTTTATTTATGCTACAATGTTTTCAAAAGTTGTCTTCTGGCGTCTGTATTTGGGAAAGGGTTACGTTAGATATCTTTTAGAGTCAGAAATGTTGAGATTAAGAAAAAGTCTACTAATCATGATGTTGTAACTGTGACTTTTGCTTAACTGGACCGGACAAACTTGTAACATAAAGGTGAAGATCACAGAGGAAACTTTTAAACTATCAAGAGTGTGTATGCAGTGATGGGTAAACAGATTCCTGCAGCTATTCAAAAGACTCCAGTCTGACCAGTGGCATAAGTTTGCAAATAACAACATTCTAAAAACACATAGATATATGTCAATAGCATTCAAACATCTTTAAAACGTATCAACAACAACAAATTGACATTTTAATGTTGTTTTACCTTCTTCAGGACGCACTTTTCGTGGTCCTGTTGACGTTCTACGATGTAAACAGTGGCCTGGGCTCCCTTCCCAATCTGTTCTTTGATCTGAAATCATAAGAAATCGATTAGCTGTCAATATCAGATCTTAAAAACAAAATCTTATCACATTGCATATCCAAATAACATTTGTATCTATAATTTTCCAAAAATTCTTACTGTGAAGTTCTCCATGCTTGACAACATCAAGCTTTTGTTTACGCATGCGCAACTTGGTGTAAAATAATCATTTTTGAGTTACAGAATTTTCATTTCATAGTTGATTGATTTATAAATACCGAAAATAATTATAATAAAAAGACAAAGATCGGACTTGATCTGATGATAATATTAATATCTTTATCGTAGTATCATCACCATCTTTTGAAGCATCATTAAAATATTTTACTGCACTAGAAAAAAAGTAAATGCACTATTTCTAAAGTTTTTAGACTGTGCCTCTTCAACATGGCAGCCGCCTGGACTTCTCAGACTTTTAGGCTGCTAAATTTGACAAAACGGGTGTCCACTGCATGTAATGTCATCTCATATTTATGATTTTATATTTTGACTGCAATTTGACTTTTGACATCGATTCATGTATTTCGTAAAATTAACATAACTTCAAATGACATGGGTTTTCACGGATCCATGTTGACCTTCGGGTTTGATAACAAGAGCTGAATTCTTAGGGTGCTGGAGGTTTCGGTAATTGGCATGTTCGGTAAATTGATAATATAGAGTAAACCTGTTGGAGGTTTCGGTAAAATGGACTTTATATAGTGTTATTTTAGTATATCATGTACTTTTTCTTTTGTCACTATGTTTTCAAAAAGCCGTCTGCTGCAGAGGCGTCAGAAAGCGTCTATATGAGGTTAAGGGGATATCCTTGCAAGTTGCAACCCCTGTGTGCATTATTCACCAGTCCACTGTTCCCACAAGATGCCTGCATACTATGATTGTGAATTATTATTTCCTTCTTCACTTGTTTGCAAGACTTCTAACTACTCTTCAAGACTTGTGTTTGGTGTATTCCACTACCTGGAATTTGTTTAAACTTTGGGAAACTTCAGTAGCAAATGAAGACACCCACATTTATGAACAAGATTCTCTTCACATTTAAATTTATTTTCCAGTACCTTTGAATACATCAACCATTCTTAGGAGAGACTTCAGTGGGCAAGCAAATGAACAAATTCAAACAACAGAGTTTCTTGAAAAAGGAGAGAAAAATAGTTCAATTAAAAGTAAGTCAAAAAGGAATAAATGTACATACATTTTTCTGGCAGGGTGACACAAAGGAACTTAAATTGTAGGTGATGCATTGTTTTTAAGCTCACCTGAGCAAATGGGGAGTTATTGTGATTGCCCTTTGTTCGGCGTCCATCATGAATTTTATGTCCGTAAACATCTTTTCCTCTGTAAAAAGTGGGTCAATTGGGATGGAACTTCACAGAAAGCATCCTCACAAAAATTCCTTCAAATATATTTTGGATCCATGCAGAATTCTGATTTCCATGGCAACCAAACGGAAAAAAAAGCTTTAATGTTTTCTCGTCTAAAACAGATTGGCAGATTTTCAGATAATTTTGTAGAAATATTCTTTGGGTGACCCTTTATCGTATTCCAATTTTTAGCTCGACTTTTGAAAAAAAAAAAGAGCTATTGTCGTGGCCCTGGCGTCGGTGTCGTGGTCGTCTGGTTAAGGTTTTTTGTTTAGCTAATTTTTCTTTTTTTTCTTTCTCCCTATCAGTCGAGTGTCTGTGCCGTACGCGGTGCTCTTGTTTAACCATCTATCAAAAAATAACTTTTAATATTCCATTGCAATATTTTCTGAGATGATTTCGAATTAAACAACACTTAAAATAAAACTTCAGTCAAATGTTAAACCTTTTCCAAACTAGACACATTTTGATGCATCTGTAGCAAACGTCTTCTGAAAATATTGTTTTTTTTACCAAAGTTCAATAAATTCGACTTCTATTTATAGAGAGTTTTTATATTTTTGTTTGGATGTTTTCAAAGTAAACTGCTGCAGATCTGTTGTAGGAAGGAAAGCTCGAAAGGGTTAAACCGTATTCTTCTCATGTTTCAGAAACCTTGTCACAGGAGGCTGTCCATCCATTGAAGCATCATGACTATTTCGATGTACGAAGATTGGTGACCCTGGAGACTCTCTTTAACAAGAAAGTTCACTTCGGTCATCATAACGGTACCCGGGACCCTTACATGACCCCATACATTTTTGGAACCCGATTTGATAACGATATCATTGATCTTGAGAAAACGTTGCCGCTTTTTCAGGATGCCTTAAACTTTGTTGCCCACATTGCATATAGGAATGGGATCATCTTATTTGTGAGTAAAAATCGAATAATTATGCCAAAGGTTGAGCAGATGGCAAGGCAAATTGGCGAGTACGCTCACTGTCGGCACTGGCATGAAGGGTTGTTCACAGACAGTGCTAACATTTTTAAGTTTGTAACACGTTTACCCGATGTCTGTATCTTCCTTAACACGTTGGATAACGTATTTGAGCTTCATCCATGTGTGATCGATTCGGCTAAGTTATTGATTCCAAGCGTAGGGATTGTTGACACAAACTGTGACCCAAGACTGATTTCATACCCGATACCAGGTAATGATGATAGTATACAGACACAGTTATATTACTTAAATCTCTTTAGGGAAGCAATTATGATCGGTAAGAAACGGCGCCGTGAAGACGGTTTAGAGCTTGATGATAAAGAAATAACAGAATTTCCCGAAGATTTAGAGGAGATAGATGCAGTCATTGAGGATCTTGAAATTGATAACGAAAGTGCAGAAAAAGAAATGAATGATGTTTTAAATACTATAAATGGAGAAAAACACACAGAAGCTAATGAAAAAACTGAGGAAGTGACTGATGTATTACATGATGATGTAAATGGAGAAAAACACACAGAAGCAAATGAAATAACTGAGGAAGTGACTGAAGTATTAGATGATGTAAAAGGAGAAAAACATAAAGAATTAAATGCTGAATTTGCTGAAGTTCAAACTGAACTGGATGATAAAAATAAGTAAAGGAAAAAACATATTAAAACTTTGAAAAGATCCATTTTATCAATAAGTATATAACCCTTTCCCATATACAGACGCCATTTGAATACCTTATGGCAAAAGGAGAATTTGTTCATAATGAGCCATTTCTCATTTTGTCACAATGTTTTCAACTGAATTCAATAGTTAAACTTTTATTTACATACTTTTGCCTAGATGTTTTCAAAGTCTTTTGCTACAGATTGCCGGAAAGGGATAAAACAAACATGCAGTATGTAAAATTTAAGTTGAATAGATGGTTGAGAAAATGGATAGATTTAAACTTTAGCAGCCAAATTTTGAAAATATTGTAGGAATAGGAGAAATTACTCAAAAAGTGCAGTTAATACTTATTTATCATAGTTTCAAGGCAAATATTTTCAAAGCAGACGATAAAAAATGTCTTCAATTTGAAATAGTTCCAAAATAGTGAATAAGCCTTAACCCATTACTTCTCATGGCTTTTCATGAATAATTTCACAAATTTATATTGATAAAAAGTTGAAAATATTGCAATAAAAGGTGAAATTGCATGTAGAAAACTAGAGCCATAAATGAGATATATATAGTAAAAAACATTGTTGTATTTCTACTTTTAACACATTTTCAAATGCGATCTGCTGCAGAATTGGCGTGATCCAGAATTACACTTTCAAAATTCTAAGAAATATTTTCGCCCGACATTTTCAACGGAGAAGACTCGAACCATTACAAGTATTACATCATTATTACAGGTAGACTGTTAACCCTTTACCACATACAACAAATCTGCTACTTTGAAAAGATGGTTAAAGATATGGAAAATCTCCTTAACCCTTTCCCTCATATGGCAATTCTGCAGCAGACGACTTTGAACATATTTTGTTAAAAAATAGAAAATCTCCATAAATAAATGGATAACCTATGACAAAAAATGGAAAACATTGGGCAAAAGGAGAAATTGCACGTTTTGTGCAATTTCTTCTTTTGTCACTGTTTTCAAAAAGCCGTCTGCTGCAGAGGCGTCAGAAAGGGTTAACCCTTTCCCTCATACAGATGCTTTTTGACGCCTCCTAAGCAGAAGAATTTTGAAAACATTAAGGCAAAAGAAGAAATTGCTCATGATGACTTCCACTTTAAGTCATTGGTTATCCATTCAATTATAGAGATTTTCCATGTTTTGACAAATTATGATCAAAGTCGTCTTCTGCAGATTTCTTGTACATGTATGTGGGAAAGGGTTAATGGTTGACATGGCCTTACCAGGTACGTTTCTAAAAGTGCTGAAATGTCAGTTCATTAACTCTTTCCCACATACAGACACTTTCTGACACCTCTGCAGCAGACTTCTTTTAAAAAAACCATTATGACAAATGGAGAAATTGCTCATAAAGAGTAATTTTTATACCATACCCCCTATAAAGCTGTCTTGTGTCCAAATGTTGTCCGCTCTTTAAGTCAAACGGTTTTCATCAGATCTTCACCAAACTTGCTGAACATGTATGTGTATATAATGTGTTGGCCAAGTTTGATATACCAGCTAATTTGCCCAAGGCACTTTTGATGCCTTTTTAGATCACCTGAGCCATAGGCTCAAGGTGAGCTATTCTGATCACTTTTTGTCCGTCGTTTTTCAACCAATTTATCCAAACTTCACAGGAATGTTCCATTGGTGGCCCTCTTTCAAAATTATTCAAAGATTTAAATTCCATTGAGAACTTTGGTTGCTGCGACATCGGAAAGGGGGCAAAATGTCCAAACTTTAAAAATCTTCTCGTCTATATCTGCATGTAAGATTCCAATTTTGTAGAAATGTTCCTTGGGTGACCCTCTACAAAGAATGTTCAAGGCATACTGATTGATTGAAAAACATGCAGTCAGGAGGCATCAGAAAAGGGGCAAAATGACAAAATAGGAAATTCCATTTTTTTGAAAGTCCTCGTCTGATATTAAGAAACTTGAATAGGAATCTTACTTCAGTGATCCTCTACTTAATTTGTTCAAGCCGTATTGATTGGTTACAAAATCATAGCAACCTCGCATCATGGAAGGGGTAAATTGAACTTTTACCTACAAATGGCAATTCCTACATTCCACTCGACCAATTTCAACGTAACTTCACAGGAATGTTCCTTTGATGGTCCTCTTTCAAAATTGTTCAAAGACTTACATTCTGTGTAGAACTTTGAATGCTGCGGCATCAGAAATTTAGAAAAATACCCAAACTTTAAAAACTTTTTCCTCAATAATCCGTTAGTCAGATTCCAAGATAACTTTGGAGAAATGTTCTTTTAGCGACTCTCTACAAAAACTGTTCAAGCAATATTGATTTCGTTGACAAACAGGGCAGCAAAGGTGAAAAATTACAAAACTTTATAATTCCATTCTTATTAAAGTTCTTGGTAGATTTCAAGATACAAATGGCTTTTACTGATAGGCTATTTCTTTAACAGTGTCTACTCCTTGCAGTTTCAAATGCACTCCTAATCAAATTTTTACAGATATTTGCAGTTAAATATTTGTGCTACTAATTTAGTCTCATTCAGGTGATCGATTTAGGGCCAACTTGGCCCTCTTGTTTAGCTCGCCTGAGTTTTTGTGATTGCCATATGTCTGGTGTCCGGCATCATCTTCTCCTCAGTAACTAGTGGGTCAATTAGGGTGAAACTTAATAGAAAGCATCCTCTCAATCTCTTAATTTTTTGGAATCCATGCAGAACTCTGGTTTCCATGGCAACCAAATGAAAAAAAAAAAAAATCATCTTCCAAACTGGTGGGCCGATTTTCAAATAAGTTTGTAGAAATGTTTCTTGCGTGACCCTCTATCAGATCCCTTCAAGTCATGTTGATTTATCAAAAAACATGACTGACAGGGGACGGGACCTTTTTGCCTTATATGACTATAGTTGAAACATAAACGTCCAGTATGTTGTCAGCTCAATAACTTTAGAAGCCTGTGTCCAATCATCACCAAATTCGGTCAGAATGTGTATTGGCATATTATCTCGGACAAGTTTGATAACTAGCCATATCGCTATAGTCAATCAAGAGTTATTGCCCTTTAATTATAGAAATTACTTAAAATTGGTCTTGTCAGCTCAATAACTTTAGAAGCCTTTGTCCAATCATCACCAAATTTGGTCAGAATGATTATTGGCATAATATCTCGGACAAGTTTGATAACTAGCCATATCGCTCTAGTCAATCAAGAGTTATTGCCCTTTAATTATAGAAATTACCTAAAATTGGTCTTGTCAGCTCAATAACTTTAGAAGCCTTTGTCCAATCCTCACCAATTTTAGTCAGAATGTGTATTGGCATAATATCTCGGACAAGTTCGATAACTAGCCATATCGCTTTAGTCAATCGAGAGTTGTCGCTCTTTAATTATAGAAATTACCTAAAATTGGTCTTGTCAGCTCAATAACTTTAGGAGCCTTTGTCCAATCATCACTAAATTTGGTCAAAATGTGTATTGGCGTAATATCTCGGACAAGTTCGATAACTAGCCATATTGCTCCAGTCGATAGAGAGTTATTGCCCTTTAATTATAGAAATTACCTAAAATTGGTCTTGTCGGCTAAATAACTTGAGAAGCCTTTATCCGATCATCACCAAATTTAGATGATATGTTGATGGGCAGAATATCTTGGTCAGGTTTAATAACTTACAACGTTATCTTAGTCACTACAAAATTATGTCCCTCGAAATGGCCAAAACTGTACTAACAGTGTCCGCTCTCTAAGTTTGGCTGATGTTCAACCAATTATCACTATACTTGGTCTCAAAAAAACAGAACGGGCGTATTTTGTGACATTTGGCGCTCTTGTTTGGTATGTTTTCAGACAAAAGGAATCCAATGGAACCATTATTTAGTTGATACAATGCATATAAAGCAACATACTGGACAAATTCATGTTAAAATCCAACATGGCCGCCATCTGAAACAAAATATCTGTAAATTGTCATATCTTTGTGAATAGTTGACAAAAGAACATAAATGAGGAGCCTTTTGGTATGTTTTCAGACATAAGGAATCCAATGGAACCATTATTTAGTTGATTAAATGCTTATAAAGCAACATACTGGCCAAATTTATGTTAAAATCAAAGATGGCCAACATCATAATTCCTAGTTGCTATCATTGTGGTCGCTTTTCCCACTGCAATGACAGACAGTAATGTACATTTAAAAGCAGCTCTGCACATTTGCATAGTCTCCTTCACTCTTTCTCACATCCACATCGCAGCAATTCAGAACATGAGGCCACCGCATCTGGTAGTAGTGTCCAGAATGGTTGCCAGCCTTGCGTCGCACTCTTTCGCCAACTGTTTGTAGGTTTGTCTCTGGAGATGGAGAACGGACGAGTGTCTGTCTCCATACATGTCCACCCTGGTATTACACTCGTTTTGTGTGTTGTAACAGGGCTGCTCCTGTTTGCAGTATGTTGTTGATGGATCTCTCTTTGGTAATGAATATGAGCTTCTTGGCTGAGTTCACAGTAATATCTGTGCAAGTGCGGTCGTACAGAAATAAAACATATTTCTCCAACACAGACATGCACTCGTCGTTTTACCCTCCAAAAGAGAACAACTGGTTTTTTTGTGGTGAAGTTGGAACTGAAGCGACGCCTCTGCATGAAGCAATGACGCCATGCATCACACATAGAGTTAGGCAATGTGCATTGAAGCTACAGGACCAAAAGTTAATTGCTCGGCCATACTGAGCTTGTGGCCCAAGAAGTATCACGCCAATTGCTTCGTCAAATTGTATAATGCGAGCAACAGGAAAATTGAGGAGGATGAGAAAGAGAACTTCAACAGAGTATCTCATGGCATAGCTTTGGTGGAATTCATGGGATACATAGAGGACACAAACTTGAGTGTGAAGGACATAGCACCTGTCTTCGAGTTGGTGGATCTTCTGCAGTTTTACACCGATCGACTGGTAGAGTTGGGAGTCGAGATAACTGGACGTATTCAATCCACCGATCTCAAAAATCGGATACTCTCATACAAGCCAGGGCTTCAAGCATGCATATACACAAGGATGGGATGTGTTGCTGAGCTTCAACGATGATGTAGGGCATGCATGGCGAGATGCATGTTTGGACGACTGTGATTATGAAACCATTTGTTTAGCATTTGCTCATATATGGGACATACGTGACCATAAAGCGACTATTGTCTCCATTTCATTTAGTAAAATCATAGATTCTTGTAAAAAGAGGAAGGTGTGGTATTTCGACTGAACTGACTTTGAAGAACATAATAGTTTAATTGAAAATCACAACTGGGACTTCTTTAATTCTTTAAAAAATGATAACGCTTGAATCGTTGCATACCATCAAAAGAAGTTGCCATGCGCCCTAATGACCAACCATGGTACGATTGCAGTAAAACTCAAACGGCCCTCTGATTTGTTAAAATATAAAAAAAAATACGTAATAAAGCTAACAATCTTATTAAATCAGCAAAACAACGATACATCTGCAATATTGATGAGTCTCTATCAAGTCATTTAATTAACGACCCTAAAACGTATTGGTCTTGTTTGCGAAATTTAATGAAGGGTAACGTTAATTCGAATTCCATCCCTATTTTAAAGACAACATACAATAACGTCAAGACATTGATTTACTCAGATGAAGAAAAGGCCAATTATTTGGAAAAGTATTTTGCTTCTATATCAACTGTTGACGACTCCAAAACAGAATTGCCCGAATTTGTTGAAAAATCGCAAACTAAACTTACAAATATAAGAGTAAGTGTTCAAGATATAAAGGATATTATCAGTACTATACAGCCTAATAAAGATGTTGGGCCTGACTCAATTAGTCACAAGTTACTAAAAGCAACAAACAGTACAATTTCTAAACCTTTGAGTATGCTATTTAATAAATCGCTTGAATCTGAAATATTCCCTTTTCAATGGAAACAATCAAATGTTCTACCTTCATATAAAAAAAAAGGGGGACCCGTCTTCTTTCGGGAATTATCGTCCAGTATCATTATTGAGTTGTGTGGGTAAAATATTTGAAAGATGCGTATACAAACAAGTTTACAACCATATTCAGTCAAATCACTTAATTCGCCCACTCCAGTCTGGGTTTCTAAAAGGTCACTCAACAGTTTATCAGTTGATTGACATATACCATCAAATCGTTTCGTCCAATGATGCTCAACAGAATACATGTATGGTATTCTGTGAAATATCGAAAGCTTTTTATCGCGTTTGGCACAAAGGGTTGTTATTTAAATTAAACAGAATGGAATTGATGGACCACGTTTGAAAATTACTTATCGTACCGACAACAATCTGATCTGTACTTGTAGGCAATGCCAAATCTAGGCCACTAATATAAATGATGGGGTACCTCAAGGCTCTGTTATGGGGCCTTTATTATTCCTTGTTTATGTTAACGATATAACTGAAATCATACCTAGTATATTACGACTTTTTGCTGATGATACATCACTGACATGATGTGCAACTAGCGTAACTGAAACTCAAGGCATTTTAAACCATGACCTCTTGATGCTTTCTAATTGGGCTAGGCAATGGTTAGTTTTTTTAATCTGTCTAAAAGTGTGCCCATGTTGTTTACTAACAAATCTGTTCCTTTTCCAAGACTTGTATTTGAAAATGTAGTACTAGAATTTGTTAATAGCACTTAGGTTTAACACTTAGTAGTACTGCTAAATGGAAAGACCACATACACAACATCACTAAGTCAGCTTCAAAGGTTTTGGGTATGATGAGAGCACTTAAATTCAGACTAAACAGAGATTCACGTAATCAAATGTATACTTCTTATCTCCTTCCACTTTTGGAATATGCTTCTGTGGTTTGGGACAATTGCACGAAAACTGAATAAGATTCACTAGACAAAATACCAAATGAAGCAGAAAGAATTGCCACTGGTATAATCAGATCATTTTTTTAAAATTTATACAAGGAAATTGGGTAGCTAGAATTATCTGATCGAAGAAAGTATCAACAACTTATTTTAACATTTAAAATTATCAATGATCTTACTCCCAACTATCTAAGTGAACATTTTCCATCACAAGTTGGTAATCGAACTGAATATCCACTGCGAAATGCGTCTAATATAGACGTAATTGCCAGACGAACAGAGCTATTTGCCAGTTGTTTTGTCCCTTCACCTGTATCTTTGTGAAATAAACTACCCGGGAACATAAAATCAATAACTTCTCTGTCAGCCTTTAAGTCCAAAGTAAAGAAGATGTTTCCAAGTACAACTGTTCCAAAGTACTACTCTATAGGTAAACGTCAATTTTCAATAATACACACGCGTTTTCGCAATAAATGCAGTGACTTACAATTTGACCTGTACAATAACCACCTATGCGACAACGGAATGGTTATGGGTTAGAAGACTGTGAACATTTTTTTAGATGTCATATATTTTACCAACAAAGAATTCTGCTATTTCGACAACTTAGAATATACCACCCATTAAACTTGAATAGTTTACTATTTGGTTCAAATTATCTGAGCGTTGATGAGAACTCAAATATCATCCTAACAGTGCAGACTTACATAATGGATTCTGGAAGGTTTTAATAGATAATGTTGCTTTTCTCCGGGTCTCTTGTCCAAACCAAAATACCACAATACTATATAATACTATGTTTTAACCTTATCGTACTTAAGATACGTTAGTCTTGATCAGGGTCTTTCAAATAGTACTATTTGAAAGACCCTGTCTTGATTAATAACTTGGTTGTTTTTTAAGTTTACCAACCACTTATTTAGTGAAGTAAGATACATTGTCTTGCCAACTCCAGTCGGAACAAATTGTCTATTTTATGTAATCTGTATTGCCTTTAAAATATTTATTAATTCAAAGACAGTATATGATGTATGTCATCCAAAAGGGACAGACGGAATCTAAGTTATTAGAACTTGTAGTCTAACCCTTTTTTCATATGCATAATGCATTTTGTATGTCATCTTGTGTAGTATTTATATGGCAATACAATATGTTTAAACTAATACTGTTGCACAAAGCTAACGATGCATACAACTGTGAAGAGAGTGAGCCAGAATCTTTTGACGAATGGTACCTGAAGCGAGTTGATGTCCCTCCACAATTTCAATACTGGTTGACCATCATTCTACTGGGGCTGCTAGTATTGGTGTATGTAAGATCCCTCTTTACATCGCTGTACTTACAAAGCTCGCACCCTGGTTTTTCGCCTAAGACCACACACACTACTCTAGATGGGTGCCAATTCACATTCGTGCCATGATGACGTTGCAGGAACGACATCCTGATATAGCAACCCAGTTCGCTCAAGGAGGATTCGTTATGCACAAAACAACGCGGCTATTCTCTGCAATCGCGATCGATCAAGAACTCAAACAAAACAACAAGTTCATAAAAGGAGACGGTGGTGCAGTCGGTTTGTTTCAAAACCCAAAAGTTCTACTGCGTTCGATGGTGGTGGGACTGGAACTAGCAAAGTTTGAGGTCAATTGTCTGGATCGAGGTACAGGGAAAACTAACAGGAACAATATCAAGCACCACGAGTATACTGCGTCTGCACAAGTAAAATTTGCCAATGAGGTTGGCGCTCATGTTCAAGTAGTTAAACATATGGGAAATCCATTCATGGAAGAGAGTGACGACCTCCTGGTTCTTGACAGCCGAGACATCGCTGATCCAGCTATAGTACAAACTGTGCGTGTTATAGAGAAGATAGGCCATGACCAGTATGATAAGTGCATGACCGATTGAGTGAAAGAACGAACCACACCCGTGTTTGATCCTGTCAATAGAAATCGGATGCCCTTGTTCAGCCGATCCCCATCGAGAGTTTAATCGAAAACAAAACAAACCATCACATCACTAAAGAGTGACTATGCGCTGTTCCCAAGATTGTACATTGCTTGTCAAACCCGCTGCGGAGACGTTGGCAATATTTTCGAACATGAGAATCATGCAAACCGTCCGTCATTGTCCCTGCTTGGAAATCATCGGTTTGGGAATTCTTACCTTGTCGAATGTCTGGAAAAATTTCTGCACATCAAGTGGAGAGGCTCCATTGGTTGACGTCACCATACTGGATGGTGCTGCCATCCCCAGCATCATCAACATGCTGAATCCCATCGGTGTGAAAACGTTCCAAGAATATGCCACACATGTGTTTCTACCGTTCATCAAACCGCAGCTGCGAAACGTGACCAGAATTTACATCGTGGGATGTGTGCCTGGAAGTCTGAAGTCCACCGCAAGGGGGAATCGAGGAAGAGGCGGCGTGTTGCACCTTCCACCACAATTCCAGTAAATTGGCAGGAGTTTTTGAGACTGGCAGACAAGACTGAGCTATTCGACATCTTGGCACACCAGGTGGTAGAAATCCTAGGACATCTCATCTCTTGCACCATGCGCACATGAAGAAACGGACACCGGGATGCTTCTTCACGAAGTCGATTCAGCAAACAAAGGGTATCGCAGCATCATGATACGTACTGTGGACACAGATTTTCTCGTCCTGTCAGTGTCGACCGTTGTGTGCCTTGAAGATACCGAAATCTGGGTCGCGTTCGGCACTGGCAAACACCCTAGTACAACATCGCTAAACAACTTGGTAGTGAAAAGGCACGTGCACTTCCAATGTTCCATGACATTACGGGTTGTGACATGATGTCGTCGTTTGCTGGCCGGGGAGAAAATACTGCATTGGACATATGGAAGTCTTTCGATGAGGTCACTCCTGTATTTTCTAGCATGTTGACGGACCCGTCGGCGTTGAACGACGATTGCATGTCTGTGTTGGAGACAAATGTTGTGAACTCGGCCAGGAAGCCACATCTTCACTACCAAAAATTGACCCATTAACAACAATAGGAGCAGCCCTGCTACAGCATACAAAGCGGACGATATACCAGGGTGGACATGTGTGGGGACAGACACTCTCCAGTTGTTCCATCTCCAAAGACAAACGTTTTACGAAAGAGTGCGACGCAAGGCTGGCAACCATTATTGACACTACTGCCAGAAGCGGTGGCCTCATGTTCTGAATTGCTGCGATGTGGATGCAAATGTGTCAGGGCTGCTCTTAAATGTACACCACTCTTTCATTGCAGTGGGAATAGCGATTACACTGGTAGCAACTAGGAATTATGATGGTGGCCATCTTGAAATGTAACATGAATTTGTCCAGTATGTTGCTTTATATGCATTTTATCAACTAAATAATGGTTCCATACCAAAAGACTCCTCATTAATGTTCTTGCGTCAACTATTCACAAAGATATGACAATTTACAGACCTTTCATTTCGGATGAATTTGGCCAGTATGTTGCTTTATATGCATTTTATCAACTAAATAATGGTTCCTCATTTATGTTCTTGGGTCAACTCTTCACAAAAGTATGACAATTTACAGATGTCATCTCGGATTTTAACATGAATTTGGCCAGTATGTTGCTTCATATGCATTTTATCAAAAACATAATGGTTCCATTGGATTCCTTATGTCTGAAAACATAGCAAAAGACTCCTCATTTATGTTCTTGTGTCAACTATTCACAAAGATATGACAATTTACAGATATTTCGTTTCGGATGGCAGCCATCTTGGATTTTTGTCAATGTGCCAATGTTGGTGCTTTTACCACAAAACCCAGCTTGTGTGCATATTTACACATAACCGCCTCACTATATCAGATTCCTTCGAGCCTGTTTATTGATCAAAACACATGGCCACCAGAGGGCGGGTCTGTTTTGCCTTATTTGCATATGATGTCATGATGAGCAATTTCTCCTTTGGCCAAAATGTTTTAAACTTTATTTAACAATTTAGCTTTCTTTTATGGATATTTTTGTCACCATGTTTTCAAAGTCGTCTGCTGCATATGTGGGAAAGGGTTAAGTGTTTCAGCCAGATGTTCTGAAATTGCTCAAAACAAGGTCAAGGGCACACTTCTAGGTGAACAACAAATCTGCAGCTGAAGACTTTTTTTGAAATAAAAAATATAGCACTTATCAATAATTGAAAAGAGCAGATTTTTTTTTTGGCGAAATAAGAAATTGCTCATCATGAACAATTTCTCCTTGCACGACCCCAAAGTTTTCAAAAATCGTCTGCAAGTTTGTGCGTTGGAAAGTGTTAAAAGTAGAGAATATACTATGTTAACCCTTTTCCACATACAACAAAGCTGCAGAAAGACGTAATAGAAAATATCAAGACATAAATGTAAACAAAATCTTTAGAAAATTTAAGTATTATTATTGAAAGTAGTTGAAAACTCTGCAATAAAAAGAGAAATGGCCATTAAATGAACAATTTCTCATTTTGCCTTAATGTTTTCAAAAGTCGTTTGCAGGTGGGAAAGTGTTAATGATTCCTGCCTTCTATATTTCAATCCTTTTTTCCCTGAATGTTTGTATCAGGGTCGTTGTGTTATTAAATGCAGAGTTGGGAGGACAGAAGTTAACCATGATATCAACTTTCCAACATATGACGAATTTGCTGCAGATAACTTGGAAAACATCTCTATCTCCATAAATAAAGAATGAATATGTCATGGAATTGAAACATTGTGGCAAAAGGACAAATTGCGTATTTATGGCAATTTTACCTTTTGTTTTCAAAAGTTGTCTGCAAGTGGGAAAGGGTAACTGTATTGTTTGTAGTTTTAATTTAATGCATATACATCTATCATGAACAATCGAAACTTTTTGGTTCTTCAGCTTCCTTTGAATTATTTGCAACTATATGTGATGGTCAAAAGGCAAATGCCTATCATTATGAAAAAGATGCCTTTTGAAAAGCCATTTGCATTATCGATCATTTACAGATTTTTAGTCATAAACAAGATATAATTACAGCGATCATCCCCGGTCAGGTCATACCAAAGACTTTGAAAATGGTAGTAATGGTTTCTTCCCTAGGCACAAAGGATTGATAATAAAGTAGATCTCGTGTTCTGGTACGCAAACAATGACAGAAGACTTAACATCCCATGCAGTGGACAACCAGGGTTAGAATATCGGACCCATTGCCCGTTGGATGTCTAGAAAAGGACCTGAAAGCTATAATTATGTTATATCTTAACCCTTTCCCTCATACGACATTGAACATATTGTCAAAATCTAGAAAATCTCTATAATTAAATGGATAACCTATGACTAAAATGGAAAACATTGTGGCAAAAGGAGAAATTGCTTGTTTTGGGCAATTTCTTCTTTTGTTACTAGGTTTTAAAAAACAATTCAAAAGAATGTTTCGACACATTCCCCTCTTCTTTTGCCTTGAAAACATCATTACTTTCTGGAAAACTCGGTACAAGTCATCTCGAAGGTCGATCCGGAATTCCTCGATTACCAAGGCTTCACTCTAGATTCTTCATCTTACAAGAAAGACATGATATAAAGCCAATAGGTTTGAAGACAAACAAGTTTTTGTCACAATGACTATATACCACAAGAGATATTTTAAGAATTGATTGGAGTTTATCCCACATAGAACAAATCTGCAGCAGACGACTGAAAACATCTTGGAAATTTAATGGCAAGTTTCTTGATATAAAAGTTTTAGAATGCAGTTGAAAACATTGCGGCAAAAGGCGAAATTACTAATTATGAGAAAGGGTTTAGAAATCTTTTTAAACGGTATTTTGGTTAATATTCTCACATCCGGCCATCTTCCATCAGAATCCCATTGTTGGAAAAAAAAAAAAAAAAAACCTGCTCGGAACAAAGATATTGGAAATGGTGGAAAAAGAACTCTTTACTTCATAATTATCTAAGCCTCTTGACTACATTTCCCACTTGATTTTCACTCAAGGACCATTCGTTTTAAATTGACTAACTGATGCGAGTTCAAAGGTATTTCACTTAAGTAACAACGACCCTTTGATCCAATATATATATTTGCATTCCTGCACCAGTGCGCCATACAACTAACTTTCCTCATAGGAATGACACTAGTCAAATTGATTTGTCAATTGTTGGACAGAAAGAATGGCCTAGCTTTAAAATTCAGGATACCTGGATTGACAGCTCAAGTTACTGACTGAGCTATCGCAGCTAGACCCTTTGCTTCTTTAAGAAGAAGCATATAACACAACAAATATATTTCTCTTCATTAGCGCTTTATTTTGAGCACTGAAAACAATAAATAATCAGTCCATTTAAGCTTCATCCTCCCCACTCTGCAGTTTTTTCATGTGGGCGGCCTTTGCTCGTTTGACCTTCTTGTCTCGCTGGACCTTGGTCAGCTTGGACTTGTTCCATCTGGAAAACATAATACACAATGAGGTTAAATCAAGAACGAAACTCACCAAAATATATGTCTTTGAATTATCTGTGACAAGGTTTTGAATGTTTTAATACCGCGATGTGCAGGTTCTGACTTTGGAACTTTTCCACAAAAAGGTGCAATTACTGGTTATGTGCCAGGAAGCAGACATCAATCAAAATTGAAATAAGTTAAAGGATTGTTTCGTAATCTATGAAAAATCAATATTGCAACTAAACTAGATGACAAATTTATTATGAAATTAGTAAAGAGAATTTGGTAAAATGAACAACAGGTCAATGACAACTTATCAAAACGAAATTTTCATACAGCATGTCTGCTTAACCCATGTATTAATTTTTTTTCAGATTTAATAAAGTTAGTACAAGAATACTTTGTTCATCTACACTAAAATTTCAATTTGATAGATGTTTATTTCTTCAGATCATATAGAAGCACTACCCTCTAAACTAGAACTATCACTGAAGATGATAAATACCCCCTCAATAGCACCTTGACCTACACCATAACTTAATTAGTAAAAGGGCCATAACTCTGTAGAATACCATGCAATTGTAACCCCTTTAGGATATATTGAATTTCACCCAGTGGTTTGTAAGAAATAGGCCGGACAGAATATGGCTTCCAACCGGCCGGCTGCCCGACACATTGACTCCTATATACCCCCCTCTTCTTTGAAGGGGGTATATAATAATTATATATTAGGTACATGTGAACTATTAAAACCGAATTTGAATTGTTGAGACTCCACTTACCGTTTAACCTTGACATCTCTTGGCTCTCTCGATTTCTGTGTTGGGTCAGCTCGGATGGCAGCATGACATTTCTTGTACATTTCTTCAATCTATTTAAAAAGAAAGAGTAATGATAGATGAGCTAGTGCTGTAATATATTTCGGTCTACATATTTTTTTTTAACCATTTCCATTTGCGAACACATTTAAATGCATTTTCAGCAGTCTTTTTGCCACAATGTTTTCAGCTTTTTTCAGTAATAATATTTCATTTATAGATTTAACAAGTCGTCTACTGCAGATTAGTTATACTTGGGAAAGGGTTCAATTCAGAATATTGAAATGGACAATCAAATGTACAAGATGTCCATTTATTTCTAAGTTCTTACGACAAGGCAGTACAAAATGCTAATCTTAATGACGATCCATTTTCAGCTTTGGCTTACAAAAGTACAATGATTGCGATCTTTTTTTTTTTTTTTTTTTTTTTAAAATTATAATTGAATCGGGCATGTTTAATCTTTTTTTACATACTATACAGCTTTGTTTGTATTATCTATTATTAAGGGGTTTATGCCGTTTTCAACAGTATTTCAGTCATATCATGGTGACAAACACTTATTTATCATCCTTGAGTGATAAAGGAAGCTAAGCTAGGAAAACATGCCTTGCTCTAGTCATTTTAACATATGAATTTTATTTATTTATTGGGGTTTTACGCCGCTTTCAACAATATTTCAGTTATATCACGGCGACAGTTCACTTATTCATGATCCCTGGGTAAACAAACCAGTACTAGGCTAGAAAATGTGCCTTGCCCAATGACACTCCACCATGACCGTAGTGTCGTGACTGGGGATCGAACCGGGACACCCGGTTTCGAAATTTCCGACGCTAACCACACGCCCACAGTGGATTCCTTTTAACATATGAATAAGTATTAATTATAAAATAAAGTTGAAAAACATCAGCATTAGCAAATTATCCTTTCGACGTCAGAACTCTCTAAAGAGGCGTTTTGTTGTGTACAAAAAAATCTTATTTGATCTACAAAACAAAGGTTTTGAACAGTGCTAGCAGAGATATCGTGGAAGAAAGAATGGTTTACCCTTCCTTAACCCTTTCCCTCATATGAGAATTCTGCAGCATAGGACTTTTAACATATTTTGTCCAAAAATAGAAAATCTCCATAATTTAATGGATAACTAAAAGTGGATAACATAGTGACAAAAGGAGAAATTGCTCGTTTTGAGCAATTTCTTCTTTTGTCACTATGTTTTCAAAAAGCTGTAGAGGCGTAAGAAAGCATGTATATGATGGAAAGGGTTAAGTAGTCCTTAAATGTTTCCAAAAGTGAGCATGTGGGAAAGGGAAAATGATTCGACAAATACTTACACTATCGGCAGCGACACCATTCTTAACGAACTGTGAGAACTGTTTTTTGAAGGCATCTTCATCCTCCTCCTGCAGTTTTTTCATGTACTCTGCAACATGGATGCCAAAGATGTGGTTTCTGTGAACGTCAGCACTGAATTCTCCACTCTCTGAATCAAAACCTGGGAAACGCTTGGTACTGAAAGTAAATAATATATTTATTGATACCGGATTGATATTAAACAAATGTTTGAGGTGCCTTTGATGTCCTTATGGTTTATTATTATGCATCTGAGAAAAATCTCAACAAAAACTAAACCCCACTTGTTTTACAACATTATATATAGAACCGATATGCATATTGGTTGCAGTTCTTAAGCCAATTTATGTTCTTTCCGGTACACTTGTAGTCAAACGCGGTTCTGCATCACAAACAAAAGCCATGTGGTGCATGTGTACATTGTAATGATTAATTGTTGGTTTGTTCGTGATGTATGACGATGGGCCTTGCTTAAATAACACTATCTGATCTATGAATTTACCTTTAGCGGGATCCGGTTACATAATACCCCAAATCAACAATGAATCTAATATTTATTTGGGAGTAGACCCCGAAATTAATTATTTTAGTGGCTCTTGTGTGTTTAATATTTTTCTTTCATCCATCTTTACTGTATCCTGTAGTTTATACTAGTAACTGAATCAGGTTCCCACAACATTTTTTAAGTTGAATGCTTTCAAGAAACTTTTATTTGGAAAACTGGAAATGTAAAGTGAAATTTTGACGAGAGTTGAGAAGTTGAAAACATTGCAGGAAATAATGAATTGCTTGTTTTAAGCATTTTGATAAGTTGTCTTTTGAGAAGGCCTTAGTTGACTGCATCAGGGAACAAATTAACATATCAAGATCACTGTCTGTTTCATTTCTTATATTTTACTTATCAACTTTTTACTGTATCAGATAGGAGCGAAAGACAAATAGACTATCAGCATTTTGTCTCAGCTGAACTATGGTATCATCATATTACAGTTTTCTTCCCCTTACAATTGATTTTAACAAATATACAACCAACCATGATATCATGCATGTCAATGATGCAACATTTTAATTAATTCAACAAAGACCAAGTGCTAACAAATAACTGCATACAAGAGCACCACAAGCGAACGCTGGTCTGCTTTTTGTCAGAGTCGAAAAAAGGAGCATTTCTGAATAATTATTAAAGCCAGAGTTATTATAGAAACCTGAATACCAAATTTCATTAGATAATGTTGAATGCTATTTTGAGTTATGAGGTAAGGTCAAAAGTTTTGGGATGACGCCAAAGGTGTCACAATACCCAAATTGTCTTGCTTCCAAAAACCGACGAGCTAAAAATATGCCTACAATTTTCTACACAAAATGAAGACTGTACTATGCTCAATAAAAATTATTCAGTCAACAACAGAAAGATGATGGTGAAGTGGTCCTATAGTCTTCCAGCCAATGCAGACTATGCAAATTGTTATGTAGCTACCATAAACTGTATCAGATAGGAGCGAAAGACAAATAGACTATCAGCATCTTGTCTCAGCTGAACTATGGGATCATCATGCTACAGTTATTTTTTTATCAAAACCAAGAGTATAACACTTTAATAAATTATAATACACATGGTGTATGAAGAAACACATGTTGCCTGACAATATGGCAGTAAGTGAAAGGGTGACATACAGGCGAAGGTGGCGATCCCTTAAGGTCCCCCAGCTAAGCCATATGTGACCCAAGACTTTCTACACAAAATCATGAACCACTGCTATTTCCGAATCACCAAGATGACATTACAGAAGCATCCCTGCAAAGGCACGGACAGCAAAAAGTTCAAAAATACCATAAACTGTATCAGATAGGAGCGAAAGACAAATAGACTATCAGCATTTTGTCTCAGCTGAACTATGGTATCATCACGCTACAGCAGTCTTTTCCAAAGAATTAAATCTAACCGGGTTTTTTATATTAAAAATTTCATCTTCCATTTTTTTTATAAGCATATTCAATACAAGACTGTTTGAAGAAACACAAGAATACAAGACTGTTTGAAGAAACACAAGTTACATTCATATGTCAGTTAAGCGTGACATTGCCTCAAAGACCATTGTCACCACAAAAGAAACCCTTTAGAGACTCCCTACGAAGGCAGATGTGAGCAGACAAATTTCTAAACAAAATAAAAGACCTAAATTATTTGATACAATTTATTTCACACAAAGCCATCGACGAAGAAGCAACCGTGAAGTGACCCTGAAAAGGCAGGCGAAGCAAAAAGTTCAGAAATACCATAAACTGTATCAGATAGGAGCGAAAGACAAATAGACTATCAGCATTTTGTCTCAGCTGAACTATGGGATCATCATGCTATAGTTTTTCCCCCCCAATGAATATGTAACCTACCATTTTAACATTACTAATCGAGAAATCTAGAGCACCACCTTTAAACCTTACGAAAAAACATGACTGCCTGCCAATAGATGGTAATTAGTTAGTGTGACATAATGACGACCCATAAGTGATATCTTATGTGCTAAAGGATACACTTAAATTGCATCAGATGTGAGCAAGATAAACGTTCAACATAAAGTAAAGAACCTCTGCTACTAGATATTTTGTTTGTACTGGAGGCATTTGGATAACGTAAAAGCAAAAAGTTTAGAAATATCATAAACTGTATCAGATAGGAGCGAAAGACAAATAGACTATCAGCATCTTGTCTCAGCTGAACTATGGGATCATCATGCTATAGTTTTTTCCCTTAAGGAATTTGTAACCTACCACTTTAACATTACTAAACCAGAAATCAAGAGCAGTATGAAAAAACATGGTTGCCTGCCAATATATGGTAATTAGTTAGTGCGACATAACGACGACCCATAAGTGAAGGATGCACTTAATTTGCATCAGATGCGAGCAAAGATTAATGTTCAACATAAAGTAAAGAACCTTTGCTACTAGATATTTTGTTTGCACTTGAGGCATTCAGATAAAAGAAAAGCATTCCCGAAGACACAGGAATGCAAAAAGTTCAGAAGTATCATAAACTGTATCAGATAGGAGCGAAAGACGAATAGACTATCAGCATTTTGTTTCAGCTGAACTATGGGATCATCACATCAGTTTTTCCTAACAAATATGTAACCTACCATTTTAACATAACTAAAAGAGAAATCAAGATCAACACCTTTAAACATTACGAAAAAACATGGCTGCCTGCCAATAAATGGTAATTAGTTAGTGTGACATAATGACGACTATGTGCCAAAGGATGCACTTTAAATTGCATCAGATGTGAGCAAAGATTAAATTTTAACATAAAATAAAGAATCATTGCTACTAGATATTTTGTTTGCACTGCAGGCATTTTTGGTAACGGAAAAGCATTCCTGAAGACACAGGAAGCAAAAATTTCATAAATACCATAAACTATCAGATAGGAGCGAAAGACAAATAGACTATCAGCATCTTGTCTCAGCTGAACTATGGGATCATCACATCAGTTTTTCCCTTAACAAATATGAAACCTACCATTTTAAAATTACTAAACAAAATCAAGAGCACCATCGTTCAACAGTACGAAAAAAAACATGGTTGCCTGCCAATATGTGTTAATTAGCAAGTGTGACATAAAGAAGACCAACCAGTGATGCACATAAATTGCATCAGATGTGAGCAAAGATAAACTTGCGACATATTATCAAGAACCTATGCTACTGGATAGTTTCTTTTGCACAGAGTCATTTAGACAACGGAAAAGCATTCCCGAAGACACAGGAGGCAAAAAAGTTCAGAAATACCATAAACTGTATCAGATAGGAGCGAAAGACAAATAGACTATCAGCATTTTGTCTCAGCTGAACTATGGTATCATCATACTCTAGTTTATTTCCCTAATGAATGTGGAACCTACCATTATAACAGTTATACCAGAGCTCTATAATGCGTATTTCACGTTCCAAAATCTGTATCAGAAACTCAATCCCTATGTTGTGGGTACTGAAAAGAATCTTTTGAGTACCCACAACATAGGGATTGTTTGAGTCATAAGAGATATTGGTGGGAAAAGACCAGGTTACTCCATATCTAGTCCTCTGGTTATACTTAACCCTTTCACACATTGAACAAATTTGAAAACAATTGAGGAATAATATAGGAAACCACTAGCCTTGAGAGTTTAATTTTACGGTCTAGTTTAAAACATTGTTGCACATGGAGAAATTGCTAATCATGAGCAATTTCTCCTCTTGCAACTATGTTTTCAAAAGTCCTCTGCTATAAAAAGGCATCAGAAAGTGTCCGTATGTAGGAAAGCGTTCAAGAGAAATTTAGAGCACTAGTCTATGGTGGACCACACAGAAGTGATTTTAAACATTCAGCAGAGTATTAATTGCATGAGGGCAACAACTCTCGACACAATCAAGAAGCTACGCGATTGGATCATTTTTGTTGCACCAAGCCAATAGCCATAAAATAAATATAATGGAAAAGTGTATCTCAAGTAGAGTAAAAACGAAAATAAGAATCTCATACTGTATCAGATAGGAGCGAAAGACAAATAGACTATCAGCATCTTGTCTCAGCTGAACTATGGTATCATCATATTACAGCAATGGATTCTAACCAACATGTTTGCCACTATATTAACATTACTAGAATAGTTAATAACATTTAAGAGAAACATTTGAGCGCTCGTCTGCTTTATTCCCAAGTCGAAAAAGGGGCACTTCTGAATAATTATTTAAGCCAGAGTTGAGACCTGGTATAGAAATGTGAATTGTACATAGAAACATGTGTACCAAGTTGCATTAGAAAATATTAAAGTTAGAAAAAAATGTAACGAATTCCATACCGTATCAGATAGGAGCGAAAGACAAATAGACTATCAGCATCTTGTCTCAGCTGAACTATGGGATCATCATTTTACAGCAATGGATTCTAACCAACATGTTTGCTACCATATTAACATTACTAGAATAGTTAATAACATTCAAGAGCACTATTTGATCGCTCAACTGCTTTATTCACAAGTTGCAAAGGGGCACTTCTGAATAATGATTTAAGCCCGAGTTATGACACTTAGTATAGAAATGTGAATTGTACATAGGAACATGTGTACAAAGTTTCAAAAATAATTTTTTTCCAGTTTTGAAGTTATAAAAAAGTAACGAATTCCATACCGTATCAGATAGGAGCGAAAGACAAATAGACTATCAGCATCTTAGTCTCAGCTGAACTATGGGATCATCATTTTACAGCAATATTTTCTTAGCAATGGATTCTAACCAACATGTTTGCTACCATATTAACATTACTAGAATAGTTAATAACATTCAAGAGCACTATTTGATCGCTCGACTGCTTTATTCACAAGTTGCAAAGGGGCACTTCTGAATAATGATTTAAGCCCGAGTTATGACACTTAGTATAGAAATGTGAATTGTACATAGGAACATTGTGTACAAAGTTTCAAAAATAATTTTTTTCCAGTTTTGAAGTTATAAAAAAGTAACGAATTCCATACCGTATCAGATAGGAGCGAAAGACAAATAGACTATCAGCATCTTAGTCTCAGCTGAACTATGGGATCATCATTTTACAGCAATATTTTCTTAGCAACGGATTCCAACCAACACGTTAACTACCATATTTACCCTTTCCCACATAATACAATACTTTGAAAACATGTCGAGGCATCAAAAAGTGTTAATATGTGGGAAAAGGTTAACATTACTAGTGTAACACAAAAAGAGTTCCAGTTATAAAATAATCATTTAACATAATTCAGTATCAAGGCATCAGAAAAGATGAAAAGACATTATTATATATACTTGACTTGACAAATTTATTCAGTGGACTGGCAGATGATGACAGAATAGTGATTCTGAAGGGTCACCCAGCTACGTTAGACGCACAGAAAAGTTCAGAAATACCAAAAGCTGTATCAGATAGGAGCGAAAGACAAATAGACTATCAGCATTTTTGTCTCAGCTGAACTATGGGATCATCACGCTACAGCAATATTTTCTTAGCAACTGATTCTAACCAACATGTTTACTACCATATGAAGATTAATAGATCACAAATTAACCCTTTACCACATACAGCAAAAACATTGTGGCAAAAGGAGAAATTGCACGTTTTGTACAATTTCTTCTTTTGTCACTATGTTTTCCACTTTTAGTCATAGGCTATCCATTCAGTTATAGACATTTTCTATTTTTTGAAAAAATATGTTCAAAGTCGTCTGCTGCAGAATTGTCGTATGAGCCTAAAGGGAAAGGGTTAAGAGTTCCAGTTATAAAATAATCATTTTGCGTAATTCAGTATAAAGGCATCAGAAAAGATGAAAAGACAATTTTCTACAGTACACAAAACGAACTACTTCACTCAATAAATTTATTCAGTGGGATAGCAGATGACAGAAAAGCAATTCTGAGAGGTCACCCAGCTTAATCAGCCGCACAAAAAGTTCAGAAATAACAAAAGCTGTATCAGATAGGAGCGAAAGACAAATAGACTATCAGCATTTTGGTCTCAGCTGAACTATGGGATCATCACGCTACAGCATATTATTTTTTCATAAGAAAGTCTCTAGTAATGTTAAATAGAACGAACTCTGCATCTTACAAGCTCTCAGTTGACTTGGTCTGACATTGAAATATAAACTATACTTGTCACTGATTAGATAGGTCAGAATGTGAGCCAAACCACACAAAAACCAACCGTCGGAGGTTTTAAAATTACTTGCACATGGCATACTTTAAAGACTTTAGTGTTGCACATTTCTGAATAGTGTAGGTTCAAATCACCATGTACATCCGATGTCTCACCAGAATCTACACAAGTTGACAAAAACTTCTCACAAGCTTATAATAGTAATATGTTAACAGTGTGCATCTTGATAAGATGGGCACAGGCTGATCAGGTCCTACACTGCTCACAAAAGCTAACTTGTACCTTCATGATTCTAGATGAAAGCATTAGGCTCAAATAATTACAGGGAAACCAAGTACTAGTAATGTCCAAATCAACAGGTATATCCTTCAATTAAGATTAAGATTTTTTTAAGGAAGACAGTCAACAGCTTAAATTTGGAAGATCAGATAGCTAGGAATCACAAATATGTCAATGTTTTCCTGAAGCATCACAACCCATATCCAAATTACAATTTATTTTGCAAATTGTAAAACTGCATGACAGAAATATTTGACCAAAAATTCCCTTGGAAAAATGAACTGTATCAGATAGGAGCGAAAGACAAATAGACTATCAGCATCTTGTCTCAGCTGAACTATGGTATCATCATATTACAGTTCCAATTTCTGTAAATCGGAATAAAGATGTTTTTTTTTTTTATATCTTAGCAGGTTTTATCAAAACTTCCATCATTCACACTCTGCCAAACTGTCAGCTAAGTTTTTTACCTGTGAGGAATGTTAATTCCACCATCAGCACATCCTTTCATGGCACCAAAAACACGGGCACCAGTGGTTGTTCTACTCAGTCCAACATCTAGGTAACAACGGAAGGTACCTGGTTTCCCATCGATATCTTCAACATAGTATTCATCACCATCGATCTCTGTCTGGCCATCATAAAATCTGTCCAGTTTGAATTTATTCAACAGCTGAAGAAAGTAGAGAGTAACATACAATTGAATACATGTTTAAATACAAGTACTTAAATTTCTGATCAAAACTGTAGAGATTCTCTTTGGTATCAACCGTCATAATGAGATGATTCCAAATAATATACATGGATTTTGAAATCTGGCAAGATATCTTTGCCCAGTAATCATTTATCAAATTCAGCTACAAAGACCTTAGCCTTAATTTATAGTTTTATTGCTGTGCTGTGCTGCTTACATATCAATTTTGATCTTGATAACAACAGATAAACAGCACAACTATAAGTCGAGGTTTTTATTAACTCTGAAAATCTTGGGTCTAGGCATCGAGTTGGGGTTCTGGCGAGACAGACTCACAAAGGTTAACACTATATGCAAGATCTTGAACCCCTTTCCCTCGTATAACAAATCTGCAAACATAGTGACAAAACCCTGTAAAATCTCCATAAAAGATAGCTTAATTGTTAAATAAAGTTGAAAACATTGTAGCCAAAGGTGTAATTTCTCATCATGAACAATTTCATCTTTGGTCACGATGTTTGAAAAATTTGTCTTCTGCTATTGTGTCAAAATGTATCTGAAGGTGGGAAAGGGTTAAGGGCCAGATACAGGCCTTATAAACTACACAGTCAAGGTGGTCTTAGTCTTTGCAATGACCAGACTTGGGTCTAGAAACCTTTATACTACAGATATTATATTTTAAATATCCAGCTATTAAATAATACATGGCAGAAACTTACCCTTCTTGCAATCAGAAGACCTGTGCAGTATGCAGCAGCATAGTTAGTTAGCCCGACCTTGACACCATATCGAGGTAATTCATGAGAGTATGCAGCACACACAATCACATCTCCCTCAATTCTGGCGTACGCTATCTGAAATGAAGAACATAGTTGTCTTAAAACCCAGTCTTTATTAAACTTTTTACATTAAAATATTGTGACTTTAATTTGTTGGCGTTTTATACCACTTTCAACTATTTTTCCTTTTCAACACAATGTTTCCTACG
The DNA here is from genome assembly GCA_031761405.1 of Serripes groenlandicus. Classification (NCBI taxonomy): domain Eukaryota; kingdom Metazoa; phylum Mollusca; class Bivalvia; order Cardiida; family Cardiidae; genus Serripes; species Serripes groenlandicus. The sequence goes on from JASEVX010000037.1 coordinate 613,229, forward strand.
TAATTAACCAGTACTACTGCAGTCTACGCGAAAGTCGTCAGTCCTCCAGTCCTGACCGACACATTTTCATGCAATAATTGGTTGAGCAAAGAAGGAAACAAATGAAAAATGAGCTTTCAGACTGACAGGTTTCAAAAGATTTTGTGAAGTCTGTACTGGTCCCTTTATTCAGACACCAGTGTGTCAATTTTAAAAACATATATGAAATACTTTATGGCCATCATGTTTCTTATTCTATGATGTAAACGTCTCTGCCTTAAATTTAGACATAACCAAGTTTTCAACCATCTAAGAATCACTGTGAGCCTGATAATGATAAAACTCAAGATTAAGAACTTTGGTGTTTTAATAACTTTTCCAATTGAAAACATGCCTGCAATTAACAAATCAATTTTTGAGACGAGACAAAAACAGGAAAGAAGAAATGAAATCATAAAGATTATTTACAAATTTAAGACAATCTTTTAGATGCACCCAATATTTGATCTTAAAGGGTAAGGATCAAGCAAGGGCAGATGGTTTAGACAGTACCTGACAGATGATGTCCTTGTTAGAAAATCGGACAATCAGTCTGTACTTGGGGGTATTGTACTTATTCTTCTCTTGGATAACAAGCCTCTTTCGTGCATAGTAGTCAGTCTTACCCTCTGAAATATTAAAATCATGGAAATAATAATAATAATTTTAAAAATCCTTTCTTTATTGGTAGTAAATACAATGATTTAATGATTAATTGGTTAGTTGGAAGTATAACGCTACGGTTTTCAAAAGTATTTCAGTTACAAAACTGCAGCCAGTTCATTTATCCATCCATACACCATGCAACATTCTCCCAAGACAACTGGCAATCAGAGACTAAGACGTCAATTAGTGAAAGATAAATGACATGGTTAACATTCACATTTTGTCAATCATCAGAAAGAGTGTTGGTCAAACCATGATTTGAACTCGTGACTACTGGATCCATAGCCTAATAGTAATAAATGCTGGATTTACCATGCATGATATTTAGGATTTTTTTTGTTTTACATATCAAAGCATTTCTGGAGTATGTTACTACAAGTACTACTGATGATTTTGAACCCTAAAGATGGGTGGTAGGCAACTTATAAAATAAATGAACTGATTAATAAAAATAATTTTAAGAATAAAAATATCCACAAATAAAATAAAACGTATTTACCTCTCCTCCTCCTGAACTTGACTTGAAATCTCTTGAAGTACTGTTTATTCTTGATAACTTTGACAAACCCCTACAAATGAAAAATATGTGTGAAAGCTCGAACAGTTTCAAGGTTTTGACAAATTCAAGCCAACATATTCAACACAAGTTTTCAAAACTATCATCTAGGCTGAAAAGACTTATATTATTGACGAATATTTGGTCCGATATATCCCAAGAAGCAGGCACCACTTTACTTCAAACACAAAACAGCTCATAGGTGTTTAAAACTGGTTTCAACAGTATTTCAAGTTATATTATGGTGGTAAATTCACCTTCACAGGTATTTCTTATATTTCTCAAACCAGTACTTCACACTACGTTCTGCAAAGGCTACTCTCCACCGGTGAATGACAAAAGGTGCATTACTGAATAATTATTAATGCCCGAGCTATGCGACTTGTTAAACACGCGTATTGTTCCTAGGAACATGTGAACAGTTTCATTTGAAAATGTTTAACAGTTTTTGAGTTATGAGGCAAGGTTAAAGTTGTCAATTTGTGACGACGCAGCCAAGGGCATCACAATAGCTCGCATTTTTTGGTCATTCTTCATGGTGTTAAAACTCCTTGACCGTAACACTTTATTGATAGCCCCACCCCATGTTAGCTTGACATACATCAGCAGAAGACTCCTGCAATAATGTTACTGTAGGGAATGGATATTGTGGTGGTAACGGGTACCATGTCCTTCAGTGAGTTAACCTGTTAAGCCAATGCGAGTCACCCATCCAGGCATTAAACGTGATGTCCATTTTTTACCTTTTGAGAAAAACCAACGTCGCTTTAAAAGGCTGCTTCTACAGGAAGGCTGTAGAAATGGTATTTGTACTTATACCCCATTCCCCTTAAATTTCTCCATGACTTCGACTTGAAGTCACACAAGCAGTACACCAGAGCGGAGTCTATATAACATCACTGGGATCCGGGGATGATGGCAACACAACCCCAAAAACCCACTGCTATCACAATTTGTAACGTGCACCGGGTCCATCATGGAGCAAAGCCGCCCATTCAGACACAAACACGATGTATGTTGCTCAACTTTGAAGGCCGACCACTGTGCCAAGGCTGTAGAAGTGGTAATTGTATCTATACCTGTTACAGTGGCAATACATTTTTGTTTCATTGATTATTGGCATGGCAGATCATGAGATGGTCTTGCCAACCACTGCTGAAAGATTTTCTACACGATGTACAGCTAAATTATAAACACACCAGCTCTCTTACAACGTAAGCTCCACTCTAACATGTACCTAGAAGTCATATATGATAATAACTGGTAGTATGACTATTCCGAGGCTTACGTCATCGTTTGCAGCCTAGCCAGTTGTCAGCTCTGTCAACCGAGCTATATTCATTAATTATCGACCGAGACAAATTGTTGTCACTACTGAAACATGTTTCAATGAAGATTTTAATATCTCCCTAATGCCAATACACAAGAAACGTGGAAATTGTGCATTTCATTTTTTAGGCATGCCTATGTATCCGACTAAATATCACAAATATGGAGAGGCATCGGGATGAAATGGTGAAATCACAATGTTGTATTAAGGTAAAATATACTATGAAATAATTTTCATGAAATGTTATCTCACCATTGTGAGGAATTTCGAAGATGATACTCCTCGAAATTTAGGTAGCTTCGGCTGGGGGCTAAAAAACCGGAAAAGGAAGAATGGGTAGTACGCATGCGCGAAGAAGGTTAGTTAGACTTGTTTTAACAATTTTGAACGATTTTTGAATATTCATTCTGTTCTTTTTGTCTTTATTCGTGTAAATAGTTTCCAATGCATCTGCAATCATTGAAAAAAAAATCAATAATACATGCTTAAAAAAATTGAATAATGAAATAGTAAAAACTATGTATAAATTATTTAAACGTTTGTAAATTGATATTTATTGATTCGATTAATTTTATTTCACAAAATCATCGGCACAATAATCGAATAATCAACTGAATCACTAAAAATGTAAACAAAAACATGTGGAAATCTATCCCTTGCAAGATCGCTGAAGTTCGCCTTGACAGAACTCTAGCGTGTGGGCAGTCATTTAGGTATTTGAAAAATCATCCTTTGAACAGCTCTCTCTGCTCGACTAGCATTAGTTGTATGTAACTATTTGCTTGTATTGAAAACATTTAAATGTTTTGCATCTATATTCTCAATGTGTGCATTTCTCATTGGATTCGTTCATTGTTATGGCTCGATAAGACTTAATAAATATACCCCCCCTGAAAACAGTTGAAAACATTATGGCAAAGGGAGAAACTGCTAGTTTTCACAGTTTCATCTAAAATAACACATGTTGTACTGTTGTTTATTGGACACCAATTAAAGGTCATCAAACCCAATCAAGCTTCTGGTAGCAATCAGTCCCTACTTATAATCTACCAATAAGCTGATCCCTAGTGTGCAAGGTGAGCTATTGTGATCACATTTTGTCTGTCGTGCGTCATGAACATTTGAGCTTGTTAACACTCTACAGGCTACATTTTGCATCCAATCTTCATGAAAGTTTATCAGAACATACATCTCCATCACATCTTGGACAAGTTCGAAACTGGGCCATATGAGGTCAAAAACTAGGTCACTAGGTCAAATTAAAGGGAAATCTTGTTAACAATCTGGTCGCCACATTTTCAACTTCAGCATGTTGAAACTTTATCAGAATGTTTGTCTTGATAATATGTAGGTCAAGTTTGAACATGGGTCATGTCGGGTCAAAAAGTAGGTCACTAGGTCAAATTGAAGGAAAATCTTTTTAACACTAGAGGCCACATTTTTTTTTGCTTCAGAAGTTTGAAATTTTATCAGAATGTTGGTCTTAAAGATATCTAGGTCAAGTTCGAATATGGGTCATATTGGGTTAGAAACTAGGTCACTAGGCCACATTGAAGGAAAATCTTGTTAACTCTGTAGAAGCCGCATTTTTTGCTACAGCAGCTTGACATTTAATGAGAATGTTGATCTAAATGATATCTAAGCCAAGTTCGAATATGGGTCATGTAGGGTCAAAAAGTAGGTCACTAGGCAAAATTGAAGGAAAATCTTGTTAACACTTTGGATGCCACATTTTTTTGCTTCAGCAGCTTGCAATTTGGTCAGAATGTTTGTCTGAATTATATCTAGGTCAAGTTCGAATATGGGTCATATTGGGTCAGAAACAAGGTCAATAAAGGAAAATATTGTTCAAACTCCGGAGGCCGCATCTTTCACTTTGAGCAAGTTGAAACTTTGTTAGAAATTCAGAATGTTGTCTTGATAAATCTAGTCCATGTTGGAATATGGGTCATATCAGGTAAAAAAATATAGATCACTAGGCCAAACGTAGGAAAATCTTGTTAACACTGTGGAGGTTGCATTCAGAATAAATAATCTTGATGTGTTTTGCATTGCAGTACATCGTATAATTAAGGTGAGCGATCCAGGGCCATCATGGCCCTCTTGTTTTGTTTTTATTAATCAAAACATTACAAACACAAAATGTTCAGTCATAAAATGAATAGAAAAACCCAAAACAAAAAAGTCCCTTGTTCTTCCTTCCATGTCCTACATACTACTTTCCCAATGATGGTGGGAAAGGGTTAACATCAATTTCAAGACAAGCTGGAAGTTTATATTTATCACATGCAATGTCTGCTTCCTGGAGACTTGACAATTACTTGTGCCGTTTGTCCTGAAAAATGCTAAATGCAAAATCTGCTCATCAATGGATTCATACTGGATTTTTTGATATGAGAGGGCAACATGCTACCATTGCACCGCTGTCTTCTATGATTTTCGAATCCTGTTTTTTATTTTGTCTTATTTATATAAATTATTATAATTATACAGATGGAAAGAACAGTCCCCAGGGCTATGGACAGGAGTCATTGGGAAAAATATTTGGAGATTAAAACAGACTGATACAGAGCTCCATTATCAGGTGTTGAGTAAAAATGTTGTAACAACAGATTGCAAGACAGATGTAATTGACAACAAAGAAGATGCTAAAAAAGAAATAACAGGTAATGCCAAATAAACATCTTTTATCCTTTCTCTGATAAATTGTTGTTTAATGCCAAAGTAGCATGCAACTTTAACCCTTTCCCACATACAACAATTCTGGAGAAGACAACTTCGAAATTATCAAGTCCAAAATATAGAAAATCTCCATCAATGAAAGTATAATTATTGAATAGAGTTGAAATATTTGTGGCAAATGGAGAAATTACTCATTATGTGGAAGGCAGTAGTGCAAAGGTAGAGCATCTGCCTCTCGTACCAAAGGTCCCTGGTTTGAATCCCGTGATGAGCGGGTTTTGCTTGTGGGATTTCTCCACCCAAATGGCGCGAGTACTGGAAGCAGACATCGAGCATAATTAATTTAAGGTGAAAGCCTGTTTTGCAATCAATGTAAAATAAATAAGTTTAAACTAACTCTCTGTAACAAATTGTACTTCTGATTTTCTAATTGTTATATTTATTCCTCAGATTATTCAAAGCAGTCAGTTAACACTAAATATATTTAATTAAACAAGCAAAACACTTTAGTTTGTGACATTCAAACTGAAAATAAAATTCAATTGGAATGAAGTTATTTCCATATATATATTCATAATTATATTTTAAGTTACCAGTGTCTCTGAAAAGTGTTTGAATGATCAATGGATAATGGTGCAGTAGCTTTAACCTTTTCCCTCATATAGACGCTTTCTGACGCCTCTGCAGCAGACGGCTTTTTGAAAACATAGTGACAAAAGAAGAAATTGCACAAAACTTTGCCACAATGTTTTCCACTTTTTGTCATATGTTATCCATTCAATTATGGAGAATTTCTAAGTTTTGACAAAATACGTTCAAAGTCGTCTGCTGCAGCATTGTCGTATGAGGGAAAGGGTTAAAAAACCGGAACAGCCTAGCTTGTCCATAATTATAATTAAATTTTCCAAGTAATTCAAAAGCAAGGACTAAAATATTTGTACACAGATTAACCCTTTCTCTCATACAACAATTCTGCAGCAGACGACTTTGACATATTTTGTCAAAAAATAGAAAATCTCTATAATTGAATGGATAACCTATGACTAAAAGTGGAAAGCATTGTGGCCAAAGGAGAAATTGGGTCTGCTGCAGAGACGTCAGAAAGCGTCCATATGAAGGAAATGGTTAATAAAAGTAAATAATTTTGTTGTTGTCAAGAGCAGTACAGGGCACCACAGCGTGACCATAGAAATGGTATTTTTTTGTATGAATTTCACTTTTTGAGCTGTACATTGAATATGAGGAAAAATAAGGTATCCTTTCAGTATTAAACGTTTAACCCTTTCCCACATATAACAAATCTGATGCAGCAGTTGACTTTTAAAGCATCTAGAGGCAAAACATGGAACATTTCTATAATTGAACGTATAATTACTTGAAAACATTGTGGGAAAAGGAGAAATTGCTTGTTTTGTGTAATTTCTCCTTTTGTCACTAGGTTTTCAAAAGTGAATTTAAGTCATTTGCTGCAGAGGCATCAGAAAGTGTCTGTATGTGGGAAAGGGTTAATTAGGGATGACTGATACCTTATATATTTATGAACAGTAAATAATTTGTTGAGTAAATTAAACTTCTCATTGCAAAGTTGATTTATATGGTGAACATACTAGAAGATTCCATATGTTAAGAATCTTGCTGACATTTTATTTATCATTACAGACAGAATTGCAACTAAATCTAAGAAGAAATTAAAGAATTCCACTAGTAAAAGTTCTACACAGTCAAGTAAAGCATACATTAAACAAGAAAACCCAACTCTAGTATCGGAGCATGAATTGATAAAGCAAGAAACAAGAGATGAAGACACTATCAGGGACTATTTTCAGCTGCATGTAAACTTAAACAATTTGTATGAAACTTGGTCAAAGGCTGACAGTCATTTTAACAAAGTGTCGAAGGAGTTTACGGGTATTCGTATGATTAGACAGGACCCAGTGGAGTGTCTGTTTTCGTTTATTTGCTCATCGAACAATAACATTTCTCGTATCACGTCGATGGTCGATAATCTCACGTTGCATTTCGGTGAAAAGATAACGGAACTGGATGGCTGCTGGTACCATGCTTTCCCATCTGTCGAAGCACTGAGTGTGGATGGAGTGGAAGATAAATTAAGAAGTTTAGGATTTGGATACAGGGCTAAATATATTCAGGTTCGTTCCCTCTTCTAAACCCTTTTGACACTTGTAGACGCATTTTGATGAATCTTCAACAGATGACTTTTGAAAACATAGTGGCAAAAGGAGAAATTGCTCAAAATGAGCAATTTTTCCTTTTGCCACAATGTTTTCCACTTTTAGACATAGATTATCCAATCAGTTAAGAGATTTTCTATGTTTTCAAAGTCATCTGCTGCAGATTTTTTGTATGTGGGAAAGGGTTAATTGCTAACCTGATAGTGATAGTACAGTTAAACCTTTGTACATGAATAGCAATTTTCTGTCTTAAGCAACCACACTTTTCATTTCCCAATTACTCATTTAATGCTTAAATGACTCTGCAATTAAAGATCACCTGTGAACAAAGACCAGATTGTTCTCTTCCCATAGGTGGTCTTTAAACACAGGTTGGACTGTAATCCCTTTCCAACATGCATACACATTTTGACACATCGGCGGCAGGTGACTTTTGAAAACATTGTGTCAAAACAAGAAATTGCTCATTTTCATAATTGGCAGTTTTCCCTTTTCAACGAAATGTTTAACTCTATTCTGTATTCAATGATTACACTTTCAATTTTAGACATTTTCCATATTTTTTGCCCTAGATGTTTTCAAAATTGTCTTCTGTAGTTTGTGTTAACCCTATTCCACATACGACAATTCTGCAGCAGACGACTTTGAACATATTTTGTCAAAAAATAGAACATCTCTATAATTGAATGGATAACCTATGACTAAAAGTGGAAAACATTGTGGCAAAAGGAGAAATTGCTTCTGAGCAATTTCTTCTTTTGTCACTATGTTTTCAAAAAGCCGTCTGCTGCAGAGGCATCAGAAAGCGTCTATATGAGGGAAAGGGTTAAACATGTATCTGATGCAGAGGACTTTCCTTGAAGATAAATGTTGATATTGATCATCATGAGCAATTTCTCCTTTTTCTACAATAGTTTTAAAAACAAAAATCTTCTGATGGATTCAAATTTATATGTGCCATATTTTTGCCTCTTCCAAATTGTAAACAAAACTGATCTTTGTTTCACCTGGTCTTCAAACTTAGTGCTACTGGAATAATATACTGTATAACTTTTTGAATTTGTGTGATCAAAATTTCAGGATTTTTTATCAAAAATCAGCTTTATCTTTAAATTGTGTGTTCATGATTTCTCGACATCTGCTTCGTCCAAAACATATACGGTGCAATATCATCACCACACTGGTCGAACGCACAGTCAATGGTAAGGTACTGCGTTATACTTTATCTCTTATTACTGGCCTGCGCTAGTTGTGATATAGAGATAATATTAAAAAAAACTATTCCATCTGGCAATAACGAGCTTAATTGTTATAACAAGAGGATGTGTGTAAAAAATACTTATTATAATGTGTAATTGGTTTGTAACAAATTGGCATCACTCAAGGTAGAATGCTGTTACAAATGAGTTAATGATAATAAATGAATAATTATAAAATACTTTTAATAGTCTAATTAGCTAAAGTAGCACATTTTCGGATGTCTCAAAATCATGTCATAAAATGATTATGACTTTGCCATTTATCAATTCAAAATCACTGCCAAAATTTATCTAACCCGAATAAAATGTACTTTACAGTAATTGCCTGGATCTATTAGAATGCTAGCCAAATAGTTATATATATTGTCTGGAAAGGTTAAATAAATGCATCCTGTCTGTCTTGGGTTCAGGGTCTTGGTTTAAAACTCATTTTGTGTTGGAACATGCAATAAGACAGGATTATTCCTTGCTGCTATATATATTTTATCAATATATTTTACAGACATCAGCTCGCTATATACAAGACAATGGTGGAGAAGATTGGCTATACTCACTACGGACAAAGGACTATAAAGCAGCAAAATTTGAACTTGTTAAGCTTTGTGGAGTAGGTGCCAAGGTATATATCATTCATTTATATTTCAGTTCAACTATTTAACCATTGCAACTCTCAGAAGCATTTTAACCCTTTCCCTCATATGACAATTCTGCAGCAGACGACTTTGGACATATTTTGTCAAAAAATGGAAAATCTCTATAATTGAATGGATAACCTATGACTAAAAGTGGAAAACATTGTGGCAAAAGGAGAAATTCCTCGTTTTGAGCAATTTCTTCTTTTGTCACTATGTTTTCAAAAAGCTGTCTGCTGCAGAGGCGTCAGAAAGCGTCTATATGAGGGAAAGGGTTAATTAAACCATTGTAACTCTCAGAAGCATTTTAACACATGCATTAGGAAGTTTAGGATTTGAATACAGAGCTAAAAATAGTTACCTGTAGGGTTTTTCCTTCTTTTTAATTGCAAACCTGATAATGATGATTTACCCTTTCCCACATGAAATCACATTTTGTCACATATGAAGTAGATGACTTCGAAAACATTGGGGCAAAAGGAGACGTTGCTTCTCCTTTTGCCACAATGTTTTCATTTTGATTAAAGAAGTATTCTTTCATAATACAAAGATATTTCATAGATGTTTTTCAAAGTCGTAAGATGCCTATTTGTTATAAGTAGGAGAGGATTTACTGATATGCAATTTTTTTGTATTTCTAAAAACTACTAACTTAAACTAGCAAGTTCTTCTTTACCTTAATATTTTTCCCAGATGCTGACATACTTTAGTGCTTTACAGTGGATTACTTTTGGCAATCTGAGAAACTGCTTGTTTTTGCGACAATATTTTCATCTCTTTTCCCAAAGAGAATTTCCATGTTTTTGCCTTGGATATTTTCAAAGTTGTCTGCTGGTTTTCAAAGCAAACAACTCTTCATAATTCGACTGGTAGCATATTTTAAGAGTCAAATTTTTGAGGAAAAAATTGTATAGTAACCACTGGGAATTTTGTAGTATAACCCTTTCCCTCATACAACATTTCTGCAGCAGACGACTTTGAACGTATTTTGTCAAAACATAGGTTATCCATTTAAAAAGTGGAAAACATTGTGGCAAAAGGAGAAATTGCATGTTCTGTGCAATTTCTTCTTTTGTCACTATGTTTTCAAAAAGCCGTCTGCTGCAGAGGCGTCAGAAAGCGTCTATATGAGGGAAAGGGATAATTTGAATATATAATGAACCGTACCCACATATGGACGCTTTCTGACAACTGAAGCAGATGACTTTTAAAAACATTGAGGAAAAAATAGGAACTGCTCATAATGAGCAATTTCTCCATTTGCCACAATGTTTTCAACTCTATTCAGTAATTAAACTTGCTTTTAAAGATATTTTACATTTTTAGCTCTACTGGCCAAAGGCCAGAAGAGCTTATGCGATGGTGTTGTGTCTGTCGGCTGTGCTTTCGTCCGTGTGTCCGTAAACAATTGCTTGTGATCGCGATTAAGTCTTCAGTTTTGATTGTATCTCAATCAAACTTATACAGTAGTAACTAGTTAGATATCCATGAGAGCTTGGTTCCTTTCGCAAACCAGCCAGATCTGCCCATGCCAGACTGGATTATGTACCTTGAAATTGTCAAAATTGTTATAATAGCGCTTGTGAACACAATAGAGCCTCCTTTTACTATCCGATCTTCACCAAACTGAGATAGTAGTTAAATATTGATATTGTATACAAGACTTGCTTATTTTTCATCCTTTTGTTGCCTATACATACTTGCTCTGGATTGAAAATGACCAAAGAACCATGCCAGTAGAGCATAGGCCCTCATGGGCCTCTTGTTTTGCAAGTATGTTTCCAAAGTCATCTGCTGCAGATTTGTTGTATGTGGGTAAGGGTTAAAAACAATGTTGAGCGAATTCCCTTAACCCTTTCCCACATACCCCAAAATTGTAGCAGAGGACTTTAAAAACATTGAGGCAAAAATATGGAAATTCTTTATTAATGACAGTAATATTATTGAATAGAATTGAAAGATTTTGTGGCTAAAGGAGGTATTGATCATCATGAGCAAGTTGTTCTTTTGCCACAATGTTTTCCAAAGTTGTCTGCTGCAGATATGCCAAGAAGTAATTTTGTTTTCAGGTAGCTGATTGTGTAGGTCTGTTTTGTTTAGACAAACATGGAGCAATACCAGTTGACACCCACGTATGGCAGATAGCCTGCAGGGACTATATGCCAAAACTGAAACAGTCCAAGTCTCTCACAGACAAACTGTATGGTGAAATAGGTAACACTTTACAAACTATTTTAGTACCCAAAAGGAGTGATATCAGACTTAATATATTGAATTTTCTTTTAAATACAGTTAAAGAAATCATGTAAGGAATAAAATCAAGCAAACATGTAGTTGGTAAAATACATAAAAAATAGAGGCATCTGTTAGAAAAGCAGAAAACTCCAAAAGGCATCCAATCATTGGTTTATGAGTTATACCTTTCCCACATACAAAAAATCTGCAGCTGCAGCAGACAATTTTTGAAAACATTGAGGCAAAAGAAGAAATAATCATAATCTCACTTTCTACCTGGTTCTACCTGATTCTTGAGGGAAACTGTTAGGCCCCTAAGGCCTGTCTTTCCCCTCGATGTCTGTTTTGCATTGTCTCCGGTCCAATTTAATAGAATTTTGAATTAATTAGTACACTTTCTCAAGAGTAAACTTCTTTGCTTGCCACAGCTTATCTACAGGTAAACTACATAGAGATCTTCCCTATTTTTACCTGGCTGTTTTCAAAGGTGTCTGGTCCAGATTTAGTGTATGTTGTAAAGTATAAAGAAACGTCTTAACCCTTTCCCACATACATCAAATCTACAGCAGACGACTTTGCAAACATATGTATACGCAAAAATATGGAAAATCTCTGCTAAATGAAAGTTTTAACTTTTGAAAAGAGTTGAAAACATTGTGGCCAAAGGAGAAATTGCTCATTATAACCAATTCATCCTCTTGCCACAGTGTTTTTAAAAGACGTCTGATGCATAAGCGTCTTTATGTTGGAAAGGGTTAAATTAGCTTATTATTGTATGAGTCAAAATTAATACTGTGACATGTTTTATTAAACATTTCAGGAGATTTCTTTCGAGAGTTATGGGGCCCTTATGCTGGATGGGCACATTCGGTAAGTATCGTCGAGCATTCTAACTTTTTTATTGTTTTAATTTCATGACATGATCATTATTCTCACCCTTTTCTTGGTAGAGTTTGAATTAGCCGTCAACTTAGAAGTGTTGAAGAAATTTCTAATGTCTAAAGATTAATTTAGTCCTTGAAGAAATTTCTAATGTCTAAAGATTAATTTAGTCCTTGTCAGAGTAGTTTTTGATTGCCTAGGCTTAGAAATTTCGGAGACCCTAGTATATATAATATATTTTATTTTAGAGTTGTCTTCTTGGAAAAAATCTGAAGAAATATGACAATTTTTATCAAAAACATATATCTGAACTTGAAATCGAGTAGAAAACAGTGTGAGAAAAATACACATTGGACTCCATATGAGCAACTTCTCCTTTTCTCAAAAATATTTTCAGTCATCTTCTAGAGAGGCATTCAATAAATGTAGTCATTGTTAAATAGATGTTTAGCCCTAACTAACTTGCCCTAGTTATGGTCATAGCATCTGCCCTAAGATGTCTTTGTTACTTTTATCAACCGGATAACTCATCTAAGGTGTGTTAGATGTCCTCTAAAGAATTGAGTCTTGATAGGTTAAATTTATAAGAAGATCTGATAAACGGTCATGCAATGGATGTTATATACTAAAATGGTTTAAACGAGATACCGTTTAAACTTTTACCAGATATAGACCCTTTTCGACGTCTCTGCAGCAGACAACTTTTGAAAACATTGCAGCAAAAGAAGAAATTGCTCATAACAAGCAATTTCTACTTTTGCCACAATGTTTTCAACACTTTTTAATTCTTATACTTTCATTTTTAGAGACTGTTCATGTATTATGGTAGATATTTTCATAGTCGTCTGCTGCAGAATACTTGTATATGGGAAAGGGTTAAAACCCCAATCAAGTCAATAAAACACTTGCCTTTCTCAATCCAGGTACTATTTACAGCTGATCTCAAACAATTTAAAGATGGGCCAAAAAAGGTATGTTATTCGATTGTTTTCAGATTATTAGCTCGACTATTGAAAAAAACGAGAGCTATTGTCATGACCCTGGCGTCGGCGGCGGCGTGGTCGTCCGGTTAAGGTTTTTTGTTTAGCTCGGCTTTTTTTCTGTTTTCTAACAAACTACTACTGTTAAAGTCACTATAAATAATAAAAGTATATAGCTGGAAATCTTTATTTGTTTCACTTAAAACTTCAAAACGTAAGGTTAAGGTTTTTTGTTTAGCTCAGGTTTTTGACAATTTTTTACTCATGATTTTTCGTATCTTAAAAACTTTTCTTTTTTTTTGCTTGAAACTTCACAAACTTGCTGAGTGTCTTAAGTTGACCTTATATAACAAGTTTCATAACTCTGTAAATAGTATTGACAAAATTATCTCCCCATTTCGATTTAGAAAATCTACTTTGAAGGGAGAAAAATGGTGATAACTGAAACACAATTTAACCTATAGCTTTGAAACTTCCTAATCTTATTCAATGTCTTAACATAACTTGATACAACAAGTTCCATAACCCTGAACTTAATATTGACCAAATTATCCCCCCTTTTGGACTTAGAAAATCTACACTGAAGGTGTTGTCATCCGGTTAAGGTTTTTTATTAGCTCGACTTTTGAAAAAAACGAGAGCTATTGTCATGACCCTGGCGTCGTCGGCGGTGGCGTGGTCGTCCCGTTAAGGTTTTTTGTTGAGCTCATTTTTTTATTTATTTTTTCTCCCTATCAGTCGAGCGTCTGTGCCGTACGCGGTGCTCTTGTTTTTCTTGTCTCTGTCCTGGTGCTTTTTGACTTATATTCTAGCTAACCCTGGATTATGAATAAGAGAATAGTTACCTCGATTTAACCATTTCCCACACAACAATTTTGAGGCAGACGACTTTGACAAAGTCTTTTAAAAAATGTGGAAAATCTCTATAAGCACAGTTATAATTGCTTACAAAAGTTGAAAACATATTGGAAAAAGATGAAATTGCTTGTTCTGATCAATTTCTCCTTTTGTCACAATGATTTCAGAAGTCGTCTGCTGCAGAGGCGTCAGAAAGTGTCTATTTTTTGGAAATGGGGGGGGGGGGGGGGGGGGTTTAAACATAAATACTGTTGAAAACAGAATAAAACTTCAGTAATGCTCTGCGAAAAGCAAGCTTAACCCTTCCCTCTTAACTTAGTAGAGACAAATAATCAAGAAGTATTCATATAATAATACATATATATATATATATGTATGTTCAAGGGTCCAATTCAACCAATATTATTTAGCAGCAATAACATTAGCGCTAAGTAATACTAAAATAAAGCATTTTTCATCACTTTTGTTTCCCTAATATTTTGTAATACATAAATAGTGGAATGTATTTAAGTATTGACTAAGTTGACATAAATAGTTACCTTACTGAATAACAATTCTTTTTTTGCCCTTTTTTGCCAAATATTGCATAAAGTGATTTAGTTTTTAACTTACGGCAGTGGAGTCGATACTAGCCTTCTTGATTCTTTTGCCACAATATTTCAAAGAAAAAAAGGCAGGCTATTGTGATAGCCTTGGTATCGTCATCTCAAAACTTAAACCTTACTCAAATCTCAAAAACAGTTCAACATTTTTCAAATGAAACTTGGTACACATGTTCTTAGAAACAATGCGCATCTTTATGTCAAGTCCGACTCAAGTAACATAACTGGCTTTAATATTTATATAGAAATGCCACTTGGTTTCTCTTCGCGGTGCACTTGTTAAAGTTGTCTGCTGTAGATGCATCAGAATGCAATTAATTGCATATAGAAGAAGGTTAACTGACAGAAGAGTTATTGCTTCCACTATTTCAGAAATTAATTTCACCACTGTTTAATTGCGCTTTATTCAAGGGGATAATATATAAGTTAGAGATCAGCATTTATCGGTTGAAATATTGTTAGACTTTCAATTAACAAAAAAGACACTGATAGAAAACCATATACTCCAAATTTATCAAAAGTTTGTTACAACTAGAAGGAAATGTTTTGATATAAAACCCAAATAATCATTGTTTTTATGCCCCCGCGGAATCTCCGATTCGGGGGGCATATAGTTTTTGGCCTGTCTGTCTGTTGGTCTGTCTGTTGGTCTGTCTGTCTGCACAAAAAAAACTTTAACATTGACCACTGCTTTTGAACCATAACAGGTACGGCTACCATATTTCACATGTGTATTCCTTGTGACATGACCTTTCTGTCAGTACCAAATTTTTTGACCTTGCGACCTTGACCTTTGACCTAGATGTAGTTTTTGGCCTGTCTGCACGAAAAAAACTTTAACCTTGACCACTACTTTTGAACCATAACAGGTACTGCTACCATATTTCACATGTGTATTCCTTGTGACATTACCTTTCTGTCAGTACCAAAATGTTTGACCTTGCGACCTTGACCTTTGACCTAGATGTTGCCATTCTCGAAAAAAACTTTAACCTTGGCCATTACTTTTGAACCATAACAGGTACGGCTACCATATTTCACATGTGTATTCCTTGTGACATGACCTTTCTGTCAGTACCAACATTTTTGACCTTGCGACCTTGACCTTTGACCTAGATGTAGTTTTTGGCCTGTCTGCACGAAAAAAACTTTAACCTTGACCACTACTTTTGAACCATAACAGGTACGGCTACCATATTTCACATGTGTATTCCTTGTGACATTACCTTTCTGTCAGTACCAAAATGTTTGACCTTGCGACCTTGACCTTTGACCTAGATGTTGCCATTCTCGAAAAAAACTTTAACCTTGGCCATTATATTTGAACCATAACAGGTACGGCTACCATATTTCACATGTGTATTCCTTGTGACATGACCTTTCTGTCAGTACCAACATTTTTCACCTTGCGACCTTGACCACCTTTGACCTAGATGTTGCCATTCTCGAAAAAAACTTTAACCTTGGCCATTACTTTTGAACCATAACAGGTACGGCTACCATATTTCACATGTGTATTCCTTGTGACATGACCTTTCTGTCAGTACCAACATTTTTGACCTTGCGACCTTGACCTTTGACCTACATGTTGCCATTCTCAATTTTTTTTTTAACCTTCCCCACTTCTTTTGAACCATAACAGGTAAGGCTACCATATTTCACATGTGTATACCTTGTGACATGACCTTTCTGTCAGTACCAACATTTTTGACCTTTGACCTAGATGTTGCCATTGGGGGCATCAGTGTTTCACAAACACATCTTGTTTTTGTCTGCTTTCAGTCACCTGTCAAAAGAAATTCTGCTAAAACTGAAATCCCAACAGAAGATCTGTTGATTAAGAAAAGAAATAAAAAGAGAAAATAAAGAGCTTAGAGCAGCACACCTAGTCTGATGTTAGGAAAGTCAAGCATGGACCTAGATATGTTTTATTGAAGTATATCATGGCAGCCAGTTCAACAGTACTTCATTGATTGGTGTATATCATTGCAGCCAGTTCACCTAAAGTGTTTTTCCTGGCTTTCTCACACCAGTACTACATTGATTGGAGTATATTAGGGCAGCCAGTTCACCTGAAGTGATTTTCCTGGCTTCTCACACCAGTACTACATTGATTGAAGTATATCATAATGGCCGGTTCACCTAACGTTGTTTTCCTGGCTTTCTCGCACCAGTACTACATTGATTGGAGTATATCATGGCGGCCGGTTACCTAACATGTGTTTCCTGGCTTCCTCACACCAGTACTTCATTGATTGAAGTATAACATGACCACCAGTTCACCTAATATGTGTTTCTTTGCTTTCTCACACCAGTACTTCATTGATTGAAGTATATCATGTCGGCCAGTTCACCTTATGTGATGTTTCACACCAGTACTACATTAATTGATCATTGAAGTTTATTAGATACTTGAGCACATAATAGTTTTTGAAGCTTATGCAAATAAGTGTTATTTTGAGACGATGTTGAAAGCATAGTGAGAAAAGGAGAATGTGCTCATCATGAGCAATTTCTACATTTCTCACAATGTTGATGTGTTAAACGATTACATAAGGAAAATGATATAGAGTTTAATTAACATTGTTTTAATGATACGGGATTAAATCCCAAGTGGAAGAGATTCTTGCGATATAAAAATGAGTCCGCCATAGCTCACGAGTTTTTATATGCAAGAATCTCTTTCACGAGGGATTTAATTCCCAAATCATAAAAACAATGTTTATTAAACTATATATTATATACTCGGCGATAATTTTCGTTTTTAAACGACAATATCCCTGTGCAGCTCATTTATTTTTAACTCAGAAGTGGAGAGATCAGAATGACGTAATCTGCCAGTTTTGCAGTGACGTCACTATATATATATACGTGACGTCACCGACAATGTGTACATTGATTGAAATAAACTTGTGTCATGTCGATTCAAGCTCTTATTTGCGGATTTAAAAGTGCAATTGTGGATTATTTAACGGTTCATCATGGAAAAAAAGTGTTAAGTAGTGAAAACGGAGCTTAAAAGTGTTTTAAAGAGATTTAAAAAAAGTAGTTCCGAAAATCTGGCTAGTGAGCTATATCGCACACTAGGCGATATTGCTCAGTAGACAAAAAGCATGTTATAGGTTTTCTCAAGTTAGGAAATCTCTATATTTTATCATTCAGTATATAATATAAACACATATTGACCTTGTTAACGAGCCTGCAAAAAATGTGCAGTGTTATGATTACTAACTGTTTTAATTTCTTTCCTGTTTTAGCAAAGTGCTCAAGGTGAGTTATTGTGATCATCCTTTGTCTGGGGTCGGGTGTCAAGCGTCTGTGTGTCAACATCTTCTCCTCTGTAACCAGTGGGCAACACAGAAAGCATCCTCTTAATTTCCTCATTTTTGTTGACCACCTACACAATTCCTTCAAGCCATTTTTATTGGCCATGTTGAAAGGGGCGGGACTATTTCAAGGGCTTGGCGTGAAACGGTTGTAACTAAAAACCTATTTTGAAAACCCTGGTTTAGGGGCAATGTTGACCCCTTTGTAAACAATGCAAATTTAGGTGCCATTGCTCAGAACGAGCAATGGCACCTAAATTTCTATTGTTTACCAAGAAAAATGATTTAACGATTTTTAAACACTTTATGGCGAGGTGATTAACCTTGGTAAAAAAATACCAATTTGAGTTACAACCGTTTCACGCCAAGCCCTCGATTTTGTCTTGTGTGACTAAAGTGAAAACATTAAACAAGAATTGCGTAGACATGTTCCTTGAGTGGCCCTCTACCTGAATACCATAAGCCATGTTGATTGGTCAAAAGACATGGCCACCAGGCCCTTTATGCCCTGAGTGTAAGATTCAGAAAATGAAAGTCTGATTTTGAAATACTAACTGGTACATAAGACATTTCTTTTGTGACCTTGTAAGTCATACTAATTTGATAAAAGACAGACAGGATAGTGTTTGGGGTTATTTCATCTTGTGACAGTGGAATTATACTGGACCTCTTGAATTAACCCTTTCCCTCATACGACAATTCTGTAGCAGACGACTTTGAACATTTTTTGTCAAAACATAGAAAAACTCCATAATTGAATGGATAAACTATGAAAAAAAGTGGAAAACATTGTGGCAAAAGGAGAAATTGCACATTTTGTGCAATTTCTTCTTTTGTCTTTATGTTTTCAAAAAGTCGTCTGCTGTAGAGGCGTCAGAAAGCATCATGAGTTATTGTGGTTAGCATGACAAATATGTATTACATATATAAGTCTTTTTGTATAATTATGATTTTAATGGAATGTTGATTTATCAATACATTTTTACAGAATATGTGAATAAATATACAAACTATCTTATTTTAGTAAAAAGAATTTTATTATGATTATAATTCTATCCCAGACACACAATAGTATAAGTGCACAAGAAAAGTGACAATGTGAGCAAAGCACCCTTTTTCCTGCTAATTGTGTCTTCGCTCAAGAATGTTGAGTGAGATATAGGTTCTTTTCTGCTTACGGTGGGTGGCAACGGGCACTTTTTCAATTACTCCGCAACCCTTGCTCAATCATTGTCAGATGTTTTGTCGGACATGATGGAGCATCATTCAACGGCCATCAATTGCCAGACCCTAAACCTAGTGAGGTAACTTAAACATTGGTTAACCCTTTCCCTCATATAGATGCTTTCCAACGCCTCTGCAGCAGACGGCTTTTTGAAAACATAGTGACAAGAAAAGAAATTGCTCAAAACTAGCAATTTCTTCTTTTGCCACAATGTTTTCCACTTTTAGTCATAGGTTATCCATTCAATTATAGAGATTTTCTATTTTTTGACAAAATATATTCAAAGTCGTCTGCTGCAGAATTGTCGTATGTGGGAAAGTGTTAACACTGACTCTAGACGCCACGTTTTTCATCCAATCATCAAGAAAGTTTATCAGAACATATGTCTCCATCAAATCTCTGTTACGTTCGAAACTGGACCATGGGGGCAACACAATTAATCACTAGGTCAAATAATTTCAGAATATCTTGGAAACACTCATGAAGTCTCTTGTTTTAAAAAAGGTTTTCAGAGAAGGGCGAAACACCCACAGCTAGAGGTCATGTTTATTTATGTTTCAGAGCCATACTTATGTTTGTCAAATTTGTTTATTTTGTACTCGAGTGTCTACGGAAAGCTTTTCAGGGAAATATTTTGAAACAGTTATTTAACTAAAGGACCTTTTGATCTCTTCTCGGCAATAACCGAATTGGTCATGCTTTATAAAACGGCAAGCCACGGTTATTATGCGGGCTGTCAGTCAGTTCGAACACCAGGCTTTGGTCAGCATTCTATCCGACGTTTGACGAAAATATATGCAACAATTAAGCATCATTTGAATTCAACCAATGTGCTAGAAGTGTACATGCGCAAGAAAGCCATGGGGCAAATGATCTGTAAAAGTGACCAAAGCAACCAATCCATCATGTTTATAAAACGTGTCAACGTCACCAACATGTGCACAATGTTTATTTTAGATATCTGTACAGGTTCTGAAGATTAAAACATCAGAAAGCCCCGACTAGCATCGTATTGAACAATGTGAGTTTCAGATCAGCCTGTACAATTCCTCAAAACTTCTGGCATAGAATAACCCTTTATGGATGCATCTGCAGCAGAGGACTTTTGAAACGAGCAATTTCTCCCTTTGCCACAATGTTTCCAACTCTTTCCGATACCCTTGCCCTCATACATTATAACAGGGACACTATATTACATTGTAATATAGTGTCCCTGATGATAATTATCAATATTTTTGCCCGTATGTTTTCAAAGTCGGCTGTTTCAAATGTGTATGTGAAAAAATGTAACATTGATTTTATTTCAATTGCGTCCAAAGACTTAACTTATATTGATATCCCTCAATATCTGCTTCCTGGAGAAATTACCAATACTCGCGCCTTTTGAACGTCCTATGGATATAACCCACGCGGCACAGGGTTCGAATCCGGGATCTTATGTACAATCATTTGACGCTCTTTCACTGTATTTCAATCTTGCTTCTCACCGTGGTTAGTTATTAACCGATTCAAACTATCATTTCAACAAAATTTAAAATCTGATCCAAATCATTATAAATGAGCCGTCCCGTGAGAAAACCAACATTGTCGACTGCGTAAAGTATCGACCCGGATCAGCATAAGCATGACGCGCAGTCTTACCCGGTTAGAAAGTTTTCGCCTCTTGTAGATGTTTTGTTTCAGTAATCATTACTCTATCCCCCTGAGACGGAATATGTCGGCTCGGATCAGTCTGCGGAGGCTGATCTGGGTCAATACATTACGCAGAGGCCATAATGCTGGTTTTCTCGCGGAACGGCTCATATGTTAACGTTTGCCCACATACACAAAATCTGCAGCAGACGACTTTGAACATTACATTTCTCCTTTTGGCACAATGTTTTCAAAAGTAATCTGCTACAGATGTTCAAAAATGAATTATTTCGTGCCAAAAATGACTTCTGAATCGTAGAGAATATTTTTTGGAGTTTTATAGTTTCGGGGTCCGAATTAAAAATTGCTTTGAAACAACAGATCGCCTATCGCCAGATAATAACAACAGATCGCCTATCACCAGATAATAACAACAGATCGCCTATTACCAGTTAATAACAACAGATCGCCTATCACCAGTTAATAACAACGGATCGCCTATCAGCAGATAATAACAGATCGCATATTACCAGTTAATAACAACAGATCGCCTATCACCAGATAATAACAACAGATCGCCTCTTACCAGCTAATAACAGATCGCATATCACCAGATAATAACAACAGATCGCCTATCACCAGATAATAACAACAGAGCGCCTATTACCAGTTAATAACAACAGATCGCCTATCACCAGATAATAACAACAGATCGCCTATTACCAGTTAATAACAACAGATCGCCTATCACCAGATAATAACAACATATCGCCTATCACCAGATAATAACAACAGATCGCCTATTACCAGCTAATAACAACAGATCGCCTATCATCAGATAATAACAACATATCGCCTATCACCAGATAATAACAACAGATCGCCTATCACCAGATAATAACAACATATCTACTATCACCAGATAATAACAACAGATCGCCTATCACCAAATAATAACAACAGATCGCCCACCATCAGCTAATAACGGAAATTAACAAAGCCCACAGTGGTAGAGCGTCGGCCTCTCGTACTAAGGTCCCGGATTCGAATCCCGTGACGAGCGGGTTCTGTCATTCAGATTTTTCCACACAAAAGGCACGAGTACTGGTTTGTGTCTCCATGATGAGCAATTTCTACTTTTGCCACAATGTTTCCAACTCTATTTAATGTTTAAACTCTCATTTATGGAGATATTTCACATTTTAGCCAATATGTTTTCAAAGTCGTATATGGGAAAGGGTTAAACTAAAAGTCACTACATAGTCTCGTGGCTTGTTTTTTTTAGTGCCAACATATTAAACAAAATACGACTATTCAAATTTACGATAGCCCATGTGTTTTTGAAGCGCCTTGTTGTTCCACTTGACAATAGCCCATGTGTTATTGAAGCGCCTTGTTATTCCACTTTACGATAGCCCATGTGATTTTTGAAGTGCCTTGTTGTTCCACTTTACGATAGCCAATGTGTTTTTGAAACGCATTAATTGTTGTTCCACTTTACGATAGCCCATGTGTTTTTTAACGCATTAATTGTTGTTCCACTTTACGATAGCCTATGTGTTTTTGAAGCGCCTTGTTGTTCCACTTTACGATAGCCCATGTGATTTTGAAACGCATTAATTGTTGTTCTACTTTACGATAGCCCATGTGATTTTGAAGCGCATAATTGTTGTTCCACTTTACGATAGCCCATGTGATTTTGAAACGCATTAATTGTTGTTCTACTAGGTGACATTTACCGAGGATTGAACTCTTATCGAAACTTTATGCATGCTCGATCATACAACTTTTCTTTATGAAACGTCTTTAATATTCCACTCGTTTCGGATTAACCTTTGGTCATGTTTTAACCCACCCCTTTCCTACACACAGGAAATCTGTAGCAGACGACTTTAAAATAATTAAGTCAAACATATAGATAATCTCTATAAATGATGGTACGATAATTGAATTGAGTTGAAATCATTGTGGCAAAAGGAGAAATTGCTCATAATGAGCAATTTCTCCATTTGCCACGATTATTTCAAAAGTCGTCTGCTGCTGAGGAGTCAGAACGCGTCTGTATGTGGGAAAGGGTTTGACCCGGTCTCGACCCACAGTTATTTCAGAACCGATAAGAGATGATTTAGTTTTTGTATTTTGAGCCACTTGCAATAGTATTTCACTTAATCCCAAGCATTACAGAATCGTGGTTGCAGCGGCGCTAGAAAAGCGTTGAAAAGTAAAAAACAATATTTAACCCTTTCTCACCAGTTGGCGCAAAAGCAGCAGATCACTTTTGAAAAAAAATGATCATGATGAGTAATTTAAGATTGGCCACAATGTTTTCAGTTTCATTTAACAATTAGGCTATTTTTTATGGAGATTTTTCAGGTTTTTGTCACTATGTTTAAAAAGTCGTCTGCTGAAGATTTGTTGTATGTCGGAGCAAAACGAGCAATTTCTCCTTTTGCCACAAAGTTTTCAACCTTTTTTCAGTAAATATACCTACAATTATAGAGATTTCCATACTTTTGAGTAGACATTTTTAAAGTCGTCTACTGCAGATGTGTTGTATGTTGGAAAGGGTTATACAAGGTAATATTGTGAAACATATTATAGATTCCTGTCATCATGCTTGTGTATTTAATCCTATATGTCTTGAAGAGAATTTGTACGATCACATTTTCTTCGCCTTGCCTTTGTTTTATTGAGGTGTTACGCTGTTCTCAACACTATTACGGTTATATCACGGCGACAATTCACTTAGTCATGATCCCGGAGTAAACAAACCAGTGCTAGGCCAGGAAATGTGCCTTGTCCTAGGGCACTCCACTATGACCGCCTCGACTTTGGACCAAACTCGGGACGCCCGGTTCCAAATCACCGACGCTTACCACTCGTCCACAGCGGAAGCCCCGTTATTGTAGTATCCTTAGAACACGAACATAGAAATAAATCGGAACTATTTTTGAAGTTTGTCTTAACCCTTTCAGCGCCGAATTGTTTAAAGTAGACTCGTCCATGTTCAAACTCGGACGACTCTATTTTCATGTTATAGGATTTTTGGATTAGTTTTATAACTCACAGCCAAACAATGCAGATTTCAGGTGAGACAGCTCGTTACGAGCTGACTCACCTGAATCTGTATTGTTTGCAAAAAGCTGAATATTGCCTTTGGCGCTGAAAGAGTTAAAAACAAAAAAACACAGACATTAAAACCATTTTGACTTCGTAAACTATGATATGTAGAAGATAAAATCGGGCTGCACATATTGCTTTCCGCAATAAATTACATGTGGGGCTGCGCTACAAGCAGACGATCATTGAAGGCTGAGGCTACAGTAATGGGCGTCTGTACGGACCCATGTGAGTCTTCAATGTGCGTAGATGCGATTTAACCCCTTTCTTAGTTTCTACATACAGACGATTTCTGACGCTTCTGCAACAAGTAACTTTTGAAAACATTGCGGCAATAGGAGAAATTGCTCACAATGTTTTCAGCTCTCTACAATATCTTTTGATTTCATTTATAGAGATTTACCCATTATTTACTTATATGTTTTTAACCCTTTCCCCCATACGACAATTCTGTAGCAGACGACTTTAAACATATTTTGTCAAAAAGTAGAAAATCTCTATAATTGAATGCTAAAAGTGGAAAATATTGTGGCAAAAGGAGAAAATTGCTCGTTTTGAGCAATTTCTTCTTTTGTCACTATGTTTTCAAAAATCCGTCTGCTGCAGGGGCGTCAGAAAGCGTCTATATGAGGGAAAGCGTTAAAGTCATCTGCTGCAGTTTTTGTTGTTAAATGGATTAGACCTACCTATCATCGTCAGATACCGTCTGAACCTGTACCGGGAACCGATATTAAGTATTCTATTGCAGAGTGGCTGTCTGTGGTGTCTACCTCTTATCAATTGTTCATTTTTTCTAAATCTTTGCTGAGCTGTTTATTAAGTCGTCTTCTCACTTCAGGCAGGCATGTTGTATGTGGGAAAGGGTTAATAATTTTAAAAACACACCTCGAAAAATAGAGATAAATATTCACGTGACGTAACTCAATTAGCGATATCGATCTTTATCTGATCTGATCTTAATGTCTGGAAACAATCCCCGATGCTGACCATATGCACTTTCTCTCTCTCCAAACAGAACTGTTTTCCACTATTTCACCTGATGCAGACTACTTTTGCCACAGCTTCGGCAGATGACGTTTTAAACAAAAGCACTGCAGTGCTGACGGCCTGGGGGCTGCTGGAAGGTTGGATTTGTCGATGCACGGGCCCTACGGCCCCCTGGTTAATCCGCCACTGTATATTTCACGGGACTTCTTTCGTGGGGTGGGGGAGTCAGCCGCTAAATCCGCCACTACATTTGCCACGCTTTTTCTTTGCTTACCATTCATTTTCGACGCACGGGCCTAAGGCCCCCGGTTAATCCGCCACTGTATTTTTCACGTGACTTCTTTCTTTTTTCCCGTTCCTCTTCGCGAATGTTAATAATGTTAATAAGCGTCCATATTTGACCTCTTGGCGCATTAATTTCTAAAGCATTTTCTAAAATAAAAATTACTGTTTCAGAGAAGTGGTTTTCGCTCTTAAAGAACACCTCCAAGACCAACAGCCCAAGAGATCACTGCTCACCTCTGAAATGATTCCGTAAGTAAAGTTAATTAATTGATTGGAGTTTACGCCGTTTCAACGGTTATAACATATCTATTACGGCTACCTTTTTCAGAAAAAAAAGTAAAATGTTTGTAAACGAAAATTATACAGCAGATTATGGTCATAAATATAGATTTTAGACGTGATTGACTAGACGATGATAATGTCCAATTCGTGCTTTTTGCATGACCAATATAATATACATATTTGGAACTGGTATTGTTTATATATACATGAGTCTTTTATTTTTTGTGTCAATATACGCAGTCAAGCATCTCCAAACGAATAATATTTTGAAATGTTGTCACTTCATATGATTCAAAATGCGTCTCTATTTGAAAAACATTTATCTGTTACAAGACATCTTATAACGATTTCCCACTTGTAGACGCATTTTGACACATCTGTGGCAGACGACTTTTCAAAACATTTTGACAAAAGTAGAAATTGCTCATAATAAGAATAGTCAGCTATGTTTTCCTTTTGACACCATGTTTTCAACTATATTCAATCATTTCACTTGTATTTATAGATGTTCAATACTGTTGCCTTGGTATTGTTAAACTCGTCGGCTGCAAATAAAATGTATGTGGGAAAGGGTTAAAAAAGAGCACAGTTACAACATCACAAATATTATTTCCCGCTGCCCTGTGATAAAGTGGTTAAATCGTCCGCATTGGGAACGGGAGACTAGAGTTCGATCACCGGTCGGATCACATCAAAGACTTTGAAAACAGAAGAAGTAATTGTTTCAGTGTGTTGCTCAGTTGTACGACTGATACATCGGTGTTAGGATTATTTTAAACACCATGGTGCTGGTAAAAACACAGAAAACGCCGTGATATAACTGAATCACGATTGAAAAACGACGTTAAAAGCGACTGAACTCCAGATACCCAACTGTCGAAAAAAAAAATCAAATTTTAAGAAAATAAGTGTTTTTTTTTGTATTTGGGGCATTAAAATATGATAACTGACATATTACATACCCCTATAATCGGTGAGATTTTCTTGTTTTCGATACTTTTTCCATCGCAAATTCTACCCTGTCAGTAACGGGGTAAGTATTTTTTAAATAGGAAACCCCTTCATCGGGACAATTGAAAACGACTCAAATTCACTTTATTGATAAAAACGATACATTTTTTACCCTGGTTTTACTTGGATAACATAAAGAATAACATTTAGGGCGAATTCAATATTTTTTTTTTATTTTTTTTTCTCGTGCCATCTGGATTTCAGTCGCTTTAAACACCATTCAAACAAACTAAAAACCTCGATAAAAACAAAACAATGTTCACATGAGTCGTTCTATGAGAACACCAACAATGTGGACTCTGCGTAAAGTATCGATCCGGATCAGCCTAAGCATGCCGCGCAGGTTAACCCGGACAGACACTTTTCGCCTCCTGTAGATTTCCTGTTTCAGGAATAACTACTGTATACATCTATCCCCCCTTAGACGGAATGTGTCGGCCGGATCAGTCTGCGCGGATAGCGCAGGCTGATCTGGTCGATACATTACGCAGATATATTGATATGAGCCGTCCCTCGAGAAAACCAACAATGTGGACATTGTGCGTAAAGTATCGATCCGGATCAGCCTAAAGCATGCCGCGCAGGTTAACCCGGATAGACACTTTTCGCCTCATGTGGATTTCCTGTTTCGGGAATCATTACTCTATACCTCTATCCCCACTGAGACGGAATGTGTCGGCCCGGATTGATCTGCGCATATTGCGCAGGCTGATCCGGGTCGATACATTAAGTAGAGTCCGTCATGTTGGTTTTCTCGTGAAACGGCTTAGTTATAGCAATGGCATTATGCCAAACGGTTGTAACTTAATTTTGTTATAAGATGTACATACAGCCGTTTTGAGTGAAGCCTACAATATGTCAACCTGGCCATGTCCTTTGTACAATGTTGAGGAATGTGGAAGAATTGGATCATATTGTACGAATAAGCAGGTTGATCATTATCTTATCTGGTCACAAACTCCTGAAGTACCGAGGGTTATTTTTCAATATCATGATTCATTTGATATCCATAATTGTTTACAAGAGTATATCAACCTTGAACATTAACAGGTTCCCTCATATAGACGCTTTCTGACGCCTCTGTAGCAGACGGATTTTTGAAAACATAGTGACAAAAGAAGAAATTGCTCAAAACGAGCAATTTCTCCTTTTGCCCCAATGTTTTCCCTTTTTATTTATAGGTTATCCATTCAATTATAGAGATTTTCCATTTTTTGACAAAATATGTTCAAAGTCGTCTGCCGCAGAATTGTCGTATGAGGCAAAGGGTTAACACTTTCCTATATACAACAAATACTCTGCATCTAACGACTTCAGAAACGTAATAGGCTTTAACTATAGAAAATCTCTCTAAATATACGTATTAATAGTTAATATATTTGAAAACATTGTGGCAAAAGAGGGACATTTATCATTTTGAGGAATTTCTCTTTGTTCAACCATGTTTTTAAAAGCTAAAGACGCGTCAAAATGTCTGTGCATGTGTGTGGTCAAATGTTAATTCGTACCTCGATAATAAATAACGGGTTATATAGGCTTTGATTAGACCGCACGTTGTGGATGACATTCAATTTATAATTAAGAGATACCTTCTCACGATGTAAGTTCACACTATGGACGTCAAACGGTGGTAGAATGTCATTGTTTAAGAGATACCTTCCCACGATGTAAGTTCACACTATGGACGTCAAACGGTGGTAGAATTTCATTGCGTTTGAACCCCGCCACAAGGAAAACGACCTACGGAGATTTTAAGTCTTAACCCTTTTCCAATTACAGGCGCTTTCTGTCGACTCTGCAGAAGACGACTTTTGAAGAAAACCCTGTAGCAAAGGAATTAATTGCTCATGATGAGCAATTATCGAGGGCTTGGCGAGAAACGGTTGTAACTAAAATTGGTATTTGTTAACCAAGGTTAATCACCTCGCCATAAGGTCTTTATAAGCGTTAAATCATTTTTCTTGGTAAACAATGGAAACTTAGGTGCCATTGCTCGTTCTGAGCAATGGCACCTAAATTTGCATTGTTTACAAAGGGGTCAAAATTGCCCCATAAACCAGGGTTCTATATTAGGTTTTTAGTTACAATCGTTTCACGCCAAGCCCTCGTTATGTTCTCTCTTGACTACTGTGTACCGCTCATGACGGGACTCAAACCCGGGACCTTTGGATTTCGGTTCACAAACCCAATGGAAGTTTGGCCACACTACCATCTAGTCAGTATTACCAGGGACGTAGATAAGATTACATTATAATGATTTATAATGAGCAATTTCTTCTTTTGTCACTATGTTTTCAAAAAGCCGTCTGCTGCAGAGGCGTCAGAAAGCGTCTATATGAGGGAAAGAGTTAAATAGTTACTGTAATATTTATACGCGGTAGATCAGATCAATTTATTGGTGATATATAACTAATGACATTTAATAATTGATTTTCATTTCAAACATATTTTCGCGGAATAGGATTATATGTACATGTTTTCTTATGTTTATTTTAACGGAGTAAGCTATATTGAGTTATTAATATGTTATCATCATTAATTTTCCCAACAGTGGCATATTGCAATGGACCCGTCTGTTTTATAAAAAGTGCACTGAATGTACCATATTGATGACACTGAATGTACCATATTGATGACACTGAATGTACCATATTGATGACACTGAATGTGATACTGAATGTACCATATTGATGACACTGAATGTGACACTGAATGTACCATATTGATTAAATAATGAATATTTTGAGTCAGTAAGAATCTTTATCGGGTAATACGGAGGTCTTAATTATAAGAAAATTCTCCTTTAGCGAGAACTTTTCTCACTAAGAGAGACTCCTTTTCCGACAATGTTTGTATAAAGCTTACCCATCCTTGGTATAGCAATCAACTGGCGGTTATTTAATGGAAAATGTGAAACGTATAAGACATCTCCTATATATGAGCGTAGCCGTGCGAAAACCAACTTTTATGCTCTTGGATTCAATCAGGGACGTAGATAAGGGGGATAAGTAACTCAATTATATACTAAAATATCACCCGTGTCGACATTTGTAGCAAGTAAAACTCAATAACTATTCAAGATATGAAAATAAAAAATATATTTTCTGGAACTTCAAACATTCTTCTATTGAAGAAGATAAAAATATTTTAAAATATTACAGGTTTTGATAATATGTTATCCGTATGAAAAATGTCAGTCTATTATTTTTTGGAAAAAAATAACATAATTCAGAAATCCCAATATCGGTGTCTTTTAAAACAGTCATTGTTCAAAATACAAAGAAATTCCAGTTATTCATTGTATCTCTAACTTTAGTTGAACTGTTAAGCTTTCAGAATATGTTTTTTTTGTTTATGTGCCAAATGTGACTTCAAAGTTTTATTTGCTACAAAATGTGACGATTTGGACAATTTTATTTCTATGTGTGATATTTTAACCAGATAACAGGTGTACAGGTGGAGTTGCCTATCCCTCTTTCACTGATTCAATGCAGACCTTGATCATCCACGCAAACGCGAAGTCTGATCTGGGTTTACACTGTTCACCAATTAGTAATAAGAGGTATCAAGAACATTTGGGTTCCGAATCACGCGATGAGCGGGTTTGCCTTTTTGGATTTCACCACACAAACGACGCGAATACTGGTTAACCCTTTCCCTCATACGACAATTCTGCAGTAGACGACTTTGAACAACTTTTGTCAAACAAAATAAAATCTCTATAATTTAATGGATAACCTATGACTAAAAGTGGAAAGCATTGTGGCAAAAGGAGAAATTGCTCGTTTTGAGCAATTTCTTCTTTTGTCACTATGTTTTCAAAAAGCTGTCTGCTGCAGAGGCGTCAGAAAGCGTCTATATATAGGGAAAAGGGTTAAGTCTCCAATATGCAGACATCGAGCGTGATTAATATTTATAATCTGAAAGGTTGTTTCGCAATCGATGTATAATACATAAGTTTAAACTAAGAAGCTTCTGTGAAGCAGTATCTACTTCAGATCCTTAGAATGGATACGCACCAGAGTAATGTGTTTCATAGATCTTAATGCGTATTCTGACAAACTATTAGAAGTCTATAGCCCCACTAGATGTTCGCCCCTAATGTAGCTTTATTATAAGATCCCGGTACGGAGAATCGGTATGACCCGACAGCGTGAGACGCGGCTCATTTGTCATCACACGCACCCGTTGTTGTGGGTACGCAAAGTCGACGTCTGCGGTTACCTAAAACATACATACAGATAAGATAAGATAAGATAATTGTTTATTAACTTGACCTGTGTGAATTTACATACATGAATAATACATTTTATACACATTTTACCACACCCGGCCCATTGGGCCTATAAGTCACCATACAGTATATACATAATATTAACTCATTAAGTCACATGAAATTAGTTATTTACAAATATACAATAATTTGATAACAGTGTGTGAAATGAGACATCGCACTCAATATGTACATACATTAAGGATGGGAGAGGGGTTTAAAAAGGTGAGATACATCGATACTCTCAGCAGCAGACGACTCTCTCTAAAATGAGGGATCAAATTGGAATAGAGTTGAAATCATTGAGACGAAACATGAACAATTTCTCCATTTACCATACTGTTTAAAATGGTTGTCTGCTGCAGACGTGATAAACATCCTCTGAGAGTTGGGAAACGAGTAACGTTCCATCATGGTCTTTCAAATAGTATTACTATTACTATTTGAAAGACCCTGGTTCCATATTCAGAGAGGGTGTCGCCTCCTGGCGGGAAATTTAAAAGGTTTAAACCCGTACCCTGAATACACAAACATATGATTGACCGGGAATAGGAAGTGATCTTATGAGAGATAATTATGTCAAGAAAACCGCAAATTGTGTTTGAAGAGAAAACAAATTGATATATCGGGGCTAAACTAATTATAACTAAACAGTGAAAACGGATTCAGGCTTAACGAGGTCAGAGGAAAGTTTTAGAATTGTGTGTACTTGTGACTGGTATATTGTATTAGGGGGTGCCGTGCTGTAGTACACCGCTTTACAAACACTCTCCATTTGTTCTGAAAACAGCTCTGTGTGTGTATATCATGTGCGAGTATCTTTAACCCTTTCAGCGCCGAATTGTTTAAAGTAGACTCTTCCATGTTCAAAACTCGGACGACTCTATTTTCATGTTATAGGATTTTTGGAATATTTTTATAACTCACAGCCAAACAATGCAGATTTCAGGTGAGACAGCTCGTTACGAGCTGACTCACCTGAATCTGTATTGTTTGCAAAAAGCTCAATATTGCCTTTGGCGTTGAAAGAGTTTAAGAGAATAAAAAGGTATAATGGTTTTTGTCAAAACAATTAACCGTTCCTCTAATACAGACGCTTTTGAAACCACTGCAGCAGACGACGTTAGAAAATTAGAAACAACTCAAAAAATAGTAATTTCTCCTTTTCCCACTATGTTTTTTCTTGAAATTTGTATCACAGATATATACTTTTTTTCTTTTTTCATATGTGGTTGATGAAATCGGCGTAAAACATAAAAAGTATTTTTCCTCTGATGTTTTTAAATACATCAAGTTAATGGTGGTTAATGAAGATTTGTTATTTAGTTTATCAAGTGCAGCACTTCTGACATACTATATGCATATATAGATTTATTTCGAATTCACAACACCCTTTGTTTTTTAAAGAAAATAAAGAAAATGAGCCGCTCCACGAGAAAACCAACATTGTGGACTCTGCGTAAGATATCGACCCCGATCAGCCTAAGCATGTCGCGCAGCCTAATCCGGGTAGACACTTTTCGACTCCTGTGGATATTCTGTTTCAAGAATCATTACTCTATACGTCTATCACCCTGATACGGAATGTGTCGGCCCGGATCAGCCTGCGCAGACTGGGCAGGCTGATATGGGTCGATGCATTAAGCAGAGTTCATAATGTTGGTTTTCTCGTGGAACGGCTCATTAAAAAAAGTAAAGAAATGATATCAAGAAAACGACACAAAAGCAGTTCTGGGCAGTTCTGGTTTCTAGTATAAGCAATCAACTGCTGCTGGCCACAATCTTTTCAGTTTTATTTAACAATTAAGCTTTCTTTTTTTTCCTTTTTTTTTAAACTCGTCTTCTGCAAATTCGCTGTATGTGGGAACGGGTTAAACCTTGTCCCACACACAGACGCAGTTTGACGCCTTTCCAGCAGACGACGTTTAAAACTATAGTGGCAACAGACGAAATATTCAATAATCATACTTTCATTTACGGAGGTCCAGATAAGGAAGGGGGGGGGGTCTTCAGCCCTTTTCCCCAAAATGTCTCTTTATTATTAAAGCAAACCCTATGGTGTGGGTACTCAAAAGAATCGTATCACTGATACGATTTTTTTTAGTACCCACAACATAGGGTTAGAGTGTCAAATAAAGAGTTTAGAACATGCAAAACGTCCCTTAACTGGAGCTCTGTATTTATACAGTGATTTTCAATATTTTTTACTTCAAACATTTCTAAGTCGTCTGCTGCAGATGTGTTCCATGGGTTATTTAAATTGCTGTCAAAAATCTTTAACCCTTTCCCTCATACGACAATTCTGCAGCAGACGACTTTGAATGTATTTTGTCAAAACATAGAAAATCTCCATAATTGAATGGATAACCGATGATTCAACGTGGAAAACATTGTGGCAAAAGGAGAAATTGCACGTTTTGTGCAATTTCTTCTTTTTGTCACTATGTTTTCAAAAAGCTGTCTGCTGCAGAGGCGTCCGAAAGCGTTTAAACCTAAATTTGTGTTAAACATAATTGAATCAGGGGGATAGCTAGTGTGTTGTTGAACGAATCAGAAACATTAGAAGTAATCTTTCGTGAAGTTAACTTTCTTTCTGAAATCGAGGAGCAGTGTCATTAACGGATAAAATGGCGGGAACAGCATCCGGCGAAAAGTTCCGCAGATTGACCCGAATTGGAAGCATCACTCTGGACAAATCACCGCTTCTAGAACTGCAAACCAAATTTACACAAATGAGCAGGTAAATCCGTTTATTATATTTGGATCGGTAAATCGATTGATTGATAAGTGATTTGAGCATTTTTTTTTTTAAATTTCTTCAAACGTCTTATTAATATTAATTCGCGTTGGGCGAGGATGGGATTTGTTTAACCCTTTCCCCTCATACGACAATTCTGCAGCAGACGACTTTGAACGTATTTTGTCAAAACATAGAAAATCTCCATAATTGAATGGATAACCTATGACTAAAAGTGGAAAACATTGTGGCAAAAGGAGAAATTGCACGTTTTGTGCAATTTCTTCTTTTGTCACTATGTTTTCAAAAAGCTGTCTGCTGCAGAGGCATCATAAAGCGTCTATATGAGGGAAAGGGTTAAACTCCCTTGAAATGAAAGTACAATAATTGAATCGAGTTGAAAACATGGTGACAGGGGGGCGAAATTACTCGTTTTGGGCAATTTCTTCGTTTGCCGCCATGTTTTCAAAAGTCGTCTGCTTCAAATGCGTCAGAAGGCGTCTGCAAGAGGGAAAGGGTTAAACTTTTCCTACATGTAACACATCGGTTGTAGAAGACTAATTTAACAAAACTGTTGGTAACCAAACAATTTAATTCACACGTCCGGTTTTCTAATTTTACTACACCTTTGCTTGCTGTCACCTATAATGACTAAGACCAAAGAGATCAAACTGAGATCAAACAGTAACTGAGTAAGGGGATTATGCTATTATGTTATGTTATGTTATGTTATTTGTGTGTAAAGAATATTACAAAGAGGGTTGCTCTATATTCTGTCATGCATATATGTCATTTTGTTTCGCCGTTTGTAATGCTAAATTGTATTTTCCTCATGTTTGTGTCCATGTACAAACTGGGAGTATTAAAGAAATTCAATTGGAATTGGGGATTTTGATTACCCTGGCATTTTTGCCATGGGTATTTTGAATACCCTGTCAATTCTGCCATGGGGATTTAGACTACTAGGGCAATTTTGACCAATGGGGATTTTGATATACACTCGTTAAAGATATAACGTATTTTAACTTTGCTTAGGTATTTAAGCGCCGATTTTTTCATGATAAACAACAGGCGACTCAATTTATCATGTAATAAGAGTTTTTGAATAGTTTGATAACTAAAAGGCAAATAATGCTGATTTTAGGCGAGACGGCTCAGCACAGTATAGCAATTTTCGGCAATTATCACCTATCAACTCTATTGTTACAGCAAACAATACACCCCTGCAACCCCAACCTCAATTTCTATAGGAAAAATTAGCGGTTGGGAAAGTGGGAACACTCCGTATTTAAAGTTTGTTTTATGAATTCATTTCAATGTTCAAAGTAACGGTCTTGACTAGATCTCGACCTAAGACGGCAAAGCAACCATGCCGTTAATCCTTTCAAACAATCATATGCTTTCTGACTGACGACTATGCAGCAGACGATTTTTGAAGAAAAAATGTGATTAAAGGAGAAAAGGCTTATGAGTAATAATTTCTCATTTGGCCACAATGTTTTCAATTATTTTTCAATTATAATTCTTCATTCATAGAGAGTTGCGTTTTATTTTGTCTATGTGTTTACAAAGTCGTCTGGTGCAGATGTGCTGTATGTGGGAAAGTGTTTTAAGTATTCGAAAAAATGTTAAACTATCAAAGAACACAAAATAGAAATCGGATCGTTCTATTGTTTACGATACCATGTAGTAAATACTCTTTTCTTTTTCAGTAAACAGAAAGAAACGCAAACACATTAAAACGATCTTATTTCACATGTATTCTTTGTTTTATATTTTAGGCATATTTCAATAAAATATAATCACGAACCGTGAATTCATAAAGAGCAATTTTTCATTTTGCCATATTATTTTCTACACAATGGAAGACGGCGTATCAATCATGATCAGACAGCTAAGGTCACTAGCTAAACATGTTACATGATATGAACCGTTCCACGAGAAAACCACCATTATGGACGTTGCGTAATGTATCGACCCAGATCAGCCCGCGCGGTCCGCGCAGGCTAATCCGAGCCGACACATTCTGTCTCCGGGGGATAGAAGTATAGAGAAATGATTCATGAAACAAAAAATCCACAGGAGTTGAAACGTGTGTGTCCGGGTTATGTTGTGCGGCATGCTTATGCTGATCCGGGTCGATACTTTACGCAGAGTCCACACTGTTGGTTATCTCGCGGTACGGCTCATATCATCTGCGTAATGTATCGACCAGATCAGCCTGCGCTGTCCGCGCAGACTGATCCGGCCGACACATTCCGTCTTAGGGGGAAAGATGTATAGAGTAGTGATTCCTGAAACAGAAAATCCACAGGAGGCGAAAAGTGTCTATCCGGGTTAGCCTGCGCGGCATGCTTATGCTGATCCGGGTCGATACTTTACGCAGAGTCAACAATGTTGGTTACCTCGCGGGACGGCTCAATTATCTGTGTGTAAATAATCGAATGTAACGCCTGTTAGCCTGTTAGAGCAATTGAATAGGTATCGTCATCGAAATGAAAAATCAAGCATTCACAAAGCACGAACCAGCGCTCCATAATAGGATGAGTATACAGCCCTTCTTCCCACAAAATCTCTCTTATAGTATCCAACCAACCCCTATGATGTGTCTTCTTCACAGAATCGTCTTAGTGTGACGAATCTTTTGAGGA
Source organism: Serripes groenlandicus (assembly GCA_031761405.1). Lineage (NCBI taxonomy): Eukaryota > Metazoa > Mollusca > Bivalvia > Cardiida > Cardiidae > Serripes > Serripes groenlandicus. The sequence goes on from JASEVX010000037.1 coordinate 649,650, forward strand.
CCCATAAAGTAGGATAAGAGGGGTCAAATGATGATATTAAAACATGAAAAAATACCCCCCATATATGGAGCTCTGTACGACATACACGTATTCTTAAAAACTATTCTTGTATTCTATTACATGTATATGTAATCGGATATATATCTACTGACGTTGAATAACAACGCATAACCCTAGATAGAGGCTTAAAAGGGGCCTGTCACAGCTCAAAGAAGAAACTTAATCCCAACATAATGGGCTCGAAATACTACAGACGAGTCTTTTCCAACATGTAGACCCTTTTTGACGCCTTTGCAGAAGACGCATTTTAAAAGCTTTGTGGCAAAAAAGACATTTATAGAGCTTCTCCGCGTTTTTGCCTTCATAATCTTTCAAAGTGGTCTGCTACAGATGTGTTGTATGTGGAAAAGGTTTAACCCTTTCCCTCATACGACAATTCTGCAGCAGACGACTTTGAACATATTTTGTCATAAAATGGAATATCTCTATAATTGAATGGATAAAAGTGGAAAACATTGTGGCAAAAGGAGAAATTGCACGTTTTGGGCAATTTCTTCTTTTGTCACTATGTTTTCAAAAGGCCGTTGCTGCAGAGGCGTCAGAAAGCGTCTATATGAATGATATACTACAACGTCGTCTTTTTTTATCTAAATAAGTAAGACTATTCTATTGCTTAACTTTTTTTTATTTGTGTGTAAATATGTTCAGGACAAATACATTTTTATGTTAATATATATTTATGCATTGAAGGAATCGGCTGCTAATTAGTCTCCCTAATGGAGGCCTGCGTCTTATTTCTGAAAACAATTCTTATGCGTGCGTTTGTGCACATTTTATCCTTCGACTTTCTTAACTTTTTATAGACGAAATTAGCATCCGAGTCTTTATTAGTCGCCGGGCAGAAGCCCGCGACTTCTATTTTTAATAGCTTTTCGGAAATCACATGGGAGGAGGGATAATTATTGGAAAGAAACACATTAAGATGTTTTGAACATATTACAATTGTGTTTGTTTAAAAACACTAAGTAATGACACATCTAAAATGGAATAAACATTTCGATGTTTTAGGTATTTTTAGTTTCATTTTGTTGACTTGCATTTAAGTGTTTTTGTCTTATTTACGAAGACAAATGTGGTCCCTGCTAGACTTGCAACCAACTGCTATATGTCAATATTGAGATATATTGAAATAAAAATCACGTCAAATTCTACTTTCAATAGTAATGTTAACTTACTGAATGTTATTTTCATGTTCAAAAATATGTCTTGATTTGTGAAGAATTCATTTGATAATGTTAACTCGTGTATATCTAAAATATGAACTGTTTCTAACCTAGAACTGTTGATTACGTCACTACCGAGTACCGCCCGCATAGATGTGTAAATTTTGCACACGCTACTATATACTACTGTACTTACTGTGTGTGCGTTAACCAATGCGCGCACCTGCTTGCTTTTATGTAAGTCACGTCGAATTCTCCTTTTAATAGATAAGTATCAACATAAACTGGTAACAGAAACAAATAAGATTTTTTTTTGTGAAAATATGTCTCAAATATAAGCCTGTTTATCGGTCGTGAACGTCGAAACGCTTTTTCCTCAGTTTGTGACCTAGTTTCATATTGCCAAAATGTAAACAAAGCGAAGTAACCGGAAGTAACATGTAAACTTAGAAAAGTGACTTACGCAGACAAAAAATGTCGCACGACAAATTGATTTCTTAAACGTCACGATTGAGTGCATGGGTCGAATGTAGGAGAAAGAAATATACTATAGAAACGCTTTTTTCTCTCGAATGCAGTGGAATAAAACATGCACTAAAGCTTTGCCTGATTTTTTATTCACTTTCTTCGATGTCTGACACTCGACTCGATCTTGAAACAAAGGTCAACATTTTGAAAAAATGCTCAAACACCTTATTACAGATAGATAGCTAATATTACACACTTAAATGATTAAATATATGTGATATTAAATGTTTATTTGGCTTGAAACAAATTAAGAGAAGAACAAACTCTGATAAACAATAGATTTAGAAATAAAGAAAAACTGCTCTTTCGCACCTAATTAATTTCATACTTGCCACCTATTAAATAGTAATGGGACTCGCAACTGGCATTTCTCTTGCGCCAAACATATATTGTATGCATCAACGATTTATATAAACAATTTAGCTGATATGTTGTTTCAAGTGTGGTCTACTTTTTAAACATATGAGGATAAATTTTAACATCTGTGAAATATTTATTATAATTATTATTAAAAAGGAGGAAGTTAATGTCTTCAGCAATTTAACCGTTTTCTCAATGTTTTAAGCATTTAAAGGTTTTCATTGTTGCTTCAGACATGGAAAGGGTTTAATAGCTTTTTATTGCAGGTAGATTTAAATCCCAAAATGTATTAATTTGTTGTGGTTTTATTGACAAATACAAAACATCCAAAATCCTGACCAAAAGATATCCTGAAATTTGTAGATCTATGTGGAATTTCAAAAATCCTGGAATTAGTCCTTATGAAAACATTATGTGTATGTTTAGACTAATGAAAGTCAAGAATACATGTGTGTTAAAAAATTAATCAATGCAGTCTTTTCCGGCGACATTGATGCCTTGCATCAACTTTCTCTTGTTGTACCATATATATACATGCTTGTGATATGTGTCAGATATTGATGTTTTACATACTATACGTATGACAGTCTCTTGTATTTCATTTCATGAAAGGCCATGTGCTTTTTATTTGTAATATTATCTTAACAATACATGCAGGGACGTAGATACATGTAAATATATATGATTGTACATGGATGAGACTTAAATAAAATATGAAATCTTGCTGATCAATTTCTCCTTTAGCTGTACTGTGTTTAAACTCTTTTAACCCTTTCCCTCATACGACAATTCTGCAGCAGACGACTTTGAACATATTTTGTCAAAACATAGAAAATCTCCATAATTGAATGGATAACCTATGACAAAAAGTGAAAAATATTGTGGCAAAAGGAGAAATTGCACGTTTTGTGCAATTTCTTCTTTTGTCACTATGTTTTCAAAAAGCTGTCTGCTGCAAAGGCGTCAGAAAGCGTCTATATGAGGGAAAGGGTTGAATAACTATACTTCAATTGGCGAGATTTTTCCACAATAATTGTGGGGTAGATGTTTCCAAATTCTTCTGCTGCATATTTGTTGATTGTGAGAAAGGGGCTAACTGGGTACACTGACTATCTTCGAGGATAATAATATCCAAAATGAAATTAAAAGATGATATTCCTTTTTACGCACACATATTTCTGAAAATTTGTTTTGTTTCTTTTCAGTGACCTCCTCTCTTCCGGGATGGAAGATTTCGAAGATCGACTCTTCGATTTCCTCTCCGATACCCAAGGTCGATTGTCGATCGATAAATTTAAAAAGGTAAGAACATCGGAATGTCTACTCGAATATGCCTGGTCAGAAATAATTCTAAGAACTATTTTTTGTGTCGCCGACTGCCTCGGCTTCTTCGTATTCCACCCGTCCGTTGAGTCGCAATAGTTCAAACGGTATAGCCGAGCCTCGGTAGCTCAGTCGGTAGCGACGCGGGCTGTCAATCCAGGGGTTGTGTGTTCGAATCCCGAATTTCCGACGATTGACAAAAGTCAATGCGACATGCATCATTCGTCTTCCGCCAATGGGCTAAGTCTATGTGGAAAAGCAGCCAGTTGCTTGGGAAGATTGTTGTGTGGAGTACTGGTGTGAGAAAACCAGGAAATGCATGAGTAGGTGAACTGGCTGCCGTGATATAACTGAGAAATTGTTAAAAACGGCGTTAAACCCCAATCAATCAATCAATCAATCAATCAAACGGTACTAAGCGGTTGCTATGGATTGAAGGGTCGTAAGTTCGAACCACAGTTCGGCTACGCATTCTTGAATATGATTGACAGGTCATTGAATCTGGCGTCCTTCGTCTTTCCATTTGTGGGTTAAATAGTCTATGTTGAAAGATAGCTCTGTTGCTCTGGGAGACTGTTGTGTTGAGTACCGGGGCGAGAAAGCCAAGAAACACGTGGTTAGATGAACTGGTACCCGTTATTGACGCCGCGTGGAAGCCTTGGAAGACTGCTGTGTGGAGTACCGGGGCGAGAAAGCCAAGAAACACGTGGTTAGATGAACTGGTACCAGTTATTGACGCCGCGTGGAAGCCCTGGAAGACTGCTGTGTGGAGTACCGGGGCGAGAAAGCCAAGAAACACGTGGTTAGATGAACTGGTACCCGTTATTGACGCCGCGTGGAAGCCCTGGAAGACTGTTGTGTTGAGTACCGGGGCGAGAAAGCCAAGGAACACGTGGTTAGATGAACTGGTACCCGTTATATTATTATTGTAATACTGCTATAAACGGCGCATTTGAAATAAGTCCGCTTTTCCGATTCACTTTAGTTTAGCATACTGACATATCTCTCTCTCGTGACTCCACTAAACCCTATGTTGTTTTTACTCAAAATAATCATTTCATTGAAACGCTTCTTTTGAGTACTGGTACCCGTTATAGTAGTATTGTAATACTGCTAAAAACGGCGCATTTGAAATAAGTCCGCTTTTCCGACTCACTTTAGTGTAGCATACTGACATATCTCTCTCTCGTGACTCCACTAAACCCTATGTTGTTTTTACTCAAAATAATCATTTCATTGAGACGCTTCTTTTGAGTACTGGTACCCGTTATAGTAGTATTGTAATACTGCTAAAAACGGCGCATTTGAAATAAGTCCGCTTTTCCGACTCACTTTAGTTTAGCATACTGACATATCTCTCTCTCGTGACTCCACTAAACCCTATGTTGTTTTTACTCAAAATAATCATTTCATTGAGACGCTTCTTTTGAGTACTGGTACCCGTTATAGTAGTATTGTAATACTGCTAAAAACGGCGCATTTGAAATAAGTCCGCTTTTCCGACTCACTTTAGTTTAGCATACTGACATATATCTCTCTCGTGACTCCACTAAACCCTATGTTGTTGGTACTCAAAATAATCGTTTCAACAATTCTTTTGAGTACCCACAACATAGGGTTTGAGGGTCAAATAAAGTGAGATTGTGAAATACTTTCCTTATCTAGAGCTCTGCTTTAGCGTACTGACATATTTTTAACCCTTTCCCTCATACGATAATTTTGCAGCAGACTACTTTGAACGTTTTTTGTCAAATATTGAAAATCTCCATAATTGAATGGATAACCTATGACAAAAAGTGGAAAACATTGTGGCAAAAGGAGAAATTGCACGTTTTGTGCAATTTCTTCTTTTGTCACTGTTTTCAAAAAGCCGTCTGCTGCAGAGGCGTCAGAAAGCGTCTACATGAGGGAAAGGGTTAATGCGACACATTTGTTGGTCTGAACATTCTTGTTTTTTTCACGGATTGCTAGTTTGTTGTTAAATCAGTTTCATGGGAATGTAGCTCCTTTTAATTCAAAACCTTCCACTATCAGTTTCATGGGATGTTAAATGAATACAGTCACAGCTATGCTGCTGATTTCATTTGCAATTCCACTAATTGTCCTAACACTATTTATCGACCACGACACACGGACATTCAACTTCGGGATTAAGCTAGCAGATAAGGTCTAGATCGGGTCGTCCTCCATCGACTACTATTCACACTTTCACCCATGACTCCACTGGAGAATGGTTATAACGACACAAACTGACTTTACAAGTGCGAAAAGGTATCACCATTAGAATTGTCCGAAGTTCTGTTTTTGTGAATCTTATTGAAGTCAGAAAAATACTTCGCGGTACGTATCTTACGACATAGCATAAAAGGTCATCTTTGAATTGACCCTATACATTTTACTATTCTATACAATCGGAACACTCGGCAATTATCGATTCTTTATCTCGTTTAAGTATATGGGTTATCTCCCCTGTTGATACATAACGATTTTGTAGGCGACACTTTGATTGGCTGACGAAACGGTCAATGCAGACGACCGGAAATAGGCAATCAGTCATCAGATTTTAACGATCGTGTGTTACTGCGGCGAAGTTAAGGTTTGGTTTTAACGCGATTTGGGTGTTTGTGTGACATATTATATCAATGTCGATACGGTGTAACCTCTAACAATGTTAGTACGGTGATGTCGAACTAGTTACTAAACAGATGTCCACTTTGTCAACATGAACCTAATTCCTTGTTCCAGAATAACAAACATGAACCTAATTCCTTGTTCCAGAATAACCAACAGTAACCTAATTCCTTGCTCCAGAATAACCAACATGAACCTAATTCCTTGCTCCAGAATAACCAACATGAACCTAATTCCTTGCTCCAGAATAACCAACATGAACCTAATTCCTTGCTCTAGAATAACCAACATGAACCTAATTCCTTGCTCCCGAATAACCAACATAAACCTAATTCCTTGCCTCAGAATAACCAACATGAACCTAATTCCTTGCTCCAGAATAACCAACATGAACCTAATTCCTTGCTCCAGAATGACCAACATGAACCTAATTCCTTACTTCAGAATAACCAACATGAACCTAATTCCTTGCTTCAGAATAACCAACATCAACCTAATTCCTTGCTCCAGAATAACCAACATCAACCTAATTCCTTGCTCCGGAATAACCAACATGAACCTAATTCCTTGCTCCGGAATAACCAACATGAACTTAATTCCTCGCTCCAGAATAACCAACATGAACCTAATTCCTTGCTCCAGAATAACCAACATGAACCTAATTCCTTGCTCCGGAATAACCAACACGAAGCGATTTATAATCGAACTCCGTATCCAGATCGGTACACTCGTAATCCGTGATACAGATACCATCTTAATGGTATATCAGGAATATTAAACGATATATTTACATAAACGCTTATATAGTGGCTACTGCTATCAAGTATTGGAGATTCCTTATGAAGTAAATAAGTTTCCAATTCCCTATGTTGCTATTCCTTTCCCTCATATAGACGCTTTTTGACGCCTCTGCAGCAGACGGCTTTTTTGAAAACATAGTGACAAAAGAAATTTTCTCAAAACGAGCAATTTCTCCTTTTGCCACAATGGTTTCCACTTTTACTTTTAGTCATAGGTTATCCACTCAATTATAGAGATTTTCTATTTTTTGACAAAATATGTTCAAAGTCGTCTTCTACAGAATTGTCGTATGAGGGAAAGGGCTATGTAATTTCGATGCAGTCGTATTGTTTTTCTACAAAAGATATAGCAGAAATTGGTAAAATAATAAATTATTTTAACCCATTACTTCACACAGACGATATTTGACGCCTGCTGTTGCGGACGTCTTTTGAAAACATTGCAATAAAAGGTGTAATTGCTCAAAACGAGCAATTTCTTCTTTTGCCACAATTTTTTCCACTTTTAGTCATAGGTTATCCATTCAATTATAGAGATTTTCTATTTTTTGACAAAATATGTTCAAAGTCGTCTTCTACAGAATTGTCGTATGAGGGAAAGGGCTATGTAATTTCGATGCAGTCGTATTGTTTTTCTACAAAAGATATAGCAGAAATTGGTAAAATAATAAATTATTTTAACCCATTACTTCACACAGACGATATTTGACGCCTGCTGTTGCGGACGTCTTTTGAAAACATTGCAATAAAAGGTGTAATTGCTCAAAACGAGCAATTTCTTCTTTTGCCACAATTTTTTCCACTTTTAGTCATAGGTTATCCATTCAATTATAGAGATTTTCTATTTTTTGACAAAATATGTTCAAAGTCGTCTGCTGCAGAATTGTCGTATGAGGAAAAGGGCTATGTCATTACGAGCTATTATAATATAGTTTAACATTTTGATGCCATCGTATTTTTTTTTCTACAAAAATATAGCAGAAATTGGTAAACTAATACATTATTTTAACCCATTACTTCACACAGACGACATTTGACGACTACTGTTGCAGACGTCTTTTGAAAACATTGCAATAAAAGGTGAAATTGCTCAAAATATTTATCAATATAAATCTTTCAATTTGCTAGATTGGTAAAAATGAACAGTCTGATGATTGTAAAGCAGACGACCTATGAAAAGTCATGTGAAGTAATGGGTTAATAATATATAAATATATCCATTCAGATCTTGAATGAGACCGGGTTGAAGAATGACGATCCGAGACTTCGAGAGACGATCGAATACTTCCACGAGGTAGAGGTGAAACAACTGCACGATGAAAACGAGCTACGTGGAATGGTAGAACGAGACACCTTCAAAGAGTAAGTGTCACGTGACAAAAGAAAAACCCGACTTCCGGGTATTATGAAAGAAAAGGCTACTACTATAAGTTATTGGGTTTGTTACTGACCCACTACGGAAATATAGGGGGTTTGTAGGATTAATAGGGGGGCGAGGCGATACCCGTCTTCCGGGTATTATGAAAGAAAAGGCTACTACTATAAGTTATTGGGTTTGTTACTGACCCACTACGGAAATATAGGAGGTCTGTAGGATTAATAGGGGGGCCAGGCGATAGCCGAGTCCCCCTATTCATCCAACAGACCCCCTATATTTCCGTAGTGGGTCAGTAACAAACCCAATAATGTATTTATTTCGTCGACCACTTTAAACTGAACTATACTATAACTTGTTGATATGTGTTGGTAGGATAATATGACGTCATGAGTTAAAGATCTATCAAAATTGATTAAATAATTGGAATAGATATATTACTTAAACAAATACACCGGTTCAACATGAACACATTTATTTCAATTCATTTCATTTATTTCTGGGTAACTGGTAACATTTGAGAGCCACTTTACGAAAAAACCAACCTTTGAACTGACTTTTGTTTTTACTTTACTCACCACCCCCTATGGAATTTACTCATCCCCTATAGAAATATAGGGGGGTCTGCACGTGACACGCTTTAACCAATGAAATGGTTAGAATTTCGTGGGGGGCGAATGGCATCCTCGGGTGCAGGAGGCCGCGGGTTCGATTCAAGGTCGGGTCATACCACATACTTTAAAAATGGTAGTAATGGCTGCCCTCCCTGGCGCTCAGGGTTGTGGGTGTAGCATTACGACTGACTGGCTGGTGTCAGGATAAATGGACCAGTAGTACTGGTAACCTACCCAGGAAACGCCGTGATATAACTGGAACATTGTTAAAAGCGGAGTAACACATCAATTAATCAATTCTTAATAAGAACCTTAGTCTCCAATTCAATTTAATATGAGTATGTAAAATATGTTTAACAAAGGCAGGATGGAGTTCCAGTCACTAAGCAGTCACTAGAAACCTCTTAATAATAATCCTTGCGAATGAATATTCATGTATTTTTGAAAGCGATGCTAAGGTTGATTGATTGATTGGGCTTTAACGCCGTTTCTAACATTTTCTCAGTCATATCACGGCGGCCAGTTCACCTACTCATGTGTTTCCTGGTTTTCTCACACCAGTACTCCACACAAAAATCTTCCCAAGCAACTGGCTGCTTTTCCACATAGACTTAGTCCATTGGTGGAAGACGAATGACGCATGTCGTAATAACTTTTGTCAAACGTCGGAAAGAAAGTTGGCCGAGCCGGGATTCGAACTCACATCCCCTGGATTGACAGCCCGCGTCGTTACCGACTGAGCTACCGGGACTCGACTAAGGTAGTGCATGCATATCATTGGAGCATTTTGTACTTTATTGTATAGTCGTGCTTGGTCATTAACCATCCCAGAGAATTCTTGGATTCGCCTGCGTTTAATTGCAAGCAGAGTAGAACAGTATCAGATTGTGCGTATCCCATTTATATCCCATCTCTTTCTAGATCTTATTTAAAGTCTCCATTTCTACCTTTGAAAATGCATTTATTTTTTGTCTTGAAAACGATGTTTAACTCTTTCCCACAAAAAGACGCTTTCTGATGCCTCTACAGCAGACGTCTTTTGAAAACATTGTGACAAAAGAAGAAATTGCTCAAAACAAGCAATTTCTCCTTTTTCCACAGAGTTTTCAACACTATTTTATACTTATACCTTCATATATGGAGGTTATTCATATTTTTTGCCAAGATATTTTCAAATGCGTCTGCTACAGCTTTGATGTATGTGGGAAAGGGTTAAGTAGTTTAATATAGTATATTAAAGTGTCGGTTGTAAAGATAGCAAGTCTCTGTGCAAAAGCTTAGACAGAGTCGTTTATAGTTTATTTAGCCGAGCCCCGGTAGCTCAGTCGGTAGAGACGCGGGCTGTCAATCCAGGGGTTGTGATTTCGAATCCCGGCTCGGCCAACTTTCTTTCCGACGATTGACAAAAGTCAATGCGACATGCGTCATTCGTCTTCCACCAATGGGCTAAGTCTATGTGGAAAAGCAGCCAGTTGCTTGGGAAGATTGTTGTGTGGAGTACTGGTGTGAGAAAACCAGGAAATGCATGAGTAGGTGAACTGGCCGCCGTGATATAGCTGAGAAATTGTTGAAAACGGCGTTAAACCCCAATCAATCAATTATAGTTTATTTGCCGTGTAGTTACGTCACGGTATTAAATATGCTCAATTACCCCCACACGATGTCTTAATAAATTGACTTAATCCAGGCTGGTTTTCCGCTCTGTACTTCACATGATAGGCATGTTTCTACGAAAATCAATAAGTTACCATATAAACAATAAAGTGTATGTAGACGTTTGCTTTCGTTTGACAAGACACACTGTTGGCAGTACTTTTTGACATTAGGTTTAATTAGGTTTAAAGTACCGTTTTGTCTTACTTACGCTATCTGATACGTTAACCCTTTCCCTCATATAGACGCTTTCTGACGAATCTGCAGCAGAAGGCTTTTTGAAAACATAGTGGCAAAAGAAGAAATTGCTCAAAACGAGCAATTTCTCCTTTTGCCACAATGTTTTCCACTTTAAGTCACAGGTTATCCATTCAATTATAGAGATTTTCTATTTTTTGACAAAATATGTTTAAAGTCATCTGCTGCAGAATTGTCGTATGAGGAAAAGGGTTAAGGCTGATTTTTTAAAAAGGACAAGTCAGTCTTTGCATTTGGAAGCAGACGACTTTGATGAACATATTTTGTCAAAAAATAGAAAATCTCTATAATTGAATGGATAACCTATGACCAAAAGTGGAAAAACATTGTGGCAAAAGGAGAAATTGCTCGATTTGAGCAATTTCTTCTTTTGTCACTATGTTTTCAAAACGCCGTCTGCTGCAGAGGCGTCAGAAAGCGTCTATATGAGGGAAATGGAAAGGGTTAAGGAACAAACAGTACAGACCCTGGTAAGAGGGCTCTGTACTGGTGTCACAGGGTTCACAAAACCTGTTTCAGCTGTATACGGGTTTCGTTTGTGTCACACTCAGTGGACAGACAATATTCACTGAGATCAGGTTGGGCCTGAATAGTAAGTAATATACGGTTCCCAGAACTACAATATATGTCTCTCCTGGCAGCTATTGTGATAGGCAAATTTCACACATTTTGAAAAAAAGAGAAACATCAAATATAATATCAATAGACAGCAATATGTTTATATATAATTAAATCAATAAACTGATATAATCAGATAATACAAAACTCTTCAAAGAAATATGGTTGTCAAACTTAAATTTCATCGTGTTTTCATAAATGTCATATTGTTTTAAATATGTATACTCTTATAATGGTAATTATTTTTGCATATGAAAATGACCTTCAAGGGAGGTAATTAGTGTAGCTCTGGGAACAAAGTATTCTCAAACTATTTTGCAGATGCGTTACCGACAACATCGTTTTGATATCAAAGGCCCTTAAGAACCAGTTCATAATTCCAGAATGGCCCACATTCGTTGGTCACATTAAAGAGATTTACCAGAGAGTAAATGCCATTAAAGACGGGAAGGTAAGTTATCAGACGGTACAAAGAATTGATTGTTTGGTGTTTTACACCGATTTTAACAATTTTTCAGTTATATGACGGCGTTTCCTGGGTAGGTTACAAGTAGAACTAGTCCATTTATCCTGACACCACCCAGTCAGTCGTAATGCTTACCCCACAACCCTGAGCGCCAAGGAGGGCAGCCATGACTACTATTTCTTTTAAGTATTTGGTATGACACGGCCGGAGATCGAACCCAATAACCAATAAGTCCACTGAATGCCTGAGAAAAGGAACAAGCTAATATATTTGTACAGTGTAGGTTCAGATCATCTGCTATGCCTACTCAGATTCTACACAAGTTCACAGAAGTTTTAAACAAGCTTGTGAGAGTAATATCCGAGCACCGTAATCTGGATCTATAATGTCCATAAGGGCCAACTTGCTCATTTTCCCAATCACTTTCTCGTGTATTTATTACCAAGATAAAATAATTCTTTCTTTAGCTGCAACTCTGATATATTCCTTCAAGTTTAAACCAACGATGAAGGTGTATAATTATCCGAAGTAGATTAACAAGTATCGTGATGAAATATGGGGAGTTATCGAATTCCCTATAACCCAGCACTGTTGATGCCATGCATAATTTAGAAATGTGAAAATAGGAGTGATACATTTAAATACTAGCAGCACTTATCTTAGCATCAGTTTCAATTACATGTAATGAATGAAATTAATCATTTATTTGATATGATGTTTATGAAACTTCTGCTTGGAAAATATACGATTACAAATAATATGCAAAATACGTAAAATTTGGAAGATTTCTTTTGATACCGAGGTGAAAAACATTTTTTCAAGAAAAAGAGAAATTGTCAATTTTATATTGTTTCGTCTTTCTCCCTGAAAGTTTTGAAAAATGTCTCATTCAGAGGTATCAGAAATTTGTTGTATAATGGGGGACTTCCAACTTCAGTAGCCAAGTGTACGTCGGGAATGTAATGGACAGAGAGGTACCATTGATTTGAAAAGATATATAGATATGGGAGGGCTAACAAAGGCGTAATTTATTACAATTACCATATGATATATACAAATATGAGCCGTCCCGCGAGAAAACCAACATTGTGGACTCTGCGTAAAGTATCGGCCCGGATCAGCCTAAACATGCCGCGCAGGCTTACCCGAATAGACACTTTTCGTCTCCTGTGGATATTCTGTTTCAGGAATCATTGCTCTATACATGTATCCCCCTTAGAATGTGTCGGCCCGGATCAGTCGTCTGCGCAGGCTGATCTTGATCGATACATTACGCAGAGGCCATAATGTTGGTTTTCTCGCGGGACGGCTCAAATGTTTATTGGCGGTGCTCTCTTGCTACGGTGCTCTGCGAAAAAGAGCAAGGCTTAACCTAATTATTGCACGTATGGAAATCCATGTTAACTTTTCGCTGCCAAAGGCAATTAAATGCTTTTGCAAACAATGCAGATTCAGGTGAGACAGCTCGTAACGAACTGTAATTCTTGAAGTTTGCATTGTTTGCCACTTAGACAATACATTTACCTAGTTACCTGTTGGACAATTTTTTAAAAAAAAAATGGAGTGGTTCAATTTTTAACATGGAAGACTCGACTTTGTGAAATTCGGCAGTAAAAGAGTTAAGGACCCAAGTGGATAATCCTTTACATATTTGTTTTGAAACCGTCAATGACTCATTGGCGTACACTACCTAGCTAGTTCAGATTGCGAATATGCATCGACTGATCTGTATCTTCACTGGTCGAAAATGCTTTGGCAGAGCGCAGCTCATAGTTTCAATAAGTTTCTGTTTTTCTTCCTTTCAGCCTGCAAGTTACATTCCACAGCTTGCCCGAGTTGATCCAAATTACTGGGGATGTTCTGTGTGTACAATCGACGGACAGAGGTCAGTGGTTAAACTTTGATACTTAGACTTAATTCGTTGAAATATGCTTGAATCGTAGTTTTTGGACGGTACCCCTAAGGTACCGTCTATAGTCATGTGCATTTTGAGAAATCGTACAACAGTTGGCTCCCCGACTATAAACAGAACGATAGTGTAAAGCTGGGAGCCGAAAAAGAGGGATTTTTTTAATAACCGTCAACAAAAAAGTAGTGTCAATTATCAGGCAATAAAACTGCATTTTCGAAAACCTTGGTGAATCAAGATATCTGAATATTGAAAAAAAAACTGTAAAAAGGAAGCATTAGTGGTTGAAAGTTGAAGTAGAACGTTTACAATATTGAGTTGAAGTTTGAATAAATATATTCATAATTAATGTATGAATATATACCAATTTCACGTGACATTTTGATATTTCTTGTTGATCAGGAAGTGGTTTCGTGGATGTTTGTAGTATTAACAATAATGCCTAACTCCCCTAACTCTAAACGCTTCGATGAAAAACTATCTCCCAACTAATTTATCTAGCCAATCGATTCATTTTACTGAAAGAAGATGGTAAGGAACGACAACTCTGCGAAGGAGAACTTGCAACTTCCGTTCAAAATGAAAGTAGAAATCTGATAAGCTGCGCTGACGATTGTTATTATTTTTGTGGAGGAAAGACACATGAAGTTTTATATTGAGGATGACTGACAGGAAATAAATGTATGCACGCCTAAAATGTTCATTTAGTCATCAATACGTATAACGTTCGAGGTAGGTCTGTCAATTAAACTGTAATTTGGAGTGGAAAACTTTTTTATTTTTATTTTCGCCCTGTGCTGTATCGTAACCGGATATGAAAATAAGCTCACATGTATTTAATGTACACGTATGTCTGAAAATAGCCCAATTCCTGTAGACATTCGCTTATCCGTTTTATCATCTGACATATGTTAATTATTTAAAAAGGGTGACATATGAAGGAAAATAAAAAATGAACGACTTCGGAGACTTTGTACAGTGAACTCGACAGTTCCGGGTCATCGACAATTCCGGGTCAAATTTGGAAAAAAATGTTTAGTATTCGAGAATGATACAGTATTTTGACAATTTGATTATCAAGTCATATTCCCCATTAGCTTGGCTAGTTTCACTTCGATTTAGGACGTTGTCATTTCAAGAACGGATGTCGTTATCTCGAATCACATGACTGCATCGATTCCCGCGAAAGCAAAATCTCAATATTTTTATTTACCTATCACAGCGTAAATTGCTGATTATATCCATAATTTCAGTAATACAGTTATGTATTGCACATACATGTATAGGTTATTTACTACTGAACAAGATATATATTTTGTATTGACCTGTCGAAGTTGTTTATGCCAAACTAGCGGATAAATTTGACCTAGTTCACATACGACACTTTCGGGTCAGCCAAAAGGAATTTCTCAAAATTATCAATTTATTAGTAAAACTATTTTGGGAATTTTTTAAGAATAATTTAAAGCTTATGGTGATAAATCAATGTTAAAAATGTGTTAATAAAATTTACATTTTTTGTCAAATGTGACGCGCCATGAGATTTTTGGGCCAAATGAGGCACGTCGTATTCCTTAATAAACGTCATTAAACAACGTCGTTTATTTTTTCAATTTTGATGAGTTATTTCTACCTTAATTTGGTGCAGGGTGAGTGTATACACAGTGTTTGGTGTAATACACGAGTTGGCAGCAAAGAAAACTTACCAAATGATCAAGAAATAAACTCTTAAACCCTTGTTCACCCCATTTTGAAATTATTTCCCTTGAATATTCTTACTTCCCTTATCGACCTTCACCTCCACAACCTGTTGTTATTAAATTTTCTACACGGGTAGCGATTTGTTTTTTGTGTGGTATCGCGATGAAGACTGAACAGATTGTAGAAAGGATTATGTGAAGGTACGTTGCATTTTATTATATCAATACATCTTGGTTTATATGGATGAAATTCCCCCAATTAATATTCGATTTAATTAGAAAAGAAAATTGCACTGTGACCCGGAAGTGAAACAAATGTCAGTTGTGTGTTTATTTCGTCTGTCTATCTCAAGTAAAGTTTAATAGATAGTTTTAAAATACTCATTTCACTCATGAATTCTGTTGAAAATGGGAGATAGTCAGCAGTCTACTGCAAGTACAATTCCCTATGAATTAATTTCGAACTACGACCCGGATTTTATTGATGAACTTGAAAATGTAAATTTGTTGTATTTTGGACACGAAGAGATAGTGGATGAAAACAGAGAAAGCGATAGCAGTAGTTATTCAGACTCAGATTCAGATAGTGATACTTTGTCAAATGATTTTTGTGACATTCTTCCTGCCCATGCTTCAGAAGAGTCTAAGCAAAAACATTTTCAAAAAAATGGCTGTGGCTGTGTTCGCCTTTATGGTAAACCATGTAGTCAAGTTTTAAGTTGGGAGGAACTTAAAGACTACAGACTCAGTTGTCTTGAAAGAACAAAATCTGAGATTGATTTTATGGTTAAGGTGCAGCTTTTCCATCATAGACAAAACAGTGAACTTACAGATTCCTGCAAACATAAAGCTAAAGAAAGAGAGAGGGTCAGGCAAAATTATTTTTTTGGAGGAAAAAAAGTGTGTAGAGAAGTGTTTGTATTTGCTCATGGTCTTAATAGGAAAACTGTTGATGCAATTGCCAGGTCCATTGATCAAAATGGTTTAGAGCCCCGTATTCATGGAAATAAAAACAGAGTTCCTAAACATGCCCTTACATTGTCAGATGTAAACAAAATTAAACTTTTCCTGACAACTTATGCCAGTAATAATGGACTTCCATTACCAGGTAGACTGCCCAAATTTAGAAACGAAAAATACATACTCCTCCCATCAGACAAAAATAAAGCTGATATACACTCATTGTATTGTGAATCTGCTGACAGCCTTGATTACAGGAAAGTTTCTTTGTCAGAATTCAAAAAAATTTGGCTGGAGCAGTGCCCTTACCTGTTAGTTATGAAACCAGCAACAGACCTTTGTGTTAAATGTCAAAAACATGTGCATGAAATCTCTCATTGTGGTAATTTGACGGAGGAAGAAAAGGCTGAAAAGCTAGAAAAGTACCAAAAACACTTAGATCATGTTAAATGTCAAAGAGACCACTACAGGGAGCAATGTTTAACAACAAAACAAGTATTTGATGAACTTCCAGCACAGGAAAAAATCAGAGGTACAGTTATTAGTCCCCTACCGGCGTGCCGAAGGGGACTATTAGGTTTGCACTCCGTCCGTCAGTCCATCTGTCAGTCAGTCAGTCAGTCAGTCCGGCAAATCAGTTTTCCGCACTTTTTTTCTACATGCTTTGAGGTATTGAGCTGAAATTTTGTATATGCCTTTGTAATCATGTGTCACAGATCAAGTTCTCGTTTCCTGGGATTTCGTCAATTTTTTAATGAGTTATGCCCCTTTTTGGTCTTAGAATATTCGTTTTCCGCATTTTTTTTCTACATGCTTTGAGGTATTGAGCTGAAATTTTGTATATGCCTCTGTAATCATGTGTCACAGATCAAGTTCGCGTTTCATGGGATTTCGTCAATTTTTTTATGAGTTATGCCCCTTTTTGGACTTAGAATATTCGTTTTCCGCATTTTTTTTCTACATGCTTTGAGGTATTGAGCTGAAATTTTGTATATGCCTCTGTAATCATGTGTCACAGATCAAGTTCGCGTTTCATGGGATTTCGTCAATTTTTTTATGAGTTATGCCCCTTTCTGGACTTAGTGCAAACCGGTAGGGGACTATGGTATTGCTTGCAATCCAGTTACTTGTTTATACAGGTTGAGACTTAGTGTTATAATATAACATATATATATATATATACGTTTATTCAATTTATTCTGTACCTGTGTTGGGGAGGTGAACATGGGTAGATATGCTACAATGTAATACACACATATGAATATACCAGTTAACAGTATACATGCATAACCAACATTTTAACGCACATGGCATGTAACAGTATAACTGTTAACAGGTCAGAAACGTACTGTTAGCATGAGACAGTAAGAAATTGCCAATGATGAGTATATGAGAATTTAACATTACAAAGACACATGAGGTATACTAATACATGTATAACATATATATATAAGATTTATGTGCTGTAAAAACATTTGTGCTTTTTCAACTGTTTAACAACATATATACAAATATATCAGATATGACATGTTAATGAACATGCATATTAATGAAACAGACATGATGTAAACAAAATTATTTGCTATATTTCTAAAATATATTTGATGTTTCCATTCAGATGATTGTCTGACAAATCATCATATCATATATATATTGATAACTGTGGGGTTATATTTTCAGGTCAAAGTCCATCTGTAAATGAAGTTGATTTGCATTACAGCTTTGACTATGCCCAGCAGGTGTTTTATCCAAACTATGCGCAACAAGTAGGTCCCCTGTATTTCAAGACACCACGGAAGTGCCAGTGCTTTGGGGTTTGCTCTGAGTCATCAGGTAACAGAACACAATTTATATAAATTAACCCTTTTCCACATACAACATTTCTGCTGCAAACGACTTTGAAAACATCTTGAAAAAACTATGGAAAATCTCTGAAAATAAAAGTACATAATTGAATAGAGTTGAAGAGTTTTGAGCAATTTTTCTTTTGTCACCATGTTTTCCAAAAACAGTTTGCTGTACGGGCATCAGAAAGCGTCTTTATTTGAGAAAGGGTAAAATATTTTTTCTAGTAATTTAATATATCTTCCATGCATTCCTGTTTGAATAATTCTGCTGTCATTTAACAAAAAATTATTTGTTTTCCTCAGGTAATAGACTTAACCCTTTCCCTCATACGACAATTCTGCAGCAGACGACTTCGAACGTATTTTGTCAACAAATGGAAAATCTCTATAATTGAATGGATAACCTATGACAAAAAGTGGAAAACATTGTGGCAAAAGGAGAAATTGCACGTTTTGTGCAATTTCTTCTTTTGTCACTATGTTTTCAAAAAGGCGTCTGCTGCAGAGGCGTCAGAAAGCGCCTATATGAGGGAAAGGGTTAATTTTCCTATTAAATTCATATTTTAGGTTCCCAGATTTTCTACCTAGTTGATGAGGCACATTATGTTGGGAAAGGGGCAAACAGTGTGGCTTCAATGCTCCATCACCATTTTCAGCATCAAGGGTATGGGGAAAAGAAAGCACACCTGCACATGGACAATTGTAGTGGGCAAAACAAAAATAATGCAGTAATTGGGTAGGATTTGTGTTTGATTCTGTTGATATTGTATATTTAAAATCTTGCTATCAGGGTGAGATAAATAATCAATTACACTGCAATGATTTGACCTCGATGATATTGTTTGATGTATTGATACCAGTTTATTTATTTCATGAAAAATCATATATGAGATAAAATGAAATGAAATTTTATGACTGAACACTTTCTCACATACAACAAATCTGCAGCAGACGACTTTGAAAACATCTAGCCAAAAACATGGAAAATTCACATAAATGAATGTATGATTATTGAGCAATTTCTTCTTTTGTCACATTGTTTTCAAAAGTCATGTACTGCAAACGTATCAGAAAGAGTATATATGAGGAAAAGGGTTATGTTGCATACGTTTTAGCTTGACTTTTCGAAGAAAAGGCTAGATATACTACTCGACTTATTAAGTTTTTTGTACCAATACACTCAGAATTTTGGTTAAGTTTTTTGTACCAATTCATTTTTTTGTCAAAACCATTACAGATATTGCTTTGAAACTTACATCTCTTATTTACCATCATTACCTCCATCAACAGACAAGAGTACATAACTCTGTCAAGGTTTTTGTAAGAATTATGGCCCTTTTTCGACTTAGAATTTTGGTAAAGGTTTTTGTACGAATTCACTTTTTTGTCAAAACCATTATAGATATTGCTTTGAAACTTACATTGAAACACTTATTCACCATCATTTCCTCCATCAACAGACAAGAGTACACAACTCTGTCCCATGTTTTTGTAAGAATTATGACCCTTTTTTGACCCATCCCACTATTTTTCAAAACCATTAGAAATATAGCTTATACACTTACAATACTTATTAACCATCATTACCTCCATCAACAGACAAGAGTACATAGCTCTGTCAAGTTTATTTTAAGGATAATGGCCCTTTTTAGATCACCTAGAGCCAATGCTCAAGGTGAGCTATTCTGACCACAGGACCAACTTCATCCAAACTTCCCAGGAATGTTCCTTTGGTGGCCCTCTTTCAAAATTGTTCAAAGATTTAAATTCCATTGAGAACTTTGGTTGTCAGAAAGGGGGCAAAATGTCTGAAGGGCTTTTGTCGTCGCGATTCGTCCGTCCGTCCGTAAACAATTTCTTGTTAACACGATACAGTCTTCACTTTTGATTGTATCTCAACCAAACTTATACAGTAGTTAAATATTCATAAGAGCTCGGTTCCTTTCGAACACCAGCCAGATCCGCCCATGCATGACTGGATTATGGCCCTTGAAATGGTCAAAATTGCTATAATAGAGCTTGTTAACACGATACAGTCTTTATTTTGTATTGTATCTGAACCAAACTTATACAGTAGTTAGATATCCATGAGAGCTTGATTCCTTTCGAAAATAAGCCAGATCCACCATATGCATGACTGAATTATGGCCCTTGAAATTATCAAAATTGCTATAATAGGGCTTGTTAACATGATACAGTCCTTATTATGTCTCCCCCTGTATACAGGGGAGATATATTGTTTTTGTCCTGGGCGTCTGTCTGTCTGTCCTTCTGTCTGTCCGAAATCGTGTCCGCTCCATATCTCCAAGACGGCTTGAAGGATTTTCATGAAACTTGTGTCAGATGTTCACCTCATCAAGGCGACGTGCAGAACCCGCGTCTCGACAATATAGGGTCAAGGTCAAGGTCACGCTTGAAGGTCAAAGGTTTGAGGCTTTATTTCGTGTCCGCTCCATATCTCCCAGACGGCTTGAAGGATTTTCATGAAACTTGGGTCACATGTTCACCTCATCAAGGCGACGTGCAGAACCCGCGTCTCGACAATATAGGGTCAAGGTCAAGGTCACGCTTGAAGGTCAAAGGTTTGAGGCTTTATTTCGTGTCCGCTCCATATCTCCGAGACGGCTTGAAGGATTTTCATGAAACTTAGGTCACATGTTCACCTCATCAAGGCGACGTGCAGAACCTGCGTCTCGACAATATAGGGTCAAGGTCAAGGTCACGCTTGAAGGTCAAAGGTTTGAGGCTTTATTTCGTGTCCGCTCCATATCTCCCAGACGGCTTGAAGGATTTTCATGAAACTTGGGTCACATGTTCACCTCATCAAGGCGACGTGCAGAACCCGCGTCTCGACAATATAGGGTCAATGTCAAGGTCACGCTTGAAGGTCAAAGGTTTGAGGCTTTATTTCGTGTCCGCTCCATATCTCCCAGACGGCTTGAAGGATTTTCATGAAACTTGGGTCACATGTTCACCTCATCAAGGTGACGTGCATAACCCGCGTCTCGACAATATAGGGTCAATGTCAAGGTCACGCTTGAAGGTCAAAGGTTTGAGGCTTTATTTTGTGTCCGCTCCATATCTCCCAGACGGCTTGAAGGATTTTAATGAAACTTTGGTCACATGTTCACCTCATCAAGGCGACGTGCAGAACCCGTGTCTCGACAATATAGGGTCAAGGTCAAGGTCACGCTTGAAGGTCAAAGGTTTGAGGCTTTATTTCGTGTCCGCTCCATATCTCCAAGACGGCTTGAAAGATTTTCATGAAACTTGGGTCACATGTTCACCATATCAAGGCGACGTGCATAACCCGCGTCTCGACCATACCGGGTCAAGGTCACGTTTGAAGGTCAAAGGTTTGAGGCTTTATTTTGTGTCAACTCCATATCTCCAAGACGGTTTGAAGTATTTTCATGAAACTTGGGTCAGATGTTCACCTCATCAAGGCGACGTGCAGAACCCGCGTCTCGACCATACTGGGTCAAGGTCACGCTTGAAGGTCAAAGGTTTGAGGCTTTATTTTGTGTCCACTCCATATCTCCTTAAAGGATTTTCATGATACGTGGGTCACATGTTCACCTCATCAAGGCAGATGACAGATATTTGAGGGGGAGACATATGTTTTTGTCAAAACAATTCTAGTTTTTGATTGTATCTCAATCAAACTTATACAGTAGTAAGATATCCATGGGAGTTTGGTTCATTTCTAAAAAACGGCCAGATCTACCCATGCATGGCTGGATTATGGCCCTTGAAATTGTCAAAATTGCTATAATACAGCTTGTGAACACAATAGAGCTTCCATTTACTATCTGATCTTCACCAAACTTAGATGGTATTTGAATATTGATGACATATTGGTTCCTTTTGAAACAAGCCAGATCAATGCCAGTAGAGCATAGACCCTCATGGGTCTCTTGTTTTAAGTCCTTGTCTGATATTAAGAAAATTGAATAGGAATCTTACTTCAGTGATCATCTACTTAATTTGTTCAAGCCGTATTGATTGGTAACACAATCATAGCAACCTCGCGTAATCACAAAATGTTCCTTTGATGGTCATCTTTCAAAATTCTTTAAAGACTTACATTTTGTTTTACTGGCAAGCACTAAAAAGTTGAGTGTGCTGTCCTCCGACAGTTCTTGTTCAAAATATTTTGATTGTTTCAGGTATGGTATGTGGCGCACAATGTTAGGCCTACACAAAGAGATTGAATTCAATTGCATGGAAGCTGGGCACACGAAATTTAACCCAGACTGGCATTTTGGGCTTTGGAAGGTATATAATACATTTGTACTTCACATTGAAATGATGGCATACATGTTCTTTAATTTAATGTTGAGAAGAAGTAAACAAGTTTAAATCCAAAATGTAAAATAAGCAATGAAAGTGTTAGGTCTGATTTTTAGCTTATGTCATGGCGAATTGTCTGTCATGCGTGCGTTAACTTTTTCCTTTAAACAACTTCTTCTTCCTAACCACTTGGTCAATTTGATTGAAACTTCATAGAAAGCATCAGGGACTCTCAATGTCCTCTCTTAAATTCCTTCAATTTTTTTTTATCCATCCATAATTCTGGTTTCCATGGCAACCAAAAGAAAAAAATAGTTAAAACTTAAAAAATCTTCTTCTCCGAAAGCGTCAGGCCGATTTTCAAATAATTTCGTAGAAATGTTCCTTGGGTGACCCTTTATTAGATTCCTTCAAGAAATGTTGATTGGTTGAAAAACATGGCCGCCAGGGGTCGGGGCTATTTTTATAAATATCCTCTCCTCTAAAAGTGTCAGACTGATATTCAAATAATTTTGCAGAAACATTCCTTGGGTGACACTCTACAAGATTCCTTTAAGCCATGGTGGTTGGTCAAAAACATGGCCACCAGGGGGCATGGCTACAAAGGTGTTGTTTATATCTTTTAACTTAATTTAACAACATTTGAATAGTGTAGGTAGTATAAATGTTGACAACATGTATTTAAAAGACAACAACATAAGAGCACCTGACCTTTTTGCAGTACTTTAGAAGAACAGTTGTAATGTTAATCTTATTAAACCTTTCACACACATAGCAAATCTGCAGCAGAAAACTTCAAAACATTAAAAACATTTAGTCAAGAATATTGAAACTCTTTACAAATGGATAACCAATCATTGAATTATGTTGGAAACAGTGTGGCAAAAAAAATAATTATTCATTATGAGCATTTTCACATTTTCCCACAATGTTTTCAAAGGTTGTCTGCTGCAGATGTGTTTTAAAATGCCTACATGAGGTTAAGGGTAAACACTTTTGGCTGTAATGAAGTCTGTATCCATTATTGTTATCACCATTTTAAAGCATCGCCTCTTCTTCAGGTAAGATGGAGACACTCCACAGTGGAGACCCCAGAGGATATTGCCAGGACTGTGACAGAGTCTTCCAGAAATGGGCATAACATCCCACAATTGGTAGATGACCCAAACAAGCCAGTTATTTTCTTTGACTGGGTTTCTTTTTTAAAGAAGCTTTTCAGGCCTATTCCCAGTCTAAAGAAATACCACCACTTCAGGTTTGTGTTATATTATATCAGTTTCAAACAAGAACATCTTGTCACACATTTGATGCTACAGTCATAACATAATTGTTTTAATGAATACATACCTGCACTAAAACAATAAATACTGCACAAATTGTATCTGTTAAATAAAAATACCCCTTTATATATATTGTTGTACATGTATGGCCTGATGTTATAATGAAATACTTTTTAGCTCGCCTATTCGAAGAAATAGGGGAGCTTATGTTATCACCCCGGCGTTGGCGTTGGCGTCCGCGTTGCCAGCTTGGTCAAACCTTTGCGTGCAAGGCCTTTTCTCAGACACTGTGTATGCTGTTGCTTTGAAACTTCACACAATTATTCAGGATCATTAGGGGACCTTGTATGTCAAGTCCCATAACTCTGGAATGGATTTTGACTGAATTGTGCCCCTTTTTGGACTTAGAAATTTGGTCAAACCTTTGCATGCAAGGCCTTTTCTCAGACACTGTGTATGCTGTGGCTTTCAAACTTCACACACTTATTCAGGGTCATTAGGGGACCTTGTATGTCAAGTCCCATAACTCTGGAATTGATTTTGACTGAATTGTGCCCCTTTTTGGACTTAGAAATTTGGTCAAACCTTTGCGTGCAAGGCCTTTTCTCAGACACTGTGTATGCTGTTGCTTTGAAACTTCACACACTTATTCAGGATCATTAGGGGACCTTGTATGTCAAGTCCCATAACTCTTGAATGGATTTTGACTGAATTGTGCCCCTTTTTGGACTTAGAAATTTGGTCAAACCTTTGCATGCAAGGCCTTTTCTCAGACACTGTGTATGCTGTTGCTTTCAAACTTCACACACTTATTCAGGGTCATTATGGGACCTTGTATGTCAAGTCCCATAACTCTGGAATTGATTTTGACTGAATTGTGCCCCTTTTTCGACTTAGAAATTTGGTCAAACCTTTGCGTGCAAGGCCTTTTCTCAGACACTGTATGCTGTTGCTTTGAAACTTCACACACTTATTCAGGATCATTAGGGGACCTTGTATGTCAAGTCCCATAACTCTGGAATGGATTTTGACTGAATTGTGCCCCTTTTTGGACTTAGAAATTTGGTCAAACCTTTGCGTGCAAGGCCTTTTCTCAGACACTGTGTATGCTGTTGCTTTCAAACTTCACACACTTATTCAGGGTCATTAGGGGACCTTGTATGTCAAGTCCCATAACTCTGGAATGGATTTTTTTCAAACATTTGGATTTTTTTCTTTTTCTTTTCTTGTATTTTTCAATTTTGCGTTTAGCTCAACGTTAAAGTTTCGAATTTTTTTTTTCTCAATAAGTACTGGTTCTAGGGCTTTCATATTTTTTGGGGTAAAACATTTTTTTTTTGCTGGATTTTGAAAATTGGGCATAGCTTCTTCATATTTTGTTGGATTAATTTCATTTTTTTTTTTTTTTTTCCTTGAATTTTGGAACTTTGTGTTCAGCTCATTTTTTTTTTTTAAATTTCTTGTATTTTTTTTTTTTTTTTATTATTTCTTGTTTAAAAATAATTGTGTTTAGCTCAATGTTAGAGTTTTGTTTACTTTTTGTCTTTTACACTTGCCTTGATAGTCAAAGCAGGGGACACAGTGAGACATTTAATTACGCGTAATTCTTGTCTTTCTTTTGTAAATTCAATTTAAATTATTCCACTTTTGGATTTTGGACTTTATACCCATGCTATAACTGTTCTGAAGTAGGCCCTGATAGACGATATCCCTGATAGGCGAGCTATATTGTCCTCCAACAACTCTTGTTCTTATCTGTAACCTGTTTTTCAGAATGTCTTCTGATCGTCCAGGGGTTGTGTTTGTGCGCCCCTATGCCACAGATCCTGAGGTTACTGTCGATATTCTAAAAGCAGGAGTCACAGTTGGAGAGGACTTCCCTGATAGACTGCAGGTGCCAGGCATGACAGAGGAGAGACAGTGGTACCTGTATGAGGAAGTTGGACCTCTATGTCACAACAGCAACAGTGCCTGCCCCAGACCAGCTGTCCCTAAACCATCAAAGAGCCTTTCAAAAAAATCCTAAATTTTAATTTAAATATGTTAATAGTTTGCCTATTATTACGGTATACCCCAAAAAAACAAAGTTTTGGGGGGGTATATAGGAGTCACTGTGTTGGTCGGTTTGTCTTTCTGTCGGTCGGTCAGTCGCAAGCCATATTTTGTCCGGCCTATTTCTTACAAACCACTGTGTTTAGTTAAATACGATTTTACATGAAGCTTCTATACCAAGAGGAGATGTGCATACCCGGAAGGTCTTACAATTGCATGTTATTTTACAGAGGCCTGTTACGTCTGTCCGTCTGTATGTGTCTGTCAGTCCCACCTAACCTTGTCCGGCCCGCATCTTAACCATGCATCATAGGATTTGAAAGATCTTGGCACAACGTTCACAATGATGAGGCGGCGTGTCGCACACAAGACCCAGGCCTGTACCTCAAATGTCAAGGTCACACTCAGAGGTCAAAGGTCAAAATGAGTACTGTTTGATAGGACTACCTTGTCCGGTCCGCGTCTCAACCATGCATTATAGGATTCTCAAGTTACTGGGCACACATGTTCACCATGATGAGGTGGCTTGTACCTCAAAAGGTCAATTTCATGGTCAAAGGTCCAAATGAGTACTGTTTGATAGGACTACCTATCGGTATTTCGGTTGGAAGCCATATTTTGTCCGGCCATATTTTGTTTCTTACAAACCACTGTGTGGAATTCAATAAAATTTTACATGAAGCTTCTAAACCAAGAGATGTGAATACCCTAAAGGTCATACAATTACATGTTATTTAACAGAGTTATGGCTCTTTTACTTATTAAGTTATGGTGAAGGTCAAGGGGCTGTTTTGGGGGTATTTATCATCTTCAGTGATAGTTCTAGTTTGTTTGGACCCTGGCTTGAATCACTGCCTTTTTAACTCGTCTGCTTTTTAGCTCACCAGAGCACGAAGTGCTCAAGGTGAGTAATTGTAATAGCCTTTTGTCCGTCGTTCGTCATTTGTCGTCAACAGTTGCTTGGTAACATTTTGCATCCAATCATCATGAAAGTTTATCATAACATACATCTCTATCAAATCTATGCAAAGTTCAAAACTGGGTCATGTGGGGTCACTAGATCAAATTAAATGAAAATCTTGTTGATACTCTGGAAGCCGCATTTTAAGATTGAGCATGTTGAAACTTTGTCAGAATGTTTGTCCTAGTGATATCTAGGCCAAGTTCGAAAATAGGTCATGTTGGGGGCAAAAACTAGATCACTGATATTTATATCAAGTTCGAATATGGGTCATATTGGATTAGAAACTAATTTTTGGTTTCGTTTTACGTTTAGGTAACTTACATAGAAACAATCAAACTAAAAACTTGGAAACTTGGAAATCGTGTTCATCTAATACACTTCTTCACATTGTATGCTGAGTGTGGTCTGTTTTTTGGGGTAAAAAACATCAATTTTGATGTATTTTGGTAGATTTTGAGAATTAGACATACATATTGTAGTTGGTTAAATTTTGCTTTTTGGTCTCTTAAATGGAAACTATCAAACCTAATACTTTGAAACTTGGAAAACTTGTTCATCTAATACCCTTCTTCACAATGTATGCTAAAGATGCTGAGTGTATCCTGTTTTTGTACGCCCGTTTTTTGAAAAAACTGATCGTATTATAGTTTTACCTGCGGCGTACGTGCGGGCATTGTCCAGTATGTTGTCAGCTCAACAACTTTAGAAGCCTTTGTACAATCATCACCAAATTTGGTCAGAATGTGTATTGGCAAAAATATCTCGAACAAGTTTGATAACTAGCCATATCACTTTAGTCAATCAAGAGTTATCGCCCTTTTATTAAAGAAATTACCTAAAATTGGGATTGTCAGCTCAATAACTTTAGAAGCCTTTGTCAAATCTTCACCAAATTTATTCAGAATGTGTTTTGGCATAATATCTCGGACAAGTTCGATAACTAGCCATATTGCTTTAGTCAATCGAGAGTTATTGCCCTTTAATTATAGAAATTACCTAAAATTGGTCTTGTCAGCTCAATAACTTTAGAAGCCTGTATCCAATCATCACCAAATTTGGTCAGAATGTGTATTGGCATAATATCTTGGACAAGTTTGATAACTTACCATGTTATCTTAGTCACTACACACTTATGTCCCGCAAAATGGCCAAAACTGTACTAACAGTGTCTGCTCTCCAAATTTGCCTGATGTACAACCAATTATCACTATACTTAATTGGTCTCAAAAAAACAGGACAGGCGTATTTTGTGACATTTGGCACTCTTGTTTGGGATAAAAACATCAATTTTGATTGATTTTGAGTATTGGAAGTTAAAAGTTGGTTAAGTTTTGCGTTTAGGTCACTTACATGGAAACTATCAAACATAATACTTTGAAACTTGGAAATCTTGTTTATCTAATACCCTTCTTCACATGATATGCTAAAGATGCTGAGTTTGATCTGTATTTTTAGGTAAAAAACATCAATTTTTATGTATTTTGGTTGATTTTGGACATAGTTGGTTAAGTTTTGCGTTTAAGTCACTTACATGGAAACTATCAAACGTAATACTTTGAAAACTTGTTCATCTAATTTCTTAGACGAGTTATTGTGATTGCCTTTTGTACGTTGTCAACATTTGCTTGTTAACACTCTAGAGGCAACATTTTGCATCCAATCAAATCTAGGTCAAGTTCGAAACTGGGTCATGAAACTGGGTCATGTGGGGTCACAAACTAGGTTGCTAGATTGAATTAAATGAAAATCGTGTTAACACTCTGGAAGCCGCATTTTAACTTGAGCATGTTTGTCAGAGTGTTTGTCTTATCTAGGCCAAGTTCGAATATAGGTCATGTAGGGTTAAAAACCAGGTCACTAGGCTAAATTGAAGGAAAATCTTGCTAACACTATAGCGGTCGCAATTTTTGCTTCAGCAGTTTGAAATTTGGTCAGAATGTTTATCTTAATGATATCTAGGCCAAGTTCAAATATGGGATATGCCAGGTCCATAACTAGGTCACTAGGCCAAATTGAGAGAAAATCTTGTTAACACTCTGGTGGCCACATTTTTTGCTTCAGCAGTTTGAAATATTTTCAGAATGTTTGTCTGAATGATATCTAAGTCAAGTTCGAATATGGGTCATATTGGATCAGAGACTAGGCCAAATTGAAGAAAAATCTTGTTTACTCTCTGGATGCTGCATTTTTAATTTGAGCTTGTTGAAACTTTATCAGAATGTTTGTCTTGATGATAGGTAGCCCAAGTTCGAATATTGGTCATGTCTGTTAAAAAGTAGGTCACTCAGCCAAATTGAAGAACAAGCTTGTTAACACTCTGGAAGCCGCATTCTTGGCTTGAGCATGTTGAAACTTTGTCAGAATATTTGTATTCAGGATATCTAAGCCAAGTTCGAATAGGGGTCAGGTCAGGTCAAAAGATAGGTTACTAGGCCAAATTGTAGAACAATCTTGTTAACACTATAGAGATAGCATTTTTGACTTGAGCAGCTTGAAATTTTGTCAGAAAGTTGGTCTTGATGATATTGCCATTGGCGCTAAAAGATTCTTAAATAGATCATTTTCAGGTGTCAGAGCGATCCAGGGCCTCATGGCTCTCTTGTTTGTTACATTGATTTCAAATTTTTCAGAAACAATAAAAACATAATGTACTTCAACATATTATGAATATCTTCAATCAGACCGTGACGGTCACCGTTACTGAAAATAAGAAAACAGTAATAATGTTCAATATCTTTAGTTAAAGTTGACGTAATGTACCAATATCATTTGCCTGTCCATTGCATACACAAGCTTATGCTCTTGATTGATTGTGACAGCCATCCAATGTGAAGATCTTCCTTATCATGTATATGAACTTGGATTTATTTCCACATAGTTAATCATGTTTCAATACTTGAAAAATAGCAGTTGTGTGCGGTCATTATAATATATAAAATAAATAAACCGTAAAAGGATAATATCAGACGAGGTTTATACATGTATATATTCTATAATTTAGAACCCGTTTGCTGTTTTCCTTTGAGTTTATTTCTATTTAAAGCCTTTCCCAATTACAGACGTTTTCTTAAGCCTCTGAAGAGTTGTGTACAAATTGTAGCAAAAAAGAAAATTGCTCATAATAAGCAAGTTCTCTTGCCTAGAGGTCACATCATTAATTTCAACTTTATTGAATTATTATACTTTCATTTCCATTGAATTTTCATAGTGCTGCCAACACGGAGTTTTTTAAAATTCTGATACAGATTTTTTTGTATATGGGAAAGGGTTAACAAATGGCAAACGTTTTTATCTTTACATTTTATCTTTTTAGCTCACCAGTGCACGAAAAGCAAGGTGAGCTTTTGTGATCACATTTTGTCCGGCGTCTGGCCGTCTTCCGGCTTCACCATTTGCCTTGTTAACACTCTACAGGCTACATTTTCCACACGATCTTCATGAAAGTTTATTAGAACGTTCATCTCCATCAAATCTTGGACAAGTTCGAAACGGGTCAAAATGTTGGTTACTAGGTCAAATTGAAAGGAAATCTTGTTAACACTCTCTAGAGGCCACATTTTCAACTTGAGCATGTTGAATCTTTATCAGAATGTTTGTCTTGATGATATGTAAGTCAAGTTCGAAAATGGGTCATGTCGAGTCAAAGAGTAGGTCAATAGGACAAATTTAAGGAAAATATTGTTAACACTAGTGGCCGCAATTTTTGCATCAACAATTTGAAATTTTGTCAGAATGTTTGTATTAGTAATATAGTAATATCTAGGTCATGTTCGAATATGGGTCATATTAGGGCAGAAACAAGGTCACTAGGCCAAATTGAAGGAAAATCTTGTTTACACTGATAGCCGCAATTTTTTGCTACAGCAGCTTGAAATTTGGTCAAAATTGTTATCTAAATAATATCTAGACCAAGTTCGAATATGGGTCAAGCTGGGTCAAAAACACTTTGGAGGCTGCATTTTTTGCTTCAGCTGTTTTGAATTTGGTCATAATTTTTGTATTAATGATATCTAGGTCAAGTCCTAATATGGATCATATTGGGTCAGAAACAAGTTTGAATATGGTTCAAGCCTGGTCAAGAACTAGGTCACTAGGCAAAATTGAAGTTGATATGTACCCAAAAAATCATTATTGACCTCGGCTATCGCCTCGGTCAAAAATGGTTTTTTTTTGGTGCATATCACATCATGTATAACAGCTGAAAAGTCCATAATTGTATAATATTGTTCAATCTCCGGAGGCAGCATTTTTACATTGAGCAAGTTGAAACTTTGTCAGAATGTTTGTCTTTTATGATATCTAGTCCATGTTGGAATATGGGTCATATCAGGTAAAAGAATATAAATCACTAGGCCAAATGAAGTAAAATCTTGTTAACACTCTGGAGGTTGCATTTTTAGCTTGACTATTCGAAGAATATGAGAGCTATACTACTCACCCTGGCGTCGGCGTCGGTGTCCACGTCACACTTTGGTTATGGTTTTGCATGCAAGTTCTTAAATACTACATGTATTGCATTGAAACTTTCTACAACCCTACCAAACTATCACACCAATGTAGATTATTAAGTTAGATAACTCTATCCTGCATATAATGCAAGTTATGGCCCTTTTTTACTTAGAAATTCTGGTTAAAGTTTTGCGTGCAACTAAAGTAAGAGTCCATATCTCAGTATTTAATTGATGCATTGCATTGAAACTTTATACAGCACTACCCAACTATCACACCTATGTAGATTATTAAGTTAGATAACTCTATCCTGCATTTTATGCAAGTTATGGCCCTTTTTTTACTTAGAAATACTGGTTAAAGTTTTGCGTGCAACTAAATTAAGAGTCCATGTCTCAGTATATACTCGATGCATTGCATTGAACCTTTATACAACCCTACTCAACTATCACACCTAGATAACTTTATCCTGCATTTTATGGCATTTTTTTTACTTAGAAATTCTGGTTAAAGTTTTGCATGCAACTAAATTAAGAGTCCATATCTCAGTATTTACTTGATGCTTTGCATTGAAACTTTCTACAACCCTACCCAACTATCACACCTGTGTAGATTATCAAGTATGATAACTCTATCCTGCATTTTATGCAAGTTATGGCCTTTTTGGACTTGTAAATTCTGGTTAAAGTTTTGCATGCAACTACATAAAGAGACCATCTCTTAGTAACTACTTGATGCATTGCATTGAAACTTTATACAGCCCTTACCAACCATCACATCTATGTAAACAATCAAGTATGATTACTCTATCCAGCATTTTATGCAAGTTATGGACCTTTTTCGACTTAGAAATTCTGGTTAAAGTTTTGCAACTACATTTAGAGTGTAATCTCAGTAACAACTTGAAAAATTGTATTGAAACTTCATACAACCTTTCCCAAGTGCACAACCAATTAAGATAACTCAATCCTGTATATGGTGCAAATTGTTGCCCTTTTTAAACTTATAAATTATGGTTAAAGGTTTGCGTGCAACTACATTAAGAGTCCATATCTTAGTAACTACTTGATGCATTCCATTGAAAGGTTATACAACCCTATCTAACCATCACACCTATGAAAATAATCATGTTAAATAACACTATCCTGCATATAATGCAAATTATCACCCACTAAGAAATTGTGGTTAATGTTTTGCATGCAACTACATTAGAGTCCATTATCTCAGTAACTTAAATAGGTGGTGGAATAGTCGAGCGCGCTGTCCTCCGACAGCTCTTGTTATTTGTTAAATAATTGTCTTGATGTGTTTTGCATTGCATTACATTGCTTAGTTCAGGCGAACTAGGGCCATCATGGCCTTCTTGTTTAAAATATATTTTTCCTGTGTGATTTATTTTTAAACATGTAATTCAAATAAAAAGCAATTTAGAAAGTTATCAAACGAAAAGGTTATAACTATCTTACTCAATGACATTGAAATGCACTTACATAGTAGTGCATGAATCATTTGAAATCATGACAAAAAGATATTTCTCAAAAGTGTATATTTTTTATCATGGTAACCATGGTAACCATGAATGATTGATATTTTGCACAATGACATTGAAATGCACTTACATAATAGTGCATGAAACATTTGAAATCATGACAAAAAATTATTTCTCAAAAGTGTATTTTTTTTATCATGGTAACCATGGTAACCATGAATGATTGATATCTTACAATGACATTGAAGTGCACTAACATATTTCTACACTTTAAAATAAAATTATGTGGATTTAAGTTTGATTTTAATAAACTTTAAAACTGTTCAATTACTTTCCAATTACTGGTAATAAACATTGATTATCTGATACAATTGTTGTTATAGTGATTAGACAAAAGAATGTATATTTTCGCTAAAAATAAGAATTTTCAAAAAATGTTTCAACTTTTTAACTCTACACATATGTAGGTTACTAAAAATGGTCATAACTCATTTTCGTCAATATACCTCATTTGGACCAAAAATCTCATGGCTGGTCACAAATATGACTTATTAGTTGGTTGAAAAATTCATCAGTTTTCGTGCACGAAAGTGTGTACTGTAAATTTAGCCCCATCAATGTTATGTTTTTCGCGGCAATAGGTAATTGCAAGTGATATATTTTAGTTCTTTTTTTCATATTATTTAAATAAAAATGTTAAATGAATATCTTGTTATTAAAAAACAGCTGTTTGAGGTTACCCCTGATAACAGAAATAAACATTTGTCACGTGACCCGGAAATGGCAAGTTCGACCCGAAACTGTCAAATTTACAGCTTGCAATTGCAGACACTAAAGAAACATTTTAACAAATTTGTATAATTGTTGAATTATATCATCGTGGGGAGGAAGTATTTGTTTAACATTTTATGTAGTTTTGTTTCTCTCAACTTTCTTTTCAAAGAGACAAGATTCGTTAATTTGATTACTGACCCGGAACTGTCGAGTTCACTGTACATATATTCAGAGACATATATATATTTCTATTTAGGTCTCTGATATATTGTACAAGTGTATACTCGTTCTTGTATGTATACACTATTTAGGCTCATTTAAGGACTTAGGAGACAAAAGTGGTTAAGTGATGTGAAAACTGCTTTCAAACTTAGTGTGTACAATTATTTGTATTGAATGATGATATTATGTATACAGGTTTTATTATTGAAAAGAATGAAGAAATACAATATATATTTATAAATGAATTTTCCAGATTTTGTCTATACTTAGATGGAGCATATGCATGATGCTTTGCCAAAAATGTTATTCAATTAACGAGCAAAAACACATGTATATTTGTATCAAGTTTGTGTACGCTATGTTATAATTTGTCTAGTGAATCCATGTCTAACTGACACTCTGCCTTGGCGTCATTTATAATGTTATATTGACATAAAAGTAGTGAGGCTACACTGTTTCTAGGTCTAAATTACATGTATATGGTCAGTTAAGACTGGTGAGACTGCATAATATGATACATAGGCTCCTCTGAGTCTTCACTGGATACAGATGCATTATAACCCCAAATAACTTAATGCAGATCAATAATTGTAAAGTATCTATTATAAACGGACTATTTTATTATTCAAATCATAGCATACGTATATATTGATAAAAATGGTTTTGCGCAGACATGTATACAACTATACACATCTTGATTTTATTTTTATTGTGCAATCAGTAACTGTATGTATTTTTGTTTCGTTTCAGATCATGGAAATATTGACAGGTTATTTAATGCGCAATACGCAACATTACTTGTGAAGAAGATTCATAATGACAGTATGGGATATTTTTACAACCAACCTTTATGTATTGGAAAAGTTGGGGTATATTAACTGTTATTTCCGGTTTGGTTTTTAGTTGAATCAGAGAAATAAAAGACAAATGGCAAGTCGTGGACGCAACAAGACGGGTAGAAAACAAAAACAAAACGACGTTAATGACATTTCTTCAAAGCTGGTAAAAGCAGCGAGTCGTTGTGACAAGTATTCTGGATGAAAGTGTTTATTCTGTAAAGGTAACTCGGAAAACAATAACGGAATGGAAGAACAAATATCTAGGCTATATGTAAACGACACAAATACGAATCAAGGTTGCACAATGTGATCTGTTTTTGTTTACTATAATACAGGAAGATAACTGTGTAATTAACTAATTACTATGAACAAGACATTCAAGTAAATTATTTTGAGCTATAATACAGAGATGACACTTCTACATGATAACTAACATTAAGTAGATCATTTTGAACTACATATTGTGTCACACAGGGGGATCATTTGTTTTGTTAAATGACCAGAGATGTAAAATTTAAAAGTTAAACTGTAAGTTAACTAGCATTAAATTTTGTCAACAGTAAGAGGCATGAATAAAAAGCATTGTGACAAAAGGAGAAATTGCTTGTATGGAGCAATTTCTTCCTCTGCTTCCATGTTTTCAAAAAGCCGTCTGCTGCAGAGGCGTCAGAAAGTGTCTATTTGAGGGAAAGGGTGATTGAAATATTATAATTAGCTCCACTGGCTGAAAGCCAGTCGAACTTATGTCATGGCGAATTGTCCGTCGTGCATGCGTTAACTTTTTGCTTCAAACAACTTCTTCTCCCTAACCACTTGGCCAATTGAAATGAAACTTCCTCTCAATGTCCTCTCCTAAATTTCTTCATATTTTTTGGATCCATA
This sequence comes from Serripes groenlandicus, assembly GCA_031761405.1. NCBI lineage: Eukaryota > Metazoa > Mollusca > Bivalvia > Cardiida > Cardiidae > Serripes > Serripes groenlandicus. Next base: position 685,159 of record JASEVX010000037.1, read on the forward strand.
CAAAATTCTGGTTTCCATGGCAACCGAAAGAAAAAAATAGTGAAAACTTAAAAAAATCTTCTCCGAGGAAAGTGTCTAATTAGATTTTCTAATAATTTTGTAGAAATGTTCCTTGGGTGACCCTCTATCGGATTCCTTCAAGCCAAGTTGATTGGATGAAATACATAGTCGCCAGGGGGGCGGGGCTATTTTGCCGTATGTGGCTATAATGAAAACTTAAAATATCTTTACCTCAAAAAGTGTTTGGCAAATTTTCAAATAATTTTGTAGAAATGTTCGTTGGGAGACCCTATATCAGATTCCTTCAAGCGATATTGATTAGTCGAATTTTTTATTGATCACAAAAGGAAAAAGCACATTATGAGATTTAACTTCTGACATAAAGTTTAAAGATTTTCTGTTGCATCATTATTGTCTACAGCCTATATACATTCAAAGGTCAGTTTACTATATTTTTCTATGTATATTCAAGTTAATATGTACTCATCATGCAACAGAATTTTCATTGACAAAATATGTCCCTAATTTTTCAATTGTTGAACATAGTAATGGGAAGAAAAGTTTGAATATTTTAACAAAACTGTACATTTTGACCTGTTAATTTTTTTTGCATACTTCAAGGATTGGAAGAAATAATTGAACGGAAACAATATCACAGGCTCTTTTTAAAAAAACTTTACCCAAATTTAAACCAATCTACAGCAGACAACTTTGAAAATATCTTTGCAAGCTCACTTTGGTACAGCATGTTTCCTATTTTATTACTCAGTTTACCGTAGCTCAGTCAGTAGAGACACAGGCTGTTAATCCAGGGGTTGTGAGTTCGAACCTCAGATTGGTCTACATTCCTTCTGACGTGACTACCACCAATGGGATTTCAGACTATGTTGAAAAGCAGCCAGTTGCTTGGAAAGAATGTTGTGTGAAGTACTGGTATGAGAAAGCCAAGAAACATATGAGTAGTTGAACTGGCTGCCGTGATATGACTGAAAGATTGATGAAAATGGTGTTAAACCCCAGTTAATCAATCAAACTATTTTATTACCTAATACTTTGAGACTTGGAAAACTTCCTCATCTAATACCCTTCTTTTCATTGTATACTAAATATGCTGAGTGTAGCCTATTTTTTGGGGTAAAAAGTATAAATTTTGATGTATTTTGGTTGTATAAGAGAATTGGACATAATTTAAAGAAAATCTAGTTAACCCTTTCCCTCATACGACAATTCTGCAGCAGATGACTTTGAACATGTTTTGTCAACATATAGAAAATCTCTATAATTGAATGGATAACCTATGACTAAAAGTGGAAAACATTGTGGCAAAAGGAGAAATTGCTCGTTTTGAGCAATTTATTCTTTTGTCACTGTTTTCAAAAAGCCGTCTGCTGTAGAGGCGTCAGAAGGCGTCTATATGAGGGAAAGGGTTAACACTCTGGAAGCCGCATGTTTTACTTGAACATGTTGAAACTTCCTCAGAATATTTGTTTGTATGATATCTACAGTACAGCTCACGCGGAAAACGCATCGTCCGCGAGCCACCGCGGACAAATCTCAACGCGGACAAATATTTTGGTCCGCGAAGGTGGGTGAAATTCCACCCATCACCGCGATTTGTTTTTATGTCCATCGCGGACGCAACAAGATAACCCCAGGGGGTTGATAAAACCGATCATCGTGGAGTTGCGGTGGAACCATCGCGGAATCGCGGTGATATATTTTTTTGAATAGATAAGCTTTTTCTCGCCGTTTTGCTGGGAGTTTTTTTTTAATTTTTAATTTTTATTTCATTACAGTACTAATAAATGTTGTTGAAGAGGATAATGATTATAAATCAGTACTAACTATAAAGCAGCATATATGCGTAACAACTTAATTCATTAAAATTCGTCAATACAATTCCCCTAAACTTGATATATTCTGTAAACGATACAACTACGTGATAATAAAACTGTTAATTCTGCCTGAAAGATGTGTAGCTTACTTTAAATCTCACTAATAAATGCCGTAATTCTATTGTCAATCACCACAATTACCAATGCATTGTTCATTCTTAATCGCATATAAATTATTTTTTTAAAAGTTGTTTCAAAGTTGGCTGAATAACAAAAACAAACTTTGCAAACAAAGAAGTATGAAGCGCCCATGTTAGTCCCGGATTTAATTAATCAACCAAAAACTAATTATCTGAATTGAAAGAGATTAAGAAGTCTCATTAATTGGCATGTTTTACTCATAAAAATACTTGTAAATTAAGGTGACGCAAACAAATTAAAATGTGTTTCTCTCATCTATACATGTTTTCATACAAATTAAGCAATTATTTTCGGGGGCGGACACTTAAATCCATTACGCTATATAATCTGATTTGATGACGATTTACTCTTGTCCTCAACTTGCGTATGTCAATTGAAATTCAGTGTTCACATTTAAAAGGGATATTTTGTGCGCTAGTCAAGAAAAGTCGTGTCAGGCGTATTGTTGTTTATGTGTTTGGATTAGCACGCACGCTGATAAACCACTTCTACATATAAGCCTGTATTTTTTTAAACTAATTGACGTTACTGAGCTTTACGACAAGTTGCTTCATAATAAAGTGCAATACATAACTACATGTAAAATAAATTTTACTCTGTTTCTACTCTGTATCAACACATTGCGTTAAAATGAAAATTTATCATTTTCAACAATATTACAATTGGATAATTTATTTATTAAGTTGATAAGAAAAGCTCAAAAATCAACAATCTGTCTTTATTAAGAGATTCAAGTACATGTACTGTATATACAAAATTCAAAGATATATATACAATGTACATGTACATGTACATGTATTGTAATTTAACAATATTTCTCTCTTACTAAAAAATGTGAGATAATCATATGTACGATAAACGTATATCCGATGTCCGCCATTTTCTATTACGAAACTTGACCTTATCGTAAACAAACACAATCTTCCACTGTTTTTCGAATAATTTGCTGAAATGGAATGAAATTTAGCAAGTTGTGTCATAAAATAATCGCAATTCGTCAATAAACGTGTACATGTACATAATCGGAAAAAAACAACTTTTTAATAAAAGTATAACATTTTTACAGGTAAATATTGCGGTGGAATCGCGGTGATTTCAAAATAGATAAGAATAGATAAGAAGCTCGAATCGACGACATGTCAATCGCGGTGATATAATTAGCCCGTAGGCGGTATTGCGGTGATCATATAGGTTGAATTGCGGTGATTATCCGCGATGAAAAATATTTGTCCATCGTGGGATCGCGGAAAACGCGTTTTCCGCGTGAGCTGTACTGTAGCTTAAGTTCGAATATGTGTCCGATCCAGTAAAGAACTAGGTCACTTAGCCAAACACTGTAGAAAAATCTTGTTAACACTATAGACACTGCATTTTTGTATTGAGCAGTTTGAAACCTTGTCAGAAAGTTTGTCTTGATGATAGGCCAATTTCGAATATTGGTTATTTTGGATAAAACATTAGGGCACTAAGCCAAGTAGGAGGAAAATCTTGTTAAGACTCTGGAAGCTGCACTTTTAGCTTGAGCATGCTGAAACTTTGTCAGAATGATTGTTTTTATTAAATTTAGTTTGAATATGATTAATGTTTGTTAAAAAATTAGGTCACTATGCCAAGTTGTAGGACAATCTTGATTTAACACTTAAGAGACCACAATTTTGACTTTAGCAGCTTGAAATTTTGTCAGACAGTTTTTCTTGTCGATATACAGGCCAATTTAGACATTGGTCATGTTGAGTCAAAAATTAGGTCCCTTGATCAAATTTAAGAAAATATTTGTTAATGCTCTGGAAGCCATGTTTTTAACTCTAGCATGATGAAACTTTACCAGAATGTTTATCTAGGCTAAGTTCGAATATGGTCTGGTTAAAAACTAGGTCACTAGGCCAATATTGAGAAATATCTTGTTAACACTCTGGTCACCACATTTCTCTCAAATGTTCCTTGGGGGACTCTTTTCTAAGAGTGTTAAAATTAAGTTGATTCTTTAGATACTATAGATAACAAGCAAATTCAGAGAATCATGGTCCCCCGCCAGGGTCAAGGTCACAAAAATTGGTATTGATGGAAAGGGGTTGTCACAAGGAATACACATGTGAAATATGAAAGCAGTACCTATTACGGTTCAGAAGTAAGGGCCATAACTCCGTGAAAAATCATCCAACCGGAACGCAAACACGATATGCGCATCTACACTTGGTGGTGATCCTTCCTATGAAGTTTCATAAAATTCCAAAAAGCGGTTGCAGAGAAATAGCCCGGAAATGAATTTAGTCATACATAGCCTGATGGTGGAGTAAAGGGCCATAACTCCGTGAAAAATAATCCAACCGGAACGCAAACACGATATGCGCATCTACACTTGGTGGTGATCCTTCCTATAAAGTTTCATCAAATTCCAAAAAGCGGTTGCAGAGAGATAGCCCGGAAATGAATTAAGTCATACATAGCCGGATGGTGGGGTAAAACTCCGTGAAAAATCATCCAACCGGAACGCAAAGACGATATGCGCATCTACACTTGGTGGTGATCCTTCCTATAAAGTTTCATAAAATTCCAAAAAGCGGTTGCAGAGAAATAGCCCGGAAATGAATTTAGTCATACATAGCCTGATGGTGGAGTAAAGGGCCATAACTCCGTGAAAAATAATCCAACCGGAACGCAAACACGATATGCGCATCTACACTTGGTGGTGATCCTTCCTATGAAGTTTCATAAAATTCCAAAAAGCGGTTGCAGAGAAATAGCCCGGAAATGAATTTAGTCATACATAGCCTGATGGTGGAGTAAAGGGCCATAACTCCGTGAAAAATAATCCAACCGGAACGCAAACACGATATGCGCATCTACACTTGGTGGTGATCCTTCCTATAAAGTTTCATCAAATTCCAAAAAGCGGTTGCAGAGAGATAGCCCGGAAATGAATTAAGTCATACATAGCCGGATGGTGGGGTAAAACTCCGTGAAAAATCATCCAACCGGAACGCAAAGACGATATGCGCATCTACACTTGGTGGTGATCCTTCCTATAAAGTTTCATAAAATTCCAAAAAGCGGTTGCAGAGAAATAGCCCGGAAATGAATTTAGTCATACATAGCCTGATGGTGGAGTAAAGGGCCATAACTCCGTGAAAAATAATCCAACCGGAACGCAAACACGATATGCGCATCTACACTTGGTGGTGATCCTTCCTATGAAGTTTCATAAAATTCCAAAAAGCGGTTGCAGAGAAATAGCCCGGAAATGAATTTAGTCATACATAGCCTGATGGTGGGGTAAAGGGCCATAACTCCGTGCAAAATAATCCAACTGGAACGCAAACACGATATGCGCATCTACACTTGGTGGTGATCCTTCCTATGAAGTTTCATAAAATTCCAAAAAGCGGTTGCAGAGAAATAGCCCGGAAATGAATTTAGTCATACATAGCCTGATGGTGGAGTAAAGGGCCATAACTCCGTGAAAAATAATCCAACCGGAACGCAAACACGATATGCGCATCTACACTTGGTGGTGATCCTTCCTATGAAGTTTCATAAAATTCCAAAAAGCGGTTGCAGAGAAATAGCCCGGAAATGAATTTAGTCATACATAGCCTGATGGTGGGGTAAAGGGCCATAACTCCGTGCAAAATAATCCAACCGGAACGCAAACACGATATGCGCATCTACACTTGGTGGTGATCCTTCCTATGAAGTTTCATAAAATTCCAAAAAGCGGTTGCAGAGAAATAGCCCGGAAATGAATTTAGTCATACATAGCCTGATGGTGGAGTAAAGGGCCATAACTCCGTGAAAAATAATCCAACCGGAACGCAAACACGATATGCGCATCTACACTTGGTGGTGATCCTTCCTATAAAGTTTCATCAAATTCCAAAAAGCGGTTGCAGAGAGATAGCCCGGAAATGAATTAAGTCATACATAGCCGGATGGTGGGGTAAAACTCCGTGAAAAATCATCCAACCGGAACGCAAAGACGATATGCGCATCTACACTTGGTGGTGATCCTTCCTATAAAGTTTCATAAAATTCCAAAAAGCGGTTGCAGAGAAATAGCCCGGAAATGAATTTAGTCATACATAGCCTGATGGTGGAGTAAAGGGCCATAACTCCGTGAAAAATAATCCAACCGGAACGCAAACACGATATGCGCATCTACACTTGGTGGTGATCCTTCCTATGAAGTTTCATAAAATTCCAAAAAGCGGTTGCAGAGAAATAGCCCGGAAATGAATTTAGTCATACATAGCCTGATGGTGGAGTAAAGGGCCATAACTCCGTGAAAAATAATCCAACCGGAACGCAAACACGATATGCGCATCTACACTTGGTGGTGATCCTTCCTATAAAGTTTCATCAAATTCCAAAAAGCGGTTGCAGAGAGATAGCCCGGAAATGAATTAAGTCATACATAGCCGGATGGTGGGGTAAAACTCCGTGAAAAATCATCCAACCGGAACGCAAAGACGATATGCGCATCTACACTTGGTGGTGATCCTTCCTATAAAGTTTCATAAAATTCCAAAAAGCGGTTGCAGAGAAATAGCCCGGAAATGAATTTAGTCATACATAGCCTGATGGTGGAGTAAAGGGCCATAACTCCGTGAAAAATAATCCAACCGGAACGCAAACACGATATGCGCATCTACACTTGGTGGTGATCCTTCCTATGAAGTTTCATAAAATTCCAAAAAGCGGTTGCAGAGAAATAGCCCGGAAATGAATTTAGTCATACATAGCCTGATGGTGGGGTAAAGGGCCATAACTCCGTGCAAAATAATCCAACTGGAACGCAAACACGATATGCGCATCTACACTTGGTGGTGATCCTTCCTATGAAGTTTCATAAAATTCCAAAAAGCGGTTGCAGAGAAATAGCCCGGAAATGAATTTAGTCATACATAGCCTGATGGTGGAGTAAAGGGCCATAACTCCGTGAAAAATAATCCAACCGGAACGCAAACACGATATGCGCATCTACACTTGGTGGTGATCCTTCCTATGAAGTTTCATAAAATTCCAAAAAGCGGTTGCAGAGAAATAGCCCGGAAATGAATTTAGTCATACATAGCCTGATGGTGGGGTAAAGGGCCATAACTCCGTGCAAAATAATCCAACCGGAACGCAAACACGATATGCGCATCTACACTTGGTGGTGATCCTTCCTATGAAGTTTCATAAAATTCCAAAAAGCGGTTGCAGAGAAATAGCCCGGAAATGAATTTAGTCATACATAGCCTGATGGTGGGGTAAAGGGCCATAACTCCGTGAAAAATAATCCAACCGGAACGCAAACACGATATGCGCATCTACACTTGGTGGTGATCCTTCCTATGAAGTTTCATAAAATTCCAAAAAGCGGTTGCAGAGAAATAGCCCGGAAATGAATTTAGTCATACATAGCCTGATGGTGGGGTAAAGGGCCATAACTCCGTGCAAAATAATCCAACCGGAACGCAAACACCATATGCGCATCTACACTTAGTGGTGATCCTTCCTATGAAGTTTCATAAAATTCCAAAAAGCGGTTGCAGAGAAATAGCCCGGAAATGAATTTAGTCATACATAGGGGTAAAGGGCCATAACTCGTCAGGGTCAAGGTCACAAGGTCAAAAAAATTGGTATTGATGGAAAGGGGTTGTCACAAGGAGTACACATGTGAAATATGAAAGCAGTACCTATTACGGTTCAGAAGTTATGACCAAGGTTAAAGTTTTTGTGACAGCGTGACTGACGGACGGACTGACGGACTGACGGACTGACGGACGGACTGACGAATGAGAAATAATAGTCCCCAGCTTTCGCTAAAAGCGGGGGACAATAAATAGCTTTGCTACTGGTACTATTTTACCCTTTCTACACTACAGACACATGTTGTCTAATCTTCAACAGATGGATGGTATGAGAAATTTCGACAGTTTTCTCAATGTTTTCCTCACACGTCGATACTTTTAGTTTCATCAATACAGATTTACCAATATCTTTAGTTAAACATTTTCAAATCATCTGCTGTAGAGTTTATCCATGTGATAAATTACCTATCACAAATGTGTTTGTTTATCTAACTGTATCTACTGTCTACAATTCAAGAGTTTAATTATAGATCTCTGGAAATAAGGTTAACCCTGTCTTAAATCAATATTTGAACTGTATGCATTTCTTCTTTTTTGTTTACATTTTTAGCTCTACTGGCCAAAGGCCAGAAGGGCTTATGTCGTGGCGATTTGTCCGTCGTGCGTGCGTGCTTCCGTCCGTAAACAATTTCTTGTTAACATGATACAGTCTTCACTTTTGGATGTATCTCAACCAAACTTATACAGTAGTTAGATATCCATGAGAGCTCGGTTCCTTTCGAAAACCAGCCAGATCCGCCCATGCATGACTGGATTATGGCCCTTGAAATGGTCAAAATTGCTATAAAAGAGCTTGTTAACACGATACAGTCTTCACTTTTGATTGTATCTCAACCAAACTTATACAGTAGTTAGATATCCATGAGAGCTTGGTTCCTTTCGAAAACCAGCCAGATCCGCCCATGCATGACTGGATTATGGCCCTTGAAATGGTCAAAATTGCTATAAAAGAACTTGTTAACACGATACAGTCTTCACTCTTGATTGTATCTCAACCAAACTTATACAGTAGTTAGATATCTATGAGAGCTCTGTTCCTTTCGAAAACCAGCCAGATCCGCTCATGCACGACTGGATTATGGCCCTTGAAATGGTCAAAATTGCTATAAAAGAGCTTGTTTACACGATACAGTCTTCACTTTTGATTGTATCTCAACCAAACTTATACAGTAGTTAGATATACATGAGAGCTCGGTTCCGTTCGAAAGCAAGTCAGATCCGCTCATGCATGACTGGATTATGGCCCTTGAAATGGTCAAAATTGCTATAAAAGAGCTTGTTAACACGATACAGTCTTCACTTTTGATTGTATCTCAACCAAACTTATACAGTAGTTAGATATCCATGAAAGCTCGGTTCCTTTCGAAAACCAGCCAGATCCGCCCATGCAAGACTGGATTATGGCCCTTGAAATTGTTCAAATTGCTATAATTGAGCATGTGAACACAATAGAGGCTCTATTTACTATCTGATCTTCACCAAACTTAGATAGTAGTTAAATATTGATGAGAGCTTGGTTCCTTTTGAAAACCAGCCAGATCCGCCAAGACTGGATTATGGCCCATGAAATTGTAAAAATTGCTATAATACAGCTTGTGAACACAAAAGAGCCTCTATTTACTATCCGATCTTCACCATACATACATGCTCTGGATTGAAAATGACCAAAGAACCATACCAGTAGAGCATTCTTGTTTGAAGTTATGTGACTTGTTTTGTAACTTTCCAAAAAATGGAACAATTGACCATCTTTTTCCCCCTCATACAATGGGTACCGTCCCACAGCACTTTCAGTGCTTTGATGTTCTTTTAGTCCCGTTCGAATTTTTAGCAAACATTCGCTGCGATTGCATTTATTGGTAATTGTATTGGCGGCACAATACGTGACGTTGATTAATAAATATTGATTTGTAGAGATTTAATGTGTTTAAGACTTGTTTATAATTTAAATGCACGGTTATACGTTTGGAATTGACACCAATTAAATAGACAAGCACTTGCTTAAACTTTTCGAAAAGACGTGTATACTGCTTTTAACAGAGCCACTTCGAAATCTGGTACTTATCCTATTTGGAAAGTTAAACTATATTAACAAATACATGCTGACAAAAATCAATCTGAACAATTGTACAATCCTGATCTACAATATTCGCTAATCAGTTAATAGTTAGTAGCAAAGACCACCTCCGAACCATTTGACCGATGGAACTGATTTTTAATAAGCACGTGCCAGCAGTAAAGAACGAGACTAACCGCCATTACCGCGCTATATAATTGTATATACTGTGGACTGCCCAACTCAACATTTATAACTTCATAAGCTTAGAATTGACTGTGGACTCTTCAAAAATGCAAAAACTGGACAAGTCCATTTTTACTAATTCTGCATTGAAAGGAAACCGAATTCAGCGGAAAAAGGGTAATATTTCTGTATTAGACAACGAATATTTAATTATTTATTCTTTCAGACTCTCCCTGGGGGACACCAAGGTACCGTTCAGTCTACAGTCCACGGTCAAACCCCTGTCCTATGCCCTCGTGTTGAATGACCTTACCCCTGAGGTGGTGCACAAATACGTTGGACAGGAACCCAGTGGCCAGTCCTTTAACGAGCTCACCCTGGACTACCAACGTAAGCTATACATTGGTTTATGTATTACTTCGAGGGCTAGGCGTGAAACGGTTGTAACTAAAATTGGTATTTTTTAACAGGTTAATCCCCACGCCATAAACTCTTTATAAGAGTTAATTATTTTTTCTTCGTAAAGAATGAAAATTTAGGTGCCATTGCTCGTTCTGAGCAGTGGCACCTAAATTTGCATTGTTTACAAAGTGGTCAAAATTGCCCCTAAACCAGGGTTTTCAATATAGGTCTTTAGTTACAACCGTTTCACGCCAAGCCCTCGATATATTGGTTTGTGTATTACTTCATTGCACCATATTCATTCAATACTAACTTTAGCCTCGTTTTCAATAAGACATGCATATGTGTAATACTTTAAATATTCAAATCGATTTCAAAACGAAGCTATGGTTCTCATTAATAAACGTGTATTATTAACAGATAAACCACACAACCCGATGATCAATGCCGGTGCTATTGTTGTGTCCTCATTATTGAAGAAGGAATTGAATATTGCCGACCGATTTGACTATGTAAGTTTTTTACTAGTAGTATGTGTTGTATAACAGTTATACCATTTAATGGTTGTATGAAGTCGGTTAATTTAGCGGGGAGTAGCTAATAAGGGACCAACTCCCCGTGGCCAGTCCGTCTGTCCTGGATGTCTGTTTGTCCTGATGATATCTAGAGTAAATTCAAACATGGGTCAAATATATCAAAAACTAGGTCACACTGCCAAGTTTAAGAAGAATATCGTGGACACTCTAGATGCCACATCTTTTTTCGGCGATAGCTAATTAACCTGGGTTTTGACCTAGATGTTAAACAAATGATCTAGATTGTAGACTAATCAAATGATGTATTCAATGAATAATGTCGAAGAAATAAAGGTAATGAAACGTTTTGATTGGTTTATAGTTAAGTTGGCGATCCTACGAGAGGCACTAATAAGGTGAAGTTTTAAAATGAAATGTTCCGCATACTAACCTTTAATTTTTTTCCATAAAAAAATGAATTTCAGTGAAAAAAATCAATGAAATCGTATGAAATATAATATTTAAGAGCAAAATATTAGTTATTTTTGAAACATGATAAGTTTTCAGTTATTTATCGTCAATTGAAACCTCTTGGGAGCCTCGCGTAATCTCCAGTCATGTGACGGGGTATTCTCGGCCTTGATACTCTATTTATAGAAACTAAAGCTGGATGGAGATTGCCGATTGGCCTTTGGTAAACACATAGATTATTGTTATTATTATGATTTAGTAGTTGATACTGGGATAAAGATATAAACAAGTTGATTCCATCGTTTCCGTTTAGTATTTATTAAATTCTGAGAGTTTACATACTTTTGGCTGACACTTGGTTCTAAAAAGAAAGAGATAAACAAAAAACGCGCAACCGATTCTATATCTTTTAAAGAATAATGTTCTAATCGAACAATGCTCCAACTGGCTGACGATTATAATGCATTACCAATTCAAGGAGCTGTCGAATTCTTAGATATACAACATTATTGCGCAAATTTTATAATTCATGAAATATTACTGATTTTTTTCATTATTAACAAAACCTTTCTAATATTTACGTCAAATAATATGCGCATTTTCCATTTTTAGCTCCACTGGCTGAAAGCCAGTCGAGCTTATGTCATGGCGAATTGTCCGTCGTGCGTGCGGCGTCTGTGCGTACTTACCACAGTACTCTTGTTGGGTACTTTTTTTTCGTAAATCCCAGCCACCACCCTTATAAGACACTTTGATAAGTGTTTTTAGCTCACCTGTGCACGAAGTGCTCAAGGTGAGTTATTGTGATCGCCCTATGTCCGGCGTCCGTTGTCCGTCGTCCGTCGTCCGTCGTCTGTCGTCCGTCGTCCGTCGTCCGTCAACATTTTCTCCTCTGTAACCGGTGGGTCAACTGGGATGAAACTTCACAGAAAGCATCCTCTCAATGTCCTCACCAGAATTCCTTAAAATTTTCGGGATCCATGCATAATTCTGGTTTCCATGGCAACGAAATGAAAAAACTTCAAAATTCTTAAAAAATCTTCTCCTCCGAAAGTGTCAGGCCGATTTTCAAATAATTTTGTAGAAATGTCCCTCGGGTGACCCTCTATCAGATTCCTTCAAGCCATGTTGATTGGTCGAAAAACATGGCCGCCAGGGGGGGCGGGGCTATTTTTCCTTATATGGCTATAGTGCAAACTTAAAAAATCTTCTCCTCCGAAAGTGTCAGGCCGATTTTCAAATAATTTTGTAGAAATGTGCCTCGGGTGACCCTCTATCAGATTCCTTCAAGCCATGTTGATTGGTCGAAAAACATGGCCGCCAGGGGGGGGGGGGGCGGAGCTATTTTTCCTTATATGGCTATAGTGCAAACTTAAAAAATCTTCTTCTCCAAAAGTGTCAGGCCGATTTTCAAATAAATTTGTAGAAATGTTCCTTGGGTGACCCTCTATCAGATTCCTTCAAGCCATGTTGATTGGTCTGAAAACATGGCCGCCAGAGGGCGGGGCTATTTTGCCTTATATGACCATAGTGAAAACTTAAAAAATCTTCTTCTCCGAAAGTGTTGAGCAGATTTTCAAATAATTTTGTAGAAATGTTCCTTTGGTGACTCTCTATCAGATTCCTTCAAGCCATGTTGATTGGTTAAAAAACATGGCCGCCAGCGGGCGGGGCTATTTTGCTTTATATGGCTAAAGATAAAACTTAAAAAATCTTCTCCTCCAAAAGTGTCAGGCCGATTTTCAAATAATTTTGTAGAAATGTTCCTTTTGTGACCCTCTATCAGATTCCTTCAAGCCATGTTGATTGGTTAAAAAGCATGGCCGCCAGAAGGCGGGGCTATTTTGCCTTATATGGCTAAAGAGAAAACTTAAAAAATCTTCTCCTCCAAAAGTGACAGGCCGATTTTCAAATAATTTTGTAGAAATGTTTCTTGGGTGCCCCTTTATTAGATTCCTTCAAGAAATGTTTCTTGGTTGAAAAACATGGCCGCCAGGGTGCGGGGCTATTTTGCCTTATATAGCTATAGTGAAAACTTAAAAAATCTTCTTCTCCGAAAGTGTTCAGCCGATTTTCAAATAATTTTGTAGAAATGTTCATTGGGTGACCCTCTATCAGATTCCTTCAAGCCATGTTGATTGGTTGAAAAACATGGCCGCCAGAGGGCGGGGATATTTTGCTTTATATGGCTATAGTGAAAACTTAAAATATCCTCTCCTCCGAAAGTGTCAGGCTTATATTCAAATAATTTTGCAGAAACATTCCTTGGGTGACACTCTACAAGATTCCTTTAAGCCATGGTGGTAGGTCAAAAACATGGCCACCAGGGGGCAGGGCTGTTTGGAGATTTGATTTTTGCCTTATGGCCGTGGAGCGATACTAGCCCTCTTGGGCCTCTTGTTTAGTGTTTTTTCATATTGATCAAAAATTTTACTTTAATGATATCTACGCTTAGTTGAAATATGGAAAATGTATGCTCAATAACTAGTTTACTAAGTTTAAGAACATTATTGTCGGCACTCTAGAGGTCACAGTTTTGACATCAGTTATGACAAAACAATATTCTATGAAACTGTTGATTTGATACTTAGTCAGTCGCAGCCAGACCAGATAAGCTATATATGGTGCCAATTCGTCAACAATGCTGTAGTTTCCCATTTGATGCTCCTAATATGTTAGATAAAAAACACGTGTTTTATTTTCAGTTTATTTTCCCAACCTACCCATCTCTGCCAGTTTGCGGATTTTACTAGGTTTTCATATGTGCGTTCCTAACCTGTATGTTGTGTAGACATATAACATTAACATCTATGTTTGAATTGTATTAACATTTATCTTGCTATATACGATGTTTTGCGAACAGTGCAGACCAAGAACAGCTCGCACATGCGTGCAAATTGATTTTGTTCTACATCCTTTGAAAAACTAATCCATGAAAACTCGAGGATTTATCAACGTCAAAGTGATAAGGTCGATTGGATAGATCCAGCAGGGTAAGATGGCTGTAACCTTACCGATATTTCGTTACACACATTTCAATGTTGTTCCTATATCTTCACATTTGAGCAGCGCGCCAGGAAAACCAACCTTGGGGCGCTGTAGAACCAGATCTACCTGCGCATAACATATTTTTAGAAGGAAGACAAATATTGTGCATTTGTATCAGATGGCATGAATGTACAGGTACATATATATTTATCTTAATTTGTATTTCTTACGCTGAGGTTGGTCTTGTTGTAGCACTTGCTCATTTAATAAACCATATAGTCCGAGGGAAGTAATTCAAAGTCAAATGAAAGGTCACCCTTACCTGGCATAGGAAATTTACTTTCAATTTCAGAACACACATGGTTGTTCTGAAAATGGCTCTTTATATGTCAATATAGCTAAACACAAACACTTTTTGGGTACACATCAGTCACAATGTGTTCATCTTCATAAAAACAAACACTTCCAAATTTCATCAAAATCAATAATGTCCAATTGGAGACAATTTCAGTTTCAGACTTTCATCCGGGAATTCTCTGAATGTGTCCGCTTGTCAAGTCGATCCGAATTACTTCCCTTTGAACATATCACGTTGTGAAACTTAACTATGTTGTGAAAAATAGGTTAAGTGTTTGTTTTCAGTTTCAGTTCAAATATATTTTCACTAATTTAATGAACACTAAAGCTGTTTATTTTCACGGGTGGTTACCCACGAGTGAAACTACGTTTGTTAGTGTGCACGGATAAAATTCATATCAAAGTTAAAATTGTTGTCAGATCGACTGACCGTAACATATTATTACTACAATTAGTCGTTAAAAAGACCAGTTTTTTCTACTGCTAAAAATGGTGTAGAAACTAATCAAGCTTCGTGTTTGCAGCTGGTTTCTGTTAACACTGTTTGGATGCTAAGAAACGGCCCACATTTCATACGTTACTGATGCTTAACACTTTCCCTAACATATAGACGCTTTCTGACGCCTCTGCAGCAGACGGCTTTTTGAAAACATAGTGACAAAAGAAGAAATTGCACAAAACGTGCAATTTCTCCTTTTGACACAATGTTTTCCACTTTTTGTCATAGGTTATCCATTCAATTATGGAGATTTTCTATGTTTTGACAAAATATGTTCAAAGTCGTCTGCTGCAGAATTGTCGTATGAGGGAAAAAGGCTTAAGCAAAATACTATCGGTACTAGATTAGAACACATTCCAAATCATTTAATGGGAAAATGAAGTTGTTCATTATTCGTGATTGAACTGAACACCGATAACCATATTTTCAGTATACAGTTTTGCATACTTTTGTTTCATCCATAGGTCTCCATTTTTTTTATGTAGAATATTATAATGAAACATAAGAAAACGGAACTTAAACGCCTATATCTTGATGTTAAGTGAACATACTGAAATGATTATAAATAAAACTATACATTACTACTTACAGACACACTAAGTATTACATATACCGCATTTAAAACAAATATAAAGCTTCTGTGTTAATAACATTTAGATGAAATTATTGATCATCTTTGATCCATATAAATAGGAAATATTCCTGATATTTTAGCACCCAACTATAGAAAAGCAGAGGAAAGTTTAGAAAATGTTAGAACATGAGCCGTGTCACGAGAAAACCAACATTGTGGACTCTGCGTAAAGTATCGACCCGGATCAGCCTAAGCATGCCGCACAGACTAACCCGGACAGACACTTTTCGCCTCCTGTGGATTTTCTATTTCAGGAATTATTACTCTATACCTCTATCTCCCAGATACTGAATGTGTCGGCCCGGATTAGCCTGTGCGGATTGCGCAGGCTGATCTGAGTTGATGCAATTACGTAGATGCTATAATGTTGGTTTTCTCGTGGAACGGCCCATATGTTTCCTTTTTTTCCCCAATATACTGCATGTATTAGTTTCTACTGAGGCTGTAATCTTTTCTTAGTTCTTATTCGTGTCATTATTGCTTGGTAATTTAGTTGCTAACTTGGTTCGCTATATGGAAAACGATTTTGTGTTGTTTGCTTTTAAATATGATATCGAACTTTAAATCGAATTGTCTGACAGACTTTAAATCTATGGGTAGAACTATGTTATAGAGTGTTAGTCATTCCGATAATGATAAGCGATATCACAACAAAACTATCCAACAAATGATCGAAATGTTTTTATCTAATGCATTGGAGAAATATTTTAATTGGAATTAAAGCAACATTTAATATTAAAACCGTCCCACATGCAGACGCGTTTTGATGTATTTGGAGACGATAAGACGATATTTGAAAATTTAGAGGTCAACGGAAAAATTCCTCATAACAAGCGATTTTTATCCTCTACAATGTTTTAACCCTTTCCCTCATATAGACGCTTTCTGATGCCTCTGCATCAGACAGCTTTTTGAAAACATTGTGACAAAAGAAGAAACGAGCAATTTCTCATTTCGACACAATTTTTTCCACTTTTAGTCATAGGTTATCCATTCAATTATAGAGATTTTCTATTTTTGACAAAATATGTTCGAAGTCGTCTGCTGCAGAATTGTCGTATGAGGGAAAGGGTTAACCCTATAATACCTAATGTCATTGCTTCATACGTGTTATATGTGGGAAAGGGTTAATAAATAAACCTTTTAAACCTCGTCTGTTTTTACGAAGAACAAAAGTCGGGCTATTGTGATACCCTTTGCGTTGTCGTCGTCAACAAACTTAAACCTTACCTCATAACTCAACAAACTTAAACCTTACCTCATAACTCAAATACAGTTACATATATTCAGATGAAACTTGTGACACAAGTTCTTACACACTTTACGCATATCTTAACCATTTCCCTCATATAAACGCTTTCTGACGCCTCTGCAGCAGACGGCTTTTTGAAAACATAGTGACAAATGAAGAAATTGCACAAAACGTGCAATTTCTCCTTTTGCCACAATGTTTTCCACTTTTTGTCATAGGTTATCCATTCAATTATGGAGATTTTCTATGTTTTGACAAAATACGTTCAAAGTCGTCTGCTGCAGAATTGTCGTATGAGGGAAAGGGTTAACTTAGTCACACAACTCTGGCTTTAATAATTATTCAGTGATTCTCAATTCTCAATTTTTGGATGGACTTCATACACATTCATACAACATGTTTAACCTTGCCCATAACTCATACACCGTTCAACAGGTTCACATAACACTTTGTGCACGTGTTCCTGAGAACATTGCGCATGTCTATACCAACTCACATAACTCTGGCTTTGATAATTATTCAGAAATGCCCCCTTTGAAAACACAGACAAGCGTTGGCGTTCGGTCCGCGGCGCTCTTGAAAAACATAACTAAACAAAAAGCACCATTATAATATGACATATAGCACTGTGGGCGATATAGATATTATCTCAATTATAATTTTCGATATTTGTCCGCTTATTATTAGCAACTATGTACCATATACAAATACTATGTTTTCTTTTAAACTGTTCCTGGTAACTACACTACCAGGTACATTTCCTTTTCTTTTTTGACCTTCTACGTGGCACGGATAGCCCATGGTAAAACTGCTTCCAGACCATATCAACTCTTTCTTTTTGTAACTCGACTATTCGAAGAATATGAGAGCTATTACAGTCACTATTTGCGTCGGCGTTGCAACTTTGGTTAAAGTTTTGCATGCAAGGCTTTTTCTCACAAACCAGAGATGATATTGCTTTGAATCTTCACACACTTATTGGACATCATTAAATGACCTTGCAGGACAAGTCCCAACACTCTATATCAGATTTTGAAACAATTATGCCCCTTTTTGGACTTATAAATGTTGGTTAAACTTTTGGATGCAAGGCTTTTTCTCACAAACCACAGATGCTATTGCTTTTAAACTTCACACACCTATTGGACATCATTAAATGACCTTGCAGGACAAGTCCCAAAACTCTATATCAGATTTTGACACAATTATGCCCCTTTTTGGACTTATAAATGTTGGTTAAACATTTGGATGCAAGGCTTTTTCTCACAAACCACGGATGCTATTGCTTTGAAACTTCATACACTTATTGGACATCACCACATGACCTTGCAGTACAAGTCCCAAAACTCTATATCAGATTTCGACACAATTATTTCCCCTTTGGACTTAGACATTTTGGTTAAAGTTTTGCATGCACAATACTATCATGGACATATATCAGTAAGCACTAATGATATTGACTTCATTCATGTCTTCAGGGGTGTCAGACAGTCAAGTTAGATAACTCTTGTATGAATTCAGTACACATTATGGCCCTTGTTTGACTTTGACAAGTTGGTTAAAGTTTGGTATGCAAGGTACTATCATGTACATATCTCATTAACCAATGCTTACTATAGAATCAAATGGCAACTTGTCGAGCATGCTGTCTCATGGACAGCTCTTGTTAAAGTATTTTGTTATATTCGTATCTATATCAATTCCGACCGTTAGTTATCATTGTTATTCACCTTTATAGCTAAAGCTTTATTGTGTTCCAAAGATCTTACACGAACGGTATAACAAGAAAACTAACGACAGTGTTGTATCGTTTTGTTTCAACGCAATTGGTTCCGCATTAAATTAACATTTACCACTCTCCCGCATACTACACATTTGAAGCAGACGACCTTGAAACATCTATTCAAAAATATCGAAGCTCTCTTAAAATGAAACATTAATCATTGAATAAAGTGGAGAACATTGAGGCAGAAGGAGATTTTGCACACCACGAGCAATTATTTCTTTTTGACACTATGTTTTCAACAGTCGTCTGCTATATGTGTGTTTAAATGCATCTGCATGTGGGAAAGGGTAAATACTTTTACGCAGGACTGGATAATCTTTCGTAACCTTTAGTCTTTTGATGACGTTTTTGTTTTGAATACGCATTGCTTTATATTCACATGATTATTGTCCATTGCTATGATACTCCATCCCCTCTGTCTTAAAACGTTCATCCCCGTTGTCAAGTTATATCAAATACTTTACAATGGCATTAATTGCTCCCCTCCTGAACGGTCAGGATAGTAAGGATACCATTACGACTTGTGTTAGGATAAATAATACTGGAAATACTGGAAATTTACCATGGAAACGCTATGCTATGACCGAACGAATGTTAACATTGGCATAAGACAATTTTTCAAACAGAAGAAGGAAACTTGATATGTCCGACGCCTCGCGTAAAGTTACTTTTGTGTTTTTTAGATTTTCTACATGTAATTTGAAAGTTTTAAATGGCCATGGGTATTCATTGATCCCTGTTATTTCCCCACCATGGACCAACAGCAATTTGTTGGGTTTGTTATTGCCATGCCATTGACTTAAACCAACCTTAAGGTTTACTTATGCCACGGTAATTTAGTAATCCCTGTTATTTCACGCCATTATCTGAAACCAATTTTAAGGATTTGTCATGGCATTGTTATTTATTAAGGCCTTTTATTTCACACCACGGATCAAAAGCAATTTTAAGGTTTTAACATGTAATGGTCATTAAGTTGGTTTTGTTATTTAAAGTTATTTTAAGGTTTTGTCTCGGCATTGTTATTTGTTGAGTCCTATTATTTTACGCCATGGTCAAACATCAATTTTAAGATATTATCCTGCCATGGTCATTTATATGACCCTGTTATGTAGCGCCATGTACCAAAAGCAATTTGAAAGTTTTGTCATGGCATTGTTATTATTTCACACCATAGCCAAAACAGTTCGATGGTTCTATCTTACCATAATTATTTAGTAGGCCCTGATATGTTTCGCCATGGACCAAATTGAATTGTTAGGTTTTGTCATGTCATTGTTATTTGTTGAGTCCTATTATTTCACGCGATGGACGACAAGCAATTTGAAGGTTTCTTCTTCCCATGGTTACTTATTAGACCATGTTATTTTACGCCATAGACTAAACACAATTTTAAGGGTATGTCTTGGCATTGTTATTTATTAAGCCCTATCATTAATTCACACTATACAATTTTAAAGTGTTGTCTTGGCATTTGTATCTGTTATGCCCTATCATTTCACACACAGCGGTTTTTAGGTTTTGACTTTCGTTACTTTTAAGCAGGCCCTGTTATTGCATGCCATGGCTCAAACGCAATTTTTAAAGTTTTGTCACGGCATTGTTAATTATTAAGCCCTACTAATATTTCTCTCCATGGACTTAATTTCTTTTGCTCAGGTTGTTCGGTAAGCCCTGATTTTTTCGTGGCATGTACCAACAGTAATTGTTAAGAGCTTATCATGACATTGCGATTAATAAACCCTTTTATATCATAAATGACGTCGCCGGGAGTGTAATAAAGCCATTTAATAAATTGCGTATTCAACTAGTGTAACAAGAGAAAGTTGATGCAAGGCATCAATGTCGCCGGAAAAGACTGCATTGATTTATTTTTTAACACACATGTAGTCTTGACTTTCATTAGTCTAAACATACACATAATGTTTTCATAAGGATTAATTCCAGGATTTTTGAAATTCCACATAGATCTACAAATTTCAGGATTTCTTTTGGTCAGGATTTTGGATGTTTTGTATTTGTCAAAAAAACCAACAAATTAATACATTTTGGGATTTAAATCTACATGCAATAAAAAGCTATTAAACCCTTTCCATGTCTGAAGCAACAATGAAAACCTTTAATCGCTTAAAACATTGAGAAAACGGTTAAATTGCTGAAGACATGAACTTCCTCCTTTTTAATACTAATTATTTCACAAGTAGACCACACTTGTAACAATATAACAGCTAAATTGTTTATCTAAATCGTTGATGCATACAATATATGTGGCAAGTATGAAATTAATTGGGTGCGAAAGAGCAGATTTTCTTTATTTCTAAATCTATTGTTTATCAGAGTTTGTTCTTCTCTTAATTTGTTTCAACATTTAATATCACATATATTTAATCATTTAAGTGTGTAATATTAGCTATCTATCTGTAATAAGGTGTTTGAGCATTCTTTCGAAATGTTTACCCTCGTGTCAGGCTTCATCGAAGAAAGTGAATAAAAAATCAGGCAAAGCTTTAGTGCATGTTTTATTCCACTGCAATCGAGAGAGAAAAGCATTTCTATATTATCTTTCTTTCTCCTACATTCGACCCATGCATTCGTTTCGTGACGTTTAAGAAAAATCAATTTGTCGTGCGACATTTTTTGTCTGCATAACCTAGTCACTTTTCTAAGTTTACATATTACTTCCGGTTACTTCGCTTTGTTTACATTTTGGCAATATGAAACTAGGTCACAAACTGAGAAAAAGGCGTTTCGACGTTCACGACCGATAAACAGGCTTATATTTGAGACATATTTTCAAATTTTTTTTTTTTATTTTTGTTTCTGTTACCAGTTTCTGTTCATGGGAAACTATACAAGTGTGTGTGTGTCATTGTGCATATTCAGCCCATCGAATGAGAGTATGAGTGTAAGCGACGCAGGTTTTTGTTGTAAAATGTATCGCGTGCAAATCCAGCTTTTCATTGGTTATCGCACACACAGTAAGTACAGTAGTATATAGTAGCGTGTGCAAAATTTACAAATCTATGCGGGCGGTACTCGGTAGTGACGTAATCAACAGTTCTAGGTTAGAAACAGTTCATATTTTAGATATACACGAGTTAACATTATCAAATGAATTCTTCACAAATCAAGACATATTTTTGAACATGAAAATAACATTCAGTAAGTTAACATTACTATTGAAAGTAGAATTTGACGTGATTTTTATTTCAATATATCTCAATATTGACATATAGCAGTTGGTTGCAAGTCTAGCAGGGACCACATTTGTCTTCGTAAATAAGACAAAAACACTTAAATGCAAGTCAACAAAATGAAACTAAAAATACCTAAAACATCGAAATGTTTATTCCATTTTAGATGTGTCATTACTTAGTGTTTTTAAACAAACACAATTGTAATATGTTCAAAACATCTTAATGTGTTTCTTTCCAATAATTATCCCTCCTCCCATGTGATTTCCGAAAAGCTATTAAAAATAGAAGTCGCGGGCTTCTGCCCGGCGACTAATAACAATGTTACGTAACGTCATAATGAAAAACATTGAAAATGACCGCGCTATATAGCGACGTTATATGTATTTTGCGCTAATAATCGGCGAATTGAAATTTATGATATAAATAGAATATAACATTCGTGGTCATTCAATACAACATTTTTATTAAACTCGTTTTCTAAAATTGCTAAAAACTCGCCAAGGCTCGTTTTTATCAATTTTAGAACACTCCTTTAATAAAATGTCGTATTGAATGACCACTCATGTACTATCCACTATTTATTCCAGGCTATGGACCAGCTGAAGAGACTGACAGGTGGGGAATACCTGGCCTTTAATAACTCAGTGTACGTATCCATTACCCACTTACTGCTATATAACATTATATATAATTCTGAGTACCGTACACATTGGAAAGATCAATTGTATAGACTTCTACCATTGTCAACAATAGTATTTCAGTCATTTATTGGTGGCGAGTTCACCAATCGATGTGTAACTTGCCCGGCTTGCCCACACCAGTACTTCCCACACTATTGTTGGAACGGTTGTCGATAAACATCCGTTCCAGAGTCAACAAACTACACAATTATTTAACGGATTTTCGGAGTTACTACGTTCCTAATAACACAGGCAGCTCCACCGAAACAAATAGTTCTAAGCGGAGTAAAGTTCACGACAAACAGATGATGTAATCAAAGCACTGAAAGTACTAGTTGGCCAAAGCACTGAAATTACTATTGGGACCGCAACCGCCTGTCCTTAATTTACGAATACCAACACAACCGTCCCACCAGTACTTTGAATCTTGAATGTATTTTGTCAATCTCGTTAGTGGTAGACGGATGACACTTGTTGACGATCCATGATCAATGGATTGAGAGTACATATCGTCACAATGATAATGCTGTTTGCTAACTGTCACGAAAGCACCACAATTGAGTCACACCATCAAGTCCGTGACATACACTTATATATGATCAGCGAAAACAAAGATCAGACTGCGCATTCATAAGATTTTTGGAGAAGCACTCTGATCTGAAGTTTCATCAATTGATCCTTTCAAATATACAACCAATTTGCAACAGACTACTTTTAAAGCATCTAGAAAGAAATTGTAAACTCTCTATAAATGAAATTTCTAGTTTTTGAATAGATGAAGAGTTGGAAACATTATGACAAAAAGGAGAAATTGCTAATCATAAGCAAATTATCTTTTTTGTGACTATCTTTCAAAAGTTTTCTGCGCCAAATTGCGTCTGCATGTTGGAAAGGGTTAGATTTGTCGTTTTAGCCCGACTGTTCGAAAAATTTAGTGGGCGATTCTATTGACGACGATCTCGGCGTCGCTGCATGTATTTTTAATTGATTGATTGGGTTTAACGCCATTTTCAACAATGTTTTTAGTCATATCAGGGCGACCAGTTCACCTACCCATGTGTTTCCTGGTTTTCTCACACCAGTTCTCCAAACAATATTCTTTCTAATGAACTGGCTGCTTTTCCTCATAGACTGTTAGCCCATTGGTGGAAGACGACTGACGCTTATCAGATTGACTTTTATCAAACGTCAGAAAGAATGTTGGCCGAGCTGTGATTCGAACTCACAACCCCTGGATTGACAGCCCGCGTCGCTACCGACTGGGCTACCGGGACTCGGCGCATATATTGTTTAAAGCTCCAGGGCTAATTATGTTAGCTAATTGTACATTTTGAACTACATGCACATCTCAATTGTATACGAATCATGACAAACTATTCTCATTAAAAAGAGATGCATTGCATTGGTAGGGTAACCAGTATCGCCGAGGTCAAGGTCACTTATCGTCTTACTCTTTGGATTATGTAAGATTAAAAGTTGTTTACAAGTTGCGTTTCATTCTAACTACATGTCAACTACAGCCCTAATATGGATGCAACTTGGCGTTCTGATAAAAAACACAAGAAAGGGGTCATACGTATTAATTAATTTTTCACATGTATCCAGATGCATTCTGACCAGTAGTATCAATTTCATTGTTGCTTTTTTTTCATATTTTCTATTTATTTATTTTTTCTTGTATGACTATATATTCTTTATATATTCGACTCATCTTACCTTACCACAACCTGCTCTAAGGGGAGGGCCGTCACTAATGTTGGTAAAACTTGTGGCCCAACCCTTTTGTCTTTGATCTCAATATAAATATTAATTAATTAATTAATTTGCATGCCTTTCAATTCTATTTGTAAGCTGCTTATATGAACACATGTATAATCTGTGCAATGTATTATAAACATGTATTGATATCTTCTACAATAAAATAGTATTAAACTAAACCAGTCTGCAGCTGACGGTTATTAACAAATATGGCCAATAGAGAAACGTCTGTTAATGTTTTCTCATTTAACGTTTTTTGTTTATAGAGGTTATCTGTAGTGTTGTATAGATATTGTTCTGCTGCATATGGTATATATGGAACGGGATTAATGTACACGTATCGATATTTTACAGGTATCTGTCCGAACGTGCTACAGCTGATAGAAACTTTGCACTCGGTTATTATATGAGGGAAAACAAGGTAAGATTTTATTAACGTGGTAAAACTCCCATCTCTCTCAACCTTCGATCTCGCGAGATATAATTTTGTCCCCGCGCCTCGTAGTACAATATAAAGCCAGGTATTGCTAGTGCAACATAATATTCCGTATAGAGTTCTGTGATGTCCATCGGGTAATTGAAGTAGTTGGCGGAAACGCCGAAGAGTTTTCATCAAATGTCAAATATCTACGTTTTAATTTTACAGTTGACATTTGTACTGCTTCTGAGAAATCTGTGTGTGTATGTGTGTATAAGGATGGAAGAAAAAGTAACTATGTCTTTAGCTGATTAAACAGTCATCAAAACATTAGCACATTATAAAGTGGCCAATCAAATCGTTTATTTACCCATGACGTAACGTCGCGTTAACCAATGAAGCATTCATTGCTGTATACATACTATCTGACCACGTTCATTTACATTGGCAGCAAGTTCTAACATTTAACCTTTTCCCTCATATAGACGCATTTTGACGCCTCTGCAGTAGACAGGTTTTTGAAAAAACATATTGACATATTGACAAAAGAAGAAATTGCACAAAACGTGCAATTTCTCCTTTTGCCACAATGTTTTCCACTTTTTGTCATAGGTTATCCATTTAATTATAGAGGTTTTCTATTTTTTGACAAAATATGTTCAAAGTCGTCTGCTGCAGAATTGTCGTATGAGGGAAACGGTTAACCTACTTTGTAACGCTTGTACCACCAGTATAGGAGCCAGGTAAGTCCGCGCATCCACAACTTCTGACCAAGCTATTTATTGCTTCCTGCCATTTTCAACATTGTATCTTGATATTCCTATAATTGGTTATGGACTAATCCAAACGCACAGCTAGAGAAGTCCATTTTAAAAAATTCAGCATTGAAATGGTAAGAGATGAAATGTTCACCAACATCTATCTATTTTACAGTGTTTCCCAGAAGGTGTGGATTTACACGAAGTTCTAGAGTTTTATTTCCAGGTAAGTACATGTAGGTCTACTTTATTGTTTACACGTAATGCGATATTCAGGTCTTATCAGGATCTCCCCTTTGACACAATCTAGTCACTCTCATTAACCCTTTCCTTCATACGACAATTCTACAGCAGACGACTTTGAACATATTTTGTAAAAAACATAGAAAATCTCCATAGTTGAATGGATAACCTATGACAAAAAGTGGAAAACATTGTGGCAAAAGGAGAAATTGCACGTTTTGTGCAATTTCTTCTTTTGTCACTATGTTTTCAAAAAGCCGTCTGCTGCAGAGGCGTCATAACGCGTCTATATGAGGGAAAGGGTTAAGAACCAGACATTAACTCGCTGCAGTAGCAATAGCTAATATAGATCTGATGACTGCCTATTACAGTTTGTCTCCAATTGACTCAATCATATTGCCAAGTGTTCTGATTGAATGAATGTTTGGTAGGATAATTTCTAGACGCTAAATAAAATTGTCATAAACTTTGACATACAGACTATTTTAACGTGTATATATTTAATGTTCGACCAATGGAGAAGTATTTTTAACGTGTATATATTTGAAAATCGACCAGTGAAGTAGTATTGTTAATGTCTTATGCATCATACTACCTGATTGTCATTTCAGTTGTGTTCAATCGAGGTGACATGTGACTCCGGTGCTGTGATTGCCGCCACACTGGCTAACGGAGGGATCTGTCCTATGACCGGTGAGAAAGTGTTATCACCCGAGGCCGTAAGAAACACACTGTCTCTCATGCATTCCTGTGGCATGTACGATTACTCAGGACAATTTGCATTTAATGTGAGTATTTTGTTTTTGCTAACTATGATTTATTTAATGGTCATTTCTTTTATTCTGAGGCAGGCGAACACTTCTATTATATCTCTGCGAATTGCTGACATGTTAACGGTGAAATATAAAAGCAAATTTATTACACATACTTTGAAAATGAGTCAAGCCAAAGTCAAAGGAAGCTCCAGAAGTTACGAATCATTTAAGAAAAATAGTGTAGCTAATTAATTAGGTTAACCCTCCACCGTATACAAAACATAGGCAATATATTCTATGTCTGCTAATGAAAGTGTAATTATTGTAAAGAGTTGGAAACATTGAGGCAAAATGTTCAACTGCTCAGACGAGAAATTTCCCCCTATGTCACAAAGTCTCTAAATTCGTCTGCTGTAGATGTGTCGAAATTCGTCTGCAACTACGCAAGGAATAATACTAAATTAACACTGGTTAAATACAGCTAGCCTATAAACACCTATAAAGCATTCAGATTTAGGATAATTGTTAAATAAAACTATTGTTATTGTGTATTGCTTTCAGGTCGGTCTCCCTGCCAAGTCTGGTGTAGCGGGTGGGGTCATGCTAGTTGTGCCCAACGTGATGGGTATATTCCTGTGGGCGCCGCCTTTAGATAAGTGGGGAAACAGTCGTAGAGGAGTCGAGTTTTGTAAGGTATGCATGCTTTTGCGATTCATAGTAATATTCAAAAGCCGACTTTTTGTCTTTTTGAAGTACAAGGCTTGGATGCAATGACCACATTGATTATAGAAGATGACATCACTTCCTTTTATTTATGAAGTATAAAGAGTGCCAAATGTGGTTAGAACAATAAAATGTCTTGCAAGAAAATTCATCTTTGTCTTTTCAGCAACTGGTTGAAAAGTTTAATTTCCACAATTACGACAATCTGAAACACACCCAGAAGAAGATAGATCCCCGGGGTCGGGCGATGGAATCAAAAGCCCAAGATGTTGTCAACCTTCTGTTCAGCGCATACAATGGTGACGTCACAGCCATGAGACGGTAAGGGTCACGTGGGGTGCTGCATAGTAGAGACCAATAGGGCTCTTCTCTGCGTCTACTTGAATCATATGGTTACCTGTAGTGTATTCACCAATCAAATAACAGATACAGTGAAGTTTCTGGGGATTTTATTGGTTCATTTGCAACTGCAAGTTAACGAAATACTTAACCGAACTGACTGTAATATTAGGCTATATTAATTGAACTCAATTCTAGATTAGACAATATTACCTGAACTCACTGCAAGATTAGACTCTTCTAACAGTAATCACTGCCTGATTAGACTATATTACCTGAACTCACTGTACTATTAGACTATTCTAAGTGAACTCACTGCTATATTGGGCTATATTACCTGAACTCACTGTACTATTAGACTATTCTAAGTGAAATCATTGCTAGATTGGGATATATCACCTGAACTCACTGCACTATTAGACTATTCTAAGTTCTCACTGCTAGATTGGGCTATATTACATGAACTCACCTGCAAATTAGGTTAAATTAACTGAAATTACTGCTATATAAGGCTATATTAACTGAACTCACTGCTAGATTAGACTATATTAACTAAAATAACTGCTATATAAGGCTATATAAACTGAACTCACTTCAAGAATAGGCTATATTAACTGAACTCACGGCAAGGATAGACTACAGTATATTAACTGAACTCACTGCAAGAAGAGGCTATATTAATTGAACTCACTGCAATATTAGGCTATATTAACTGAACTCACTGCAATATTAGGCTATATTAACTGGATTCACTGCCTGATTAGGCTTTTTTTTTTATCCGAACTCACTTCAAGAATACACTATTTTTACTAAACTCACTGTAAGGAGATGCTATTTTTAGCTCACCTGAGCACGAAGTGCTCAAGGTGAGTTATTGTGATGGCCTTTTGTCCGTCGTTCGTCGTCCGTCGTCCGTCGTCCGTCGTGCGTCGTCCATCGTCCATCGTCCGTCAACTTTTTCTCCTCAGTAACCAGTGGGTCAATTGGGATGAAACTTCACAGGAAGCATCCTCACAATGACCTCACCAGAATTCCTTCAAATTGTTGGGATCCATGCAGAATTCTGGTTTCCATGGCAACGAAATGAAAAAAACTTTAAAAATCTTCTTCTCCAAAACTGGTTGGCCGATTTTCAAATAATTTTGTAGAAATGTTCCTTGGATGACCCTCTATCCGATTCCTTCAAGCCATATTGATTGGTCGAAAAACATGGCCACCAGGGGGCGGGGCTATTTTGCCTTATATGGCTATAGCGAAAACTTAAAAAATCTGTTTCAAAATTGTTTGTAGAAATGTTCATTAGGTGACCCTCTATCAGATTCCTTAAAGCCATGTTGATTGTGTAGAAATGTTCCTTAGGTGACCCTCTATCAGATTCCTTAAAGCCATGTTGATTAGGCGAAAAACATGACCACCACAGGGCGGGGCTATTTTGCCACATATGGCTTTAGTGAAAACTTAAAAAATCTTCTCCCTCGAAAGTGTTTGGCCGAAACTCAAATATTTTTTGTAGAAATATTGCTAGGGTGATCCTCTAACAGATTCCTTCAAGCAATGTTGATTGGTCAAACACTATGGCCGCCAAGGGGCGGGGCTTATATGGCTAAAGTGAAAAAATAATAATCAGGGCCATCATGGCCCTCTTGTTTACTAAACTCACTGTTAGAAGAGCTTATATTAACTAAACTCACTGTTAGAAGAGGCTATATTAACTAAACTCACTGTAAGGAGAGAGGCTAGATTAACTAAACTCACTGTACGAAGGGGCTATATTAACTAAACTCACTATAAGAAGAGACTATAATAACTAAACTCACTGTAAGAAGAGGCTATATTAACTAAACTCACTGTAAGGAGAGGCTATATTAACTAAACTCACTGTAAGGGGGGGGGGGGGGGGGGGCTATATTAACTAAACTCACTGTAAGGAGGTGCTATATTAACTAAACTCATTGTAAGAAGAGGCTATATTAACTAAACTCACTGTAAGGAGGGGCTATATTAACTGAACTCACTGTAAGAAGAGTCTATATTAACTAAACTCACTGTTAGAAGAGGCTATATTAACTAAACTCACTGTAAGGAGGGGCTATATTAACTGAACTCACTGTACGGAGGGGCTATATTAACTAAACTCACTGTTAGAAGAGGCTATATTAACTAAACTCACTATAAGAAGAGGCTATATTAATTAAATTCATTGTTAGAAGAGGCTATATTAACTAAACTCACTGTAAGAATAGCCTATATTAACTAAACTCACTGTAAGGAGAGGCTATATTAACTAAACTCACTGTAAGAAGAGGCTATATTAACTAAATTCACTGTAAGAAGAGGCTATATTAACTAAACTCACTGTAAGAAGAGGCTATTTCTACTAAACTCACTGTTAGAAGAGGCTATATTAACTAAACTCACTATAAGAAGAGGCTATATTAACTAAACTCACTGTAAGAAGAGGCTATATTAACTAAACTCTCCGTAAGGAGAGGCTATATTAACTAAACTCACTGTAAGAAGAGGCTATATTAACTAAACTCACTGTTAGAAGAGGCTATATTAACTGAGCTCACTGTAAGAAGATGCTATATTAATTAAACTCACTGTAAGGAGGTGCTATATTAACTAAACTCACTGTAAGAAGAGGCTATATTAAATAAACTTACTGTAAGGAGAGGCTATATTAACTGAACTCACTATAAGGAGAGGCTATATTAACTGAACTCACTGTAAGGAGGGGCTATATTAAATAAACTCACTCTTTGAAGAGGCTATATTTACTAAACTCACTGTAAGAAGAGGCTATATTAACTGAGCTCACTGTAAGAAGAGGCTATATTAACTAAACTCACTGTAAGGAGGGGCTATATTAACTGACTCACTGTTAGAAGAGGCTATATTAACTAAA
This sequence comes from Serripes groenlandicus, assembly GCA_031761405.1. Classification (NCBI taxonomy): domain Eukaryota; kingdom Metazoa; phylum Mollusca; class Bivalvia; order Cardiida; family Cardiidae; genus Serripes; species Serripes groenlandicus. The sequence continues at coordinate 715,753 of JASEVX010000037.1, forward strand.
CTCACTGTAAGGAGAGGCTATATTAACTGAACTCACTATAAGGAGGGGCTATATTAACTAAACTCACTGTAAGGAGGGGCTATATTAACTGAACTCACTGTAAGGAGGGGCTATATTAACTAAACTCACTGTAAGGTGGGGCTATATTAACTAAACTCACTGTAAGGAGAGGCTATATTAATTAAACTCACTGTAAGGGGGGGGGCTATATTAACTAAACTCACTGTAAGGAGGTGCTATATTAACTAAACTCACTGTAAGAAGAGGCTATATTAACTAAACTCACTGTAAGGAGGGGCTATATTAACTGAACTCACTGTAAGAAGAGGCTATATTAACTAAACTCACTGTTAGAAGAGGCTATATTAACTAAACTCACTGTAAGGAGAGGCTATATTTACTGAACTCACTGTACGGAGGGGCTATATTAACTAAACTCACTGTTAGAAGAGGCTATATTAACTAAACTCACTGTAAGAAGAGGCTATATTAACTAAACACACTGTAAGGAGAGGCTATATTAACTGAACTCACTATAAGGAGGGGCTATATTAACTGAACTCACTGTAAGGAGGGGCTATATTAACTGAACTCACTGTAAGAAGAGGCTATATTAAATAAACTCACTCTTTGAAGAGGCTATATTTACTAAACTCACTGTAAGAAGAGGTTAAATTAAATTAACTCACTTCAAGAATAGGCTATATTAACTGAGCTCACTGTAAGAAGAGGCTATATTAACTGAGCTCACTGTAAGAAGAGGCTATATTAAATAAACTCACTCTTTGAAGAGGCTATATTTACTAAACTCACTGTAAGAAGAGGTTAAATTAACTAAACTCACTTCAAGAATAGGCTATTTAACTAAACTCACTGTAAGAAGAGGCTGTATTAACTAAACTCACTGTAAGAAGAGGCTATATTAACTAAACTCACTGTTAGAAGAGGCTATATTAACTGAGCTCACTGTAAGAATATGCTATATTAATTAAACTCACTGTAAGGAGGTGCTATATTAACTAAACTCACTGTAAGAAGAGGCTATATTAAATAAACTTACTGTAAGGAGAGGCTATATTAACTGAACTCACTGTAAGGAGAGGCTATATTAACTGAACTCACTGAAAGGAGGGGCTATATTAAATAAACTCACTCTTTGAAGAGGCTATATTTACTAAACTCACTGTAAGAAGAGACTATATTAACTGAGCTCACTGTAAGAAGAGGCTATATTAAATAAACTCACTGTAAGAAGAGGCTATATTAACTGATCTCACTGTAAGAAGAGGCTATATTAACTAAACTCACTGTAAGGAGGGGCTATATTAAATAAACTCACTCTTTGAAGAGGCTATATTTACTAAACTCACTGTAAGAAGAGGCTATATTAACTGAGCTCACTGTAAGAAGAGGCTATATCAACTAAACTCACTGTAAGGAGGGGCTATATTAACTGAACTCACTGTAAGAAGAGGCTATATTAAATAAACTCACTCTTTGAAGAGGCTATATTTACTAAACTCACTGTAAGAAGAGGTTAAATTAACTAAACTCACTTCAAGAATAGGCTATTTAACTAAACTCACTGTAAGAAGAGGCTATATTAACTGAACTCACTTCAAGAATAGGCTATTTTCACTGAACTAACTGTAACTAACTGTATATTTGTCGGCAATATTGACCATATGTGGAAGACAGTGGCGCAGAGGTGCAGAGGTAGAGCATCGGCCTCTCGTACCAAAGGTCCCGGGTTCGAATCCCGTGCTGAGTGGGTTCTGCCTTTGGGATTTGTCCACACAAACGGCGCGAGTACTGGTTAAGTCTCCAGGAAGCAAACATTGAGCGTGATTACTCTAAGCTGAAAGCTTTCTTCGCAATCGATGTAAAATAAATAAGTTTAAACTTATATTGGCCATTCGTTCACGGATCAATAAAGAAAAGGATCTACTGTATGAAAAGACATGTAGTCAATGTATTGAATCTACAACGGTACACGATTCGTTGGTTGTATACAACATGACTGATGCACATGTACTTGCGTTGTTAGGGTATAGGTAGGCGACGTATTTGGAACCCAATTTGTGCAACGGTAAGAAGAAACATTCAAAACCGTAAGACCCACACACAGGTTCAACACCCGTGTCCTACCTATTTTAAAGTAACGAATGAAAGTGTATTTCGAGGGATTGGCGTGAAACGGTTGTAACTAAAATTGGTAATTTTTTACCAAGGTTAATCACCTCGCAATAAATTCTTTATAAACGTTAAATCATTTTACTTGGTAAAAAATGGATATTTAGGTGCCATTGCTCGTTCTGAGCAATGGCACCTAAATTTGCATTGTTTACAAACGGGTCAAAATTGCCCCTAAACCAGGGTTTTCAAAATAGGTTTTTAGTTACAACCGTTTCACGCCAAGCCCTCGATTTACTCACGTAATCGAGGCATTTGCATGTATAATTGTACTTATTAACAGTCAATTACTATTAATGATCATTTTAGAAACACCATGTATAAATCACAAATCTTTACCCCGCTTTCAAGCCAACAGCCTACTGGTAACGGGCCTGTAAGGCATATACATACCTCCATCCACAGCTCAGTCGATAATGACGCAGGCTGTCAATCCAGGGGGGTTGTGAGTTCGGTCAGCATTCCTTCCAACGTCTGACAACAGTCAATGCTACACGCGGCACTCGTCTTCCAACGATTGGCTAACAGTCTATGTGGAAAAGCAGCGAGTTCCTTGGAAATACTGGTATGTGGAGTACTTGTGTGAGACACATGGATAGCTGAATTGGCCGCTTTAATATGACTTGAAATTGACCTTAAGTCCAATCAATTAATCAATCAATCAATCAATCAACCAATCAATTAATCTCTACTTTTGTACATTCAATATAGTCTGAATTGTGTTACGTATTTTAGGTCGCTGGGGATGGGCATGCCGCTATAATAATATGTTGACTTTGTTACAGTATACTTACTTACTACTTACCATGCATCCCTCTATTGTTGTAGATTACAGTGTGAATCGTTATACGCATTTTAGGTACTCATTATTGGGCATGGACATGTCCCTATCGGATTATGATGGCAGAACAGCTCTCCATCTGGCGGCGGCGGAGGGCCACGAATTGATCGTCAACTTCTTGTTGGATAAGTGCAATGTCTCAGCCCACCTGCAGGACAGGTTCGTATCCATATAACCAGAGAACTGGATAAGGGGGAGTGAAGTGGTATTTTCCCAGCAATATCTCTCTTATTACTCAACCAAACTATATATTGTGGGTACTCAAAATAATCGCCTCAGTCAGACATTTTATTTTGAGTAGCCACACTATAGGGTTTACGTGTTAACCCTTCCCTCATACGACAATTCTGCAGCAGACGACTTTGAACATATTTTGACAAAAAATAGAAAAACTCTTTAATTGAATGGATAACCTATGACTAAAAGTGGAAAACATTGTGGCAAAAAGGAGAAATTGCTCGTTTTGAGCAATTTCTTCTTTTGTCACAATGTTTTCAAAAAGCCGTCTGCTGCAGAGGCGTCAGCAATCGTCTATATGAGGGAAAGGGTTAAGTAGGGATTTTAGAACATGTAAACTGCCCCTTATCAAGAGCTCTGTATACGTTTCGCCTTTCATACTTTGTCTTTAGCAAGTTAAGCCGGGCCTCCTGGCTTTGAAACCAGTTCTCGGTTGAGTGTCTTTGGACAAGGCACAATTCGTAGGTTAAATAATATTGATTTTTAGCTCCACTGGCTGAAAGCCATTCGAGCTTACGTCATGGCGAATTGTCCGTCGTGCGACCGTGCGTGCGTCCGTCCGTAAACTTTTTGCTTCAAACGACTTCTCCTCCCTAACCACTTAGCCAATTGGGATGAAACTTCATAGGAAGCATCCTGTCAGTGTCCTCTTCTAAATTCCTTCATCTTCTTGTTTTATTTATGCAAAAGTCTGGTTTCCCTGGCAATAGAAAGAAAAAAATAGTGAAAACTTAAAAAAATTCTCCTCCGAAAATGTCAGTCCGATTTTCAAATAATTTTGTAGAAATGTTCCTTGGTAGACCCTCTATCAGATTCCTTCAAGCCAAGTTGATTGGTCGAAAAACATTTTGGTGTGAAAAATGTAACGAAGAGTATTGGTGTGAAAAATATAACGAAGAGTATTGGTGTGAAAAATGTAACGAAGAGTATTGGTGTGGAAAATATAACGAAGAGTATTGGTGTGGAAAATGTACCGATGAGTATTGGTGTGAAAAAGTCGGGAAAACCATGGGAATAGGAAAACGGCGTTTAACTCCAATCAATCATTTTATAAATAAATATTTCAGGTGGGGATGTACGCCATTAGAAGATGCCAAAAAGTTTGAACACAAGACCGTTGCAGATATACTGCAGAAACACATGGCAAACCATCCCGATAAAGATATAAACAATATCACCACGAGCCTTAGGGATATCTAAAATATCCTGATATCTTTATATCAGCCATGCGACACACACAGTATTATAATGAATAATTTAATTATTTATGTATAACTGGACAAAATGGGATATCAACGTTATCACTTAGAGCCAGAATGAATATCGAACATCTCCCTATTAGGATCATTTCAAAGCGCTGAGGGTCAATGATATCAGGTGGTTTACCTATAAACAATAAGATAATGTGACACTTGAGAGATGACATTTGATGATTGCCAATCTTTAACCTATATGCATCACTTCTCAGTCGTCTGTCTGTCCGCCCGTTTGAACGCCGTGAACTTTCATATAAGCAGGCGTCACGTGTGTTTCTTAGAACAACTTTGTGACTGTAAAACACGAGATTATTATTATTGTAAAATGAAATCTGATATTTATTTACCAAACAGAGATTTTATTATATAAGTACAGTTGTGTTGTTCTATTGAAACGTGATAGAAAAAAAAAAAACACATTGCAAATTGATTATGTAAGATTCGAATTTATGATGTTGTTTTCCCTGGAGGTATTGAGTTTTTAAACTTTGCTTTCAATCATTTTGTATTTTAATTATATATATGAGCCGTTCTACGAGAAAACCATAATTATGGACTCTGCGTAATGTATCGACTTAAATCCGCCTGCTCAGTCCGCGCAGGCTAATCCGGGCCGACACATTCCGTCTCAGGGGGATAAAGGTATCGATCAATGATACCTGAAACAGGAAATCAACAGGAGGCGAAAGGTTTCCGTCCGAATTAGCCTGCGCTGCATGCTTAGGCTGATCCGGGTCGATACTGTACGCAGAGTTCAGAATGTTGATTTTCTCATGGAACGGCTCATATGTATATACGTGTTTAAAACACTCACTGTCACGTGGTATGTAAATGTAAATGTTCACTCTTTATAAAAGTAATTAAACTATTTGTATTTCCTATAGGATTGACATAATGCTAGTGTTAATTTATTTTAGACTTATAGTCAATCAAATGTCATTGGACCACATTATATACATCACACAAACTGACCTTATTGTTTTCAACTCAACCGTTCCATCAAACATTTCAACACTCCTTGGATGAATCGTGAGACCACGAATGCAGTAAAACAAAGAGGAGACTGTGGTAAAAATATAAGTACTGCAGAAGTCCCGAAAACAAACAAAAATACGACCAAGCAAAAGTTATAGCCAGTAAAACAGTCAGACAAGTAAAAATACAGTATGAAAGAGGCATTGCCCTTAAATCCAAAACTGATTCAAAGGCGTTCTGGAGATTTATACAATCAAAATCAAAGATACAAGAAGAAATCCAATGTCTAAAGGATGAAGATTACGTACTCCATAGCAACAACGAAAAAAAAGCCAACATATTGAACAACTACTTTCAAAGTGTTTTTACACTTGAAAGTAAAACAGATAAACTACCAATTTTCCAACCTAGATGCATTACAAAAATTAGCAATGTAACTAATAATGAAGAAATAATTATGAAACATTAACCACTACACCACCGAGGCGGACGCTCTACTACTACACCACCGAGGCGAACACTCTACCACTGAACCACCGAGGCCAACGCTCTACCACTTCACCACCGAGGCGAACTCCTACCACTACACCGCCGAGACGGACGATCTACCACTACACCACCGAGGCGGACGCGCTACCACTACATCACCGAGGCGGACTCTCTACTACTACACCGCCGAGGAGAACGCTCTACCACTACACCACCGAGGCCGACCCTCTAGAAATACACCACTGAGGCAAACGCTGTACCTCTACACCATCGAGGCGTACGCTCTACCACTACACCACCGAGGCGGTCGCGCTGGTCTCTTGACCGGACCTGATGTTTCCTGGCTTTCTCGCGCCACTTTTCTACAAAAAGCGTTTTTTCAAAGCAACTTGTTACATTCACAGATCTACTATTTAGACATTGGTGTAAGACGCAAATCAAAAAAACTTAAACACAGCGTATCCACTCGGAAGCAAAGGACAATTTGAATCTACACTGTTTTCCAAAAACCCAACTAGTTCATTTTTTCCATGGACGGGTTCAATGTCAACTATGTACAATTGGTTGTGCGATTAAGACGCAGTAATTATTCTGTTTCTGTTCTGTGGAACGACGCAGTGCTGTAGATTTCTATTCTGCATGATGACTTAAAACAGGGAAAATAACTCACACGATCTTAAGGATATTTAATCAAAATCGGAAATGGAGTTATTTCCTATCCGCTGAAACTAGACATAAACTTCACTAAAGAAGTAAACGCTCGTATATATCTGATGACAGCCTGTTACATGTCGCCTCATGTTGACCTTTGCTGTAGCCAATGCAAATCGCTAGGTATCAACAGGGGAGATAACCAATGTATATGTATATAACTGAGATAGAGAAGCGATGATTGCCGAGTGTTCCAATTGTATTGCAATATTTAAGAAAATGTACAGGTTCAATTCTAGATGACATTTTATGACGGGTAGTGAGATCCAATGTACGTAAATCGAAGTATAATGGTCTGATTTCAGTGGGATTAACCCTTTCCCACATACGACAAATCTGAGACGACTTTGAAAACAATCATGCAAACACATGGGTATCCTCTATAAATGAAGGTATAACTACTGAAAAAAGTTGAAAACATTGTGGCAAAAGGGGAAATTGCTCGTTTGGAGCAATTTCTCCTTTTGTCACAATGTTTTCAAAAGTCGTCTGCTGCAGAGGCGTCAGAAAGGGTATATATGTGGAAAAGGGTTAAGTGTTACTTACCCTTGTATTTTTGTCTAATATAATTCGAGCGGCGTTCGGCGATAATGCGTCTTATAACAATCCCCTTTTTGGTGTGATATAACGGAGAGTATAGAGGTGAAACAAATGCGCCTATCCATGGGAACAGATACAGGGTTACGTGTGTGAACAGTGTAGTTCTAGATCAGACTGGATACCGGCTTGTTAGAAACACATGTCACCTACAGTCTAATTAGACCGAGCAGCCGTACCTGTGTTGGTCTGAGCTTACATTATTAAGTAATGCCAACAGGTACCTCTTCGCTTGGATATACTTCATTTGAGCTTCAATTCTCCGAGTTTGTCAGATATTTCTGCTTCGTCTTTTCTTCGGGCGAAACAGTTTCTTATTGTACTTTCATTCATCCATCCTTCCACCTATCTCGTGTTTAACATATAAAGAGATATAAATCCACTCGGAGGAGTAACATGATCCCCGTCTAAAGTATGTGAGCCACGATTAGCAATTGGATGCATTTTGTGAGGACGCCGAGGACTAAACTGAAGATTAGACTGCGTGCATGCACAGGGTCGGCCGTTGCTTAAGCGTACGCAGGCAGATACATAAGGGCGACAAGTTTAATTGACGTGTGTTATTTGGCTATCTCGCACCTATACTCCACGCCAACACCATTCACAGCTGGCTACCTTCCAAAAACGAGCCCCGGTAGCTCAGTCGGTAGCGACGCGGGCTGTCAATCCAGGGGTTGTGAGTTCGAATCCCAGCTCGGCCAACATTCTTTCCGACGGTTGACAAAAGTCATTGTGACCTGCGTCCTTCGTCTTTCACCAATGGGCTGTTTAACAGTCTATGTGGAAAAGCAGCCAGTTGCTTGGAAGGTATGTTGTGTGGTGTACTGGTGTGGGAAAACCAGGAAACGCATGAGTAGGTGAACTGGTCGCCGTGATATGACTGAAAAATTGTTGAAAACGGCGTTAAACCCCAATCAATCAATCCAACAACGACTAATATGCCAATTGGCGGAACACAAGTAACGCTAGTGACAATGACTTTTGTCAATCAGCAGAAAGAATGAATTGCCAGATCGGTATTCGAACTCACGACGCCTAGATTGATAGGGTTTGAAAAGTTGCAAGAGATGCAAAGAGGTAAGTTTTGATCTCAACCTAATTGCTTAACCTTTTCCCACATACAGCACATCTGCATGAGACGACTTTGAAACTGAGTATTTGCAAAAAAGTGAACAATCTCTATAAAAAACTCTACTATTATAATTGAATAAAGTTGAAAAAATTGTGGCAAAAGGAGGAATTGCTTGTTTTGAGCAATTTCTCCTTTTCTCACGATGTTTTCAAAAGTCGTCTGCTGTAGAGGCGTCAGAAAGCGTCTGTATGTGGGAAAGCGTTAACAGCACGTGAAAAAGACCGTCTAACACAAAATTCGCAACATATCCACATAGAAATATAGATGAGTCTGTTTAAAATGCAATCTCAAGGAGGTTTCAATTTTAGTTATAATATTTAGCCAGAGATGCTTTCGAAGATTCACGAAACTTTCTATCAGACAATATTGATTCAGATCAGACTGCGTATAGACACAATTGTTCATTAAATTTACAGTGTTTGGAAATGTGCTGCACTTCTATTCCTACACACCCTCATTTCTTTCCCCCCTACATCTCTGTAGCGGAAAACTTTCAAAACATCTAGAAAAAAAACCGCTAAAATGTATAATAAGGCATTTCTGTACAGCGTAGGTTCGGATCGACCAGTCAATCTGATCCCTGTGAGACAAAACTTATAACACTTTTCCACCTATAGACGACATTTTGACACGCATCTGCAGCAGACGACTTTTGAAAACATCGTGACAAAAGGAGAAATTGCTCAAAACGTTTTCAAACCCTTTCCAGTTATTATACCTTCATTTTCAAAAGAATTCAAGATTTTTTCAATGTCGTCTGCTGCAGATATGTCGTCTGCTGCAGATATGTCGTCTGCTGCAGATATGTCGTCTGCTGCAGATATGTTGTCTGCTGCAGATATGTCGTCTGCTGCAGATATGTCGTCTGCTGCAGATATGTCGTATGTGGAAAAGGGTTAACCCTTTCCCTCATATAGACGCTTTCTGACGCCTCGGCAGCAGACGGCTTTTTGAAAACATAGTGACAAAAGAAGAAATTGCACAAAACGTGCAATTTCTCCTTTTGCCACAATGTTTTCCACTTTCAGTCATAGGTTATCCATTCAATTATAGAGATTTTCTATGTCTTGACAAAATACGTTCAAAGTCGTCTGCTGCAGAAATGTCGTATGAGGGAAAGGGTTAACAAACACACAAACAAGCTTGTGTTGGTCATTTGAGATGTCAAGGGGGGAGGGGGGGGGGGGGGGGGGGATGGAAGGAACAAAATCCCATCTCTCCTTATCTCTATATCTGCTACTAATATCTTAATGTAACATTAAGTATATGTATATGTGTATATTTATATGTATGTATATGTAGATGTATATGTGTATATATATGTGTTTGTATGACTATTCTTGCGTGCGGTATGTTGTCTGATGTTGTATTATATGTTGTAAATGTTGTTATGAGACGATGGCCTACCTTCAATAAACTATTTGTCATTGTCATTGTCAAAAAGACCACGAACACCAATGGGCACTGAAACTCTGCGCTTTGTGAATCACCATGTGGAACTGTGAAATACCCGTATCATATCACATTGCGTGTCACTGACCCCGTGGGTACTGACCCCGTGGGTACTGACCCCGTGGGTAATTACCCCATATACTTAAGAAGTAAGTGCGGACAATATCGCTAAAGACCCAAACAATTATACAGCTTTGCTTTGTGTGGGATATCAATTGAAGTAATCCGAATGATGGACCGGGACTCATTGCGCCACATAGTTAGGAACGATAACTCACCACTATCGACCATTAACTCCACCACTAGCCAAAATATATATGATAAACGCGTTGTGTAAACCAAATGTAAGGTCATTGTAAATACAGATCAGCCAGTTCATTCACGCTCTGATCTGGATCTACACTGTTCGGACATTAGTCATGGAAGGTTTCAAGAAACTTCTGTAAATCAACATCCATTGGTTGTCATGAAAGCACAGGCAAGTATTTTAGCACACATGTAAAACCTACGCTTAGGATGATCTTCGCAGGACATTTTTAAAATCCTAAAAATCCAATCCGTCTATTTACTTCTTACAGTGATGTTGTTGGTGGTCCGTTTATTTCATAGCTAACAGTGCAGATCTCGATCAGGTTGCCATTTTTATCAAGACCTGAAAACACTCAGGGAAAAGGAAAAAAATGCTCATATCTGGCAATTTCTCCTTTCCTTTTTTCCACAATGTTCAAATGTCGACAGAGGACAGGTTTCAGATTCATCAAAGGTCTTCCGTATCAGCTAAAGAGTTTTTATGACACTGATATATCTTCTTCTCATATATTACAGTATGTCACTGAACATGATAGGGGTAACGACTTTATTGTGGCTCTGATTCTGTACGGTTAACCATTCGAAATAGCTGGCTCTATCAGTTGTTTCTCCTTTCCTTTTTTCCCACAATGTTCAAATGTCGACAGAGGACAGGTTTCAGATTCATCAAAGGTCTTCCGTATCAGCTAAAGAGTTTTTATGACACTGATATATCTTCTTCTCATATATTACAGGATGTCACTGAACATGATAGGGGTAACGACTTTATTGTGGCTCTGATTCTGTACGGTTAACCATTCGAAATAGCTGGCTCTATCAGTTGTTTCTCCTTTCCTTTTTTCCCACAATGTTCAAATGTCGACAGAGGACAGGTTTCAGATTCATCAAAGGTCTTCCGTATCAGCTAAAGAGTTTTTATGACACTGATATATCTTCTTCTCATATATTACAGGATGTCACTGAACATGATAGGGGTAACGACTTTATTGTGGCTCTGATTCTGTACGGTTAACCATTCGAAATAGCTGGCTCTATCAGTTGTTTCTCCTTTCCTTTTTTCCCACAATGTTCAAATGTCGACAGAGGACAGGTTTCAGATTCATCAAAGGTCTTCCGTATCAGCTAAAGAGTTTTTATGACACTGATATATCTTCTTCTCATATATTACAGGATGTCACTGAACATGATAGGGGTAACGACTTTATTGTGGCTCTGATTCTGTACGGATAACCCTTCGAAATAGCTGGCTCTATCAGTTGTTTAACCCCGTTGTTGTGATAAATGAATTTCAAGAAGCTCGGGGCTTGAGACTGCGAGCTTGGCTTAGACGCCGGGGGCTGGACGTCAGAGGCGCTGGACGCTGGGCGTTTTAGGGTTCGAATATAAAGTTGTTGGGGTTTTGAGATTTTTCAATTACCCTGAGCCACCAGTAAAGAGTCGGGGCATTTACCAGCGATATAAAGCCTACTACGGTGACAATAGCATAGAGCAGGAACATACGAACAACATACGTTTCTGGTACCTGTACCAGGGACATAGATAAAAGGGATAGGCAACTCCACCTGTACACCTGTTATCTGGTTAAAATATCACACAAAGAAATAAAATTGTCCAAATGTTCACATTTTGTAGCAAATAAAACGTTTAAGTCACATTTGGCACATAAACTAAAAATACATACTCGGAAAGCTTAACATTTCAACTAAAGTTAGAGATACAATGAATAACTGGAATTTCTTTGTATTTTGAACAATGACTGTTTTAAAAGACACCGATATTGGGATTCCTGAATTATATTATTTTTATCAAAAATTAATAGACTAACATTTTTCATACGGATAACCTATTATCAAAACAAACCTGTAATATATTACAATATTTTTATCTACTGCAATAGAAGAATGTTTAAACTTCAAGAAAATATATTTTTTATTTTCATATCTTGAATAGTTTTGAGTTTTACTTGATACAAATGTCGGCACGGGTGATATTTTAGTATATAATTTAGTTACTTATCCCTCTTATCGACGTCCTTGCATAGAGCCAGGCAAGCCGTTGCATCAACATTCCCATCATTTAGACGTATTTTGCCGTATCTGAAGCTGACGTCATTTTGAGCCATTTCCTCTTTTTGTCACAATGTTTGCAACTCTCTTCGGTATTTCATGATTTCTTTTGCAGAGATTTTTCCATTCTTTTTGTTAATATGTTTTCGAAGTTGTCTGCTGCATATTTGTTTTATGTGGGAAAAGGGTTTCACATATACGGGTCAATATAAGTGTTTTTTTGCTGTCACACACAAATTCGGTCATATTTTTGATTAAGAAATATGTTCAGGTCAAAAGTTAACATTTTAATATATTAAAAAATGTGTTATGATATATTGTACTGTCAGTAACTTCAGTTTGATGTAATCAAATTTCACACTGATCGTGGCGACAATTTTAATGATGACAAACTCAAGTTTCTGCCAGGGACTATTTATTGTAAATACGTCATGGTGTTTCTTTCTTCAATTACAGTGAACACTTGACAGCTCGTATATATCATTAGTCGCCAGGCAGAAGCCCGCGACTTATATTTTTAATAGCTTTTCGGAAATGACATGGGAGGACGAGTTATTATTAGAATAAAACAAATTTAGATGTGTTGAACATATTACAATTGCGTTTGTTTAAAAACACTAAGTTATAACACATCTAAAATGGAATAAATATTCCGATGTTTTAAGTATTTCCGGTTTCTTTATTTTGACTCGCATTTATGTGTTTTTGTTTTATTTACGAAGACAAAACAGTCCCTATTAGACTTGCAGCAGACTGTTATGTGTCAATATCGAGATAAAAATCACGTCGAATTCTCCTTTTAATATCAATTTTAACTTACTGAATGTTATTTTCATGTTCAAAGAGATGTCTTGATTTGTGAAGAATGCATTAAATAATGTTTAACCATGTATATCTAAAATATGAACTGTTTCTAAGCTAAAACTGTTGATCACGTAACTAGCGAATACCGACTGCGTAGATAAATCTCATTTGCAGTTAACCGTTCCTTACACTCACTTACAACTAGTTAATTATAGGTGATTTAAAATGTTTATTTGGTTCGAAACAAATGAAGAAAAGAACAAACTGAGATACAACTGGTTTTAATAGAAAAATGACTTTGAATGAACACCCTCTGCCTATAAAGAGAGTGTAAAGAACGACAACTATGCGAAGAAGAAACGAATCGGGTCTTTCGTACACAATTATTTCGTCCTTGACAATTTTAAATGTGTCATTAGATTCCCTACAGGCATTTTGCTTGCGATCTGCATATTGTTATGCATCATTGACACAAGGGCGATCATCATTATATAATTTTAAAACATGAGTAGTTTGTTACTTTCATTATAAAAAAGGAAGGAAATAATTACAATAAATTAACATGTTGTAGGGTTCAGTTTATGTTCGAAATTAAGTTATGAAATTTAACTGTTTAGCTGATATTGTATTTCGAGGCTGGTCTAATTTATAACTATTGGACTACATTTTAACATTTGTCAAAGTATGATATAATTAGGATGCCAAGCTAATATCATTTTGAGAAAAAAAGAAAACTTATGTCTTCAGCGATTTAACCATTTTCTCATTGTTTTAAAAGTAGATTGCTGCAAAGGTGTCCAATGTTGACTTTAATAAGGGAAAGGGAAAATGACGTGCTATTGCATGCAAATCCTAAATTGTCTGTTTTGTGGTTTTATTGATAAATAATAAAATTCAAATATTCTGACAAACATCTTGAAAAGTGTATGTGGAATTCACAAATATTATAATTATTCCTTAATGAAAGCACTGTATACATACTAAGACTAATGATTGGCAAGATTACTCAGTTATATTACTGTTTATGATCATAAACAATGGAGATTGATCATAAACAATGAAAGGCTTCAATTATATTTCAATGAAGCACACCCCTGATGTTCCAATATGTCCCTTAGTTGATAACTGTTTTTTCAACTACTATAATGTAAGTGTTATGCATAACTGCAGTATGGATTTCAGGCGACATTGATGCGTTGCATCAACTTTCTCTTGTACCATACATATATCGTTTTAACTCGAATTATTTCCTGGAATGGATCTCTCTTTGCTTTGGAAAAACAGTGTTACAGCAGTTCTCATTGTTCATATCCATGATCAATCTGATCTGCTGCTACGCTGTTTTCTTGGTAGGATTTGTTATCAATGGCTCACTTTCCACGATACAAAAAAAACCACTAATGATTTAGGAAGCTGACAGTACATACATTCATTCAGTACATGAGACGTCCCGCGAGAAAACCAACATTGTGGACTCTGCGTAAAGTATCGACCGGATCTGCCTAAGCATGCCGCGCAGGCCTACCCGGACAGACACTTTTCGCCTCCTGTGGAGTGTCTATTTCAGGAATCATTAATCTATACCTCTATTCCCCTGAGACGGAATGTCTCGGCCGGGATTAGCCTGCGCGGACCTTGCAAGCTGATCTGGTCGATACACTACGCAGAGGCCATAAAATGCAGCTGAGGCGATAGACATCTGCGTAATGTATCGACCAGATCAGCCTGCGCTGTCCGCGCAGACTGATCCGGCCGACACATTCCGTCTTAGGGGGATAGAGTAGCTATTCCTGAAACAGAAAATCCGCAGGAGGCGAAAAGTGTATATCAGGATGGGCCTGCGCGGCATGCTTAGGCTGATCCGGGTCGATACTTTACGCAGAGTCCACAATGTTGATTTTCTCGCGGGACGGATCATAATATATCAAGGGATCACTCGAAAACGTGGACAACTCGACAATTATGTCTGGTTCCTGTTTTTGGCTTCTGAACAATGATTTGGGCAGCTTCAGGCGAGCTTTGAAGACAACGCGACGTATATGTGTGTCCAACCGACGCCGTGGTCGAATGGTAAGCCTCGGGGATGTTCAACCGGGCATCCCGGGTTCGATCCCCAGTCGCGGTGTGGCGGTCATGGTGGAGTGCCCTTGGACAAGGCACATTTCCTAGCCTAGTACTGGTTTGTTTACCCAGGGGTTATGAATAATTTACCTGTCGTCGTGATATAACTGAAATAATGTTGAAAAGGGCGTAAAACCCAAATAAAACAAACACTTATATGTGTCCATATGTTGTTAATTGATTTCTCATCCATTTGAATTAAGTTGATGTGTTACCGGGTAGACTAACCCAACAACCATAATGTGTTTGTCAAAATCAACTAAGCAAAATTGTACTACAATCGGTACTGCTTTGAAACGATTGAAATTGTTTTGGTTGTTTGAAGATGTTGATTTGTTGTAGGCCGTTTTTAACATGATTCCAGTTATATCACGGCGACGGTTCACTTATTTATGATTCCTGGGTAAACAAACCAGTACTAGGCTAGGAAATGTGCCTTTGCCAAAGAGCTCTCCAACGTGACCACAGCCCGGCGACCGGGGATCGAACCCGGGACACCGGTTCCAAATCCCCGACGCTAAGCAGTCGGCCGCAGCAGATTCCTGTCAAAAAAAAAAAAAAAAATAGTTCTAAAATAGGTACTGCTTTGAAACGATTGAAATTGTTTTTTGTTGCTTGAAGATGTTGACCCGCAAATTATGATAAAAGCCACATTTACCCTTTTCCTCATACGACAAATCTGCAGCAGACGACTTTGAACATATTTTGTCAAAAAATAGAATATCTCTATAATTGAATGGATAACCTATGACTAAAAGTGGAAAACATTGTGGCAAAAGGAGAAATTGCTCGTTTTGAGCAATTTCTTCTTTTGTCACTATGTTTTCAAAAAGCCGTCTGCTGCAGAGGCGTCAGAAAGTGTCTATATGAGGGAAAGGGTTAATAGTAGTCTGTTTT
This sequence comes from Serripes groenlandicus, assembly GCA_031761405.1. NCBI lineage: Eukaryota > Metazoa > Mollusca > Bivalvia > Cardiida > Cardiidae > Serripes > Serripes groenlandicus. Next base: position 731,833 of record JASEVX010000037.1, read on the forward strand.
GAACATATGTAAAGATATACATATCTCGACAATAATAGTTTACTTTTGTACAGAGTCCGAAAACATTGTAGATAACGAAAAATTGCTCACCTTGAGCATTTTCGACTTTCTCCAGAAACGTTTTCACAATAATAATTGATTGTAATGTGTCAAATACCGTCTGCACAGACAAGTAGTTAACGCTTTCCCACATACAACACATCGGCAGCCGACGACTTTGAAAACATCTAGGTCAAATTACGCTAAATACATCCGCGGACCCTTTGATCTACACTACAGAAGTCCCTAAATAAACCTTTGTTTGCGTAGAAATGAGTGTATACCATCACCAGTATGTATTGAATATTTGACAATGAGTTTAAATGCATTGCGAATGTGTATAGGATGCACTGGAAATGATTGATTTGATGACTTTTATTTTTTTGACCTTGTCTGAAAGTGAAAGTAGAGAATGCTAAACACCGGTTTGTCCGGGACCTTTTTTGTCGTAAATGACGGTTACCATTTTCGCCTGGTGAGTTCTTTCTTGCATAATACATGACCCCACATTTTCTTTGGATTGTTTTAAAGCTAAGAGGTAACTCTTTTCAATGATATATGGTGTTCTCTATGGGAAATGCTTAGAAAGTGTGACAATTGATGACTGAAGTTGGTCGATTTACATGGAAACAAAGAAGGAATTTATTTAGTGTATTGTGACCTCTAGGAACATATGCAGAACATAGATCTCTATTAATGAAGGTTTAGTTACTGAATAAGTTGAAAACATTGTCGCAATTGGATAAATTGCTTGTTTTGAGCAATTTCTCATGTTGTCACAATGTTCTTGGGTCAGATAAGGGTTAAAACTGGAACGCGTCAGGATATCCAGCAAACTAACCGTATTTTGATACCAGCGATACCCATTTCGTAAACACCATATCACATGACAATAAAATATGCTAATACAACGTTTCTCATATTTAAAGCCGTATTTATTTCCACTGTGTTGATATAAAAGAATTACTTGAACATCTCGCTGTGTTCTGACTGTTTTGTAAAAAAGATATTTTGGGCCACGCCATTCCAATAATGGACGTTGTTTTGTCAAACTAATTGCTTCATATCAACTAACCACAACGTAATTATTACACGTAAATATGAGCGGTGCTCCATGAAAACCAACCTTAACGTAAAATTTACAGTATACTGCTTAATGTTTCTTCTATGACAGATTGGCGAACAGTGCAGAACAGATCAGAAAAATAGGTGTTTGCATCGGCTTACATGACCTAATCTTAAGGAAGCTACATCCCTGAATTTCATATTTATAAACGAGACTGTGTCCATGCGCAACCTCACAAGGGTCTACACTGGACGCAGATGCATTGGGACACCAACTCGCTAGAAGTGGCTCATATAAATAATATCATGTTACTAGCAATAGGCAACGGCTACAGTTCCAAGTAATTCTCTTAATGACTACTGTGTGCTGTAATCTACCCGGTTTAAACTAATCTGTCACCTATTGTATGCTTAACCCTTTCCCTCATATAGACGCTTTCTGACGCCTCTGCAGCAGACGGCTTTTTGAAAACATAGTGACGAAAGAAGAAATTGCACAGAACGTGCAATTTCACCTTTTGCCACAATGTTTTCCACTTTTTGTCATAGGTTGTCCATTCAATTATGGAGATTTTCTATGTTTTGAAACAATACGTTCAAAGTAGTCTGCTGCATAATTGTCGTATGAGGGAAAGGGTTAATAAATACTCACTAGCACACGCACTTTGACGCATCTGCAACAGACGAGTCCTGAAACAATGCTTTCAACTTTATTCAATGATTACGTTTTCATGTATGTATCTAGATTTTCCAAGATGATTTCAAAGTCTTCTGCTGCAGTTTTGTTATATATCGGATATGGGTTAATATATCTTGTATGAGAGGAATAGTAAAAAATCGTGTCTGATTTGGACGATTATGTTTCTCTATTATGTTTGGGCACTCGTCCTTGTTTGACTAATCTAGTTTTAATCCCTTCAATGTTGATTTAAAAACATAAATAATAGACTCGTCCATTTTTCATTTTGGACGAGTTTATAGTCAATTATAGGAGTATCAGGACGTTCCGTTGAGCAACCAGTAGCATATAACCTAATTGGGTACTCACACTGATAAACGCTTTTCCTTATACAGCCGACCTTTGAAAACACTCCGAAAAGAAAAGTTATTGAAATACTGCCGGCTGTACCTATACAAGTTATCAAGAAGCAGGATTCCAGTAGCAGGTATAATACCATTGACCCTTTCCCACTATAAGATGACTTTTGAAAACATTAAGGTAAAAGGAGAAATTATTCATGATAAGCCGTTTCACCTTTTGGCGCAAAGTTTTAAACTTCTTTCGATAATAATATTCAGATTTCTAAAGAGTTTACGTATTTGTCCCTTGATGTTTTCTAAAGTCTGCTGCAAATTTATTTTATGTGTTCAGACGGCGCGGATGCAACGGACGGCCGGCCTGGCTCTATGGTAGTGGCATAGACTTCACACATTCTGTACCAGTTTTGAACGGGTCGCAACACATGATTAACCCTTTCCCTCATATAGATGCTTTCTGACGCCTCTGCAGCAGACGGCTTTTTGAGAACATAGTGACAAAAGAAGAAATTGCTCAAAACGAGCAATTTCTCCTTTTGCCACAATGTTTTTCACTTTTAGTCATAGGTTATCCATTCAATTATAGAGATTTTCTATTTTTTTGACAAAATATGTTCAAAGTCGTCTGCTGCAGAATTGTCGTTTGAGGGAAAGGGAACTGCACGATACTTGTATAGTAGGCTATATAATGCTGATCTATTGGCCTGACTCTATACTGTTGGCACATGCTTCACAGAATTCGTTCCAGCAGTCAAAGGTTTAACCCTTTCCCACCTAGAGGAAGCTTAACGCATCTGCAGCAGACGACTTTTGAAAACATCATGACAAAACGAGCAATTTCTTCTTTTGCCACAATGTTTTCAACTTCTTTTCAGTAATTATATCTACAATTAAAGAGATTTTCTAGGTAACGTCGTGAAATAACTAAAAATTATTGAAAGCGGCGTAAAACACCATGCAAGAAAACAAACTAAACGTCAAAAGCGTGATGGTATAACTTGTTTTACTTATAAAATACATACAGATAAATTCATAAATCATTACAATATGTTTACAAAGTTATAACAACAACAAAATGAAATTATACACACCGACCAGACTCCAAATCTATGAATGTGTTTTCTCGATGCTCAGAACTTATACTCGAGTATCTGATTGGAGAAAAACTAATTCACTCTCAAAATTCAAAAAATGGAAGTCTTATTTGGAGCTAAGAGTTCATTTCTGAACACAGAGAACGTTTTCAGAGTTATAAAGTTTCGGCGCCATTTCATCTCATTTAGAAATGAATACACAGGTTTTGTCTGAGTTTATCCGCCAGTGCGTTCAGTAAAGTTTACGTACGCTTACAATACCGATTCCACCAATCATATTGCAGCTTCTTTTCAGAGACTACAACGTTGATTGGTCGAATTCTTCTGTAAGCAAATGGGGCATTTAAGTGAATAAAGGTGCACATTCAACCAATTACAGTATACGATTCTAATTGATATCATTTGAAGAACATGATGTACACATCCCTTGATCAAATTAAACCAATTACAGTGTACGATCATAATTGATATCATTTGAAGAACATGATGTACACATCCTTGATCAAATTCAACCAATTACAGTGTACGATCATAATTGATATCATTTGAAGAACATGATGTACACTTTTCTTGATCAAATTCAACCAATTACAGTGTACGATTCTAATTGAAACCATTTGAAGAATATGATGTACACATCCCTTGATCAAATTCAACCAATTACAGTGTACGATCATAATTGATATCATTTGAAGAACATGATGTACACTTTTCTTGATCAAATTCAACCAATTACAGTGTACGATCATAATTGATATCATTTGAAGAACATGATGTACACTTTTCTTGATCAAATTCAACCAATTACAGTGTACGGTCATAATTGATATCATTTGAAGAACATGATGTACACATCCCTTGATCAAATTCAACCAATTACAGTGAACGATTCTAATTGAAACCATTTGAAGAATATGATGTACACATCCCTTGATCAAATTCAACCAATTACAGTGTACGATCATAATTGATATCATTTGAAGAACATGATGTACACTTTTCTTGATCAAATTCAACCAATTACCTTTTACGATTCTAATTGAATCTTTTTGAAGAACATGATGTTCTCATTCCTAAATCGAAACTACGATTTTAAGAAGAATTTTAACAATAATTTATTGTGGTTGAAGTTCACATTTAGCATTATAAGCAACGACACCATTTTCAATGTTAATTTCATAAATGCTATACTGACAGGCATACTGACAGGCATAGTGACAGGCAGAACTCAGCAAAATAAAACATTTGCAGACTGAAGAATAATCGACATATTTAGTAAACAAAATAATAAACACGCGTTTAGGACAACGCTTAAATCTGGTACAAAATGTAAAATCAAAATATGTCCCACGAAGTTGAAAGTCCATTGCCTATCATCTGAAGGACAAACAGCGGACTCGCGATATCTCGAACATGTGATAATCCGAACATGTGATAATCCGAACATGTGATAATCGAACATGTGATAATCCGAACATGAGATAACTCGAACATGTGATAATCCGAACATGTGAAAATCCGAATTTATCCTTTAACTCGAACTAATTCCAGATCTGTCTTTTTAAAAAACCGCTTAGCAGCAGTTCTGATTGATCACATGACAGAGCAATTGCTATTTTCTTGCTAAGTTCGATGTTCGAAAAAATGAGTTGATCACGTTCTAATCATCTGTTGAATCTCAATACTCCACCATGATGCATGTTACAATACATTCAACATTCAAACGAATACAGATTTTATTGACGTTGTTTATCCTCGCACTCGGCATTACTGCCATTTGGCGAGCAGAGAGTAGAGTCCACCCATTTGCAGGGACTATTAAATTACGTGTGTACAATTAATATGCGATACAAGTATGTTTGAGATACTTTGGGTAAACGGTAAACTCGCAATTTCTGGACCACAGAAACGTTTTTTCTAATATATTTTATTAAATATAAGACAATAATGGCTTATTCGACTGATAAAATTATTGATGCATGTTTCGTTGATTTATTTTTAATTTCAAGATGAAATCTAATACTTCTTTAATTCTATAGATTTTACCAAAGAGATAAAGATTTAGATTTAGATTTAGATTAAATAACAAATTTCTGTCAATTTCGATTAAAACACAAATCTCCCATACAATAATACATATGAAATATATAGATTTGTATAAAATATGGTAATATAGTACAATATATATATTGGAATTTGAATCAAGCAATGAGGTATGTAATTCCTGAAACTTTTTGGGGTTCTGACTCTAGCCAGTCTATGCATCTGCAATCATTCGCCTGGAAATATAAAAAAAGAGAAGATAATTGAATGGTAAAGATACAATCTCGCCATAACACAATGTGTCAACCGCAGAATTTAGATATATACTCGTATTTTTATTAAACAAATGCATGGTTTATATTCATGTTACGCTGAAATAAAATTGTTTACGCAAAACGAACAAGCAATTAGAGACGATTAATCTAAAACTATCGAATTCTGAGACCGTTCACAGTGCTATCTTATTCTAAACATACGCTTCTGATTGGTCAATCCCGAGAATGGATTTGTATCTGAACACAGTAAATGTGTATAGCTATAAGTCACCAACAATACAAAAGTCATGAATAATTCCGTTATTTACAAAAATGTAAATATATGTAAATAAAGTCATGTATGCAGCTTGTATCACATGACACTGAAAATGACAAATAGTAATTGAAAGTATTTAGACCACCGGCCCATGATACAAATTATTCGATCTAATTAATATTATTATGCTGAGAATGGTATCCTTGCGAATTTGATGAAATATGATTTTGGAGGCGCTTGTATAACAGATGAATAGAAATACATTTCTTATTTCATCCTACTTTTGGCAATGACGTAAACATGAAATTCACATTCAACAATAGTTTTGTTTAAATTTTTAAAAACAATACATGCATAGTCTTTGTTCACGATCAATATTATTGTGGCGACCAGTCTCGATGCGAAAATTGGGGTCCGAGCAACGACATAAATATAGAATATATATAAATATAAGTAAATGTAACCCCATTAGTTTTACACTCATGTTACTTTAAATAATGAATATAAGTAAATGTAACCCCATTAGTTTTACACTTATATAACTTTAAATAATGAATAATAAACATAAGTAAATGTAACCCCATTAGTTTTACACTTATGTAACTTTAAATAATGAATATAAGTAAATGTAACCCCATTAGTTTTACATTCATGTAACTTTATATAATGAATAATAAACATAAGTAAATGTAACCCCATTAGTTTTACACTCATGTAACTTTAAATAATGAATATAAGTAAATGTGACCCCCATTAGTTTTACACTCAGGTAACTTTAAATAATGAATATAAGTAAATGTAACCCCCATTAGTTTAACACTCATGTTACTTTAAATAATGAATATAAGTAAATGTAACCCCCATTAGTTTTACACTCATGTAACTTTAAATAATGAATAATCTGAGAGTCACGAAGACCATATGTGTCAACCACCTCGGTGATGTAGTCGTAGATCGTCCGCTTCAAGTTCGGGAGGTCGCGGGTTCGATCCCCGGTCGGGTCAGACAAATGAACTTAAAAATTGGTATAAATTGCTGTCCTTCTTGGTGCTCAGGATTTAAGGATTAGCATTACGACTGACTGGCTGGTGTCATAATAGGTGGAGCAGTAGAACTGGTAACGCCGTGATAAAACTGAATAATTGTTGAAAGCGGCGTTAAACACCAAACAATCAATGAAGCCTAATCGCGGCTCATATAGTTTTCACTCACTCATGATCATCGTTACCAGTATCATTCATCTCTGACACATGTGCTGCGTTGTATGGATAACCCTGGTCCTCTACTATAAAGAACATGTCGTCATCGAATTGTTTCGAGCCTTGAACGTTATCTAAACATGGCATTCGGAGAAGGAACCCTGTGAAATAGAAACACAAGAATTTATCAATTACGAAAAATGTATTATTAATCAAACTATCTATATCTACGTTATCTTTCGACAGTTAATATATTTATTGACTACAATAAATTGATTAATTGACTGCAAACACATGATTAATTGGCAACAATAAATTGAATAATTGACTTCATTAAATTGATTAATTGACTACAATATATTGACAGACAAACTGCGGTACCTGCAATAATTGACTACAAAATATTCATTGAGAGATTACCCTGAAATTTACTGCTTGACTACAAAAAAAATGTATTCAATAATTGACTCCGCTATATTCATTGAGAGACTTCCATAAATTCCTTATTTGACTACATACTATTTATTGAGAGACTTCCATAAATTCCTTAATTGACTACATAATATTCATTGAGAGACTTCCATAAATTCCTTAATTGACTACATAATATTCATTGAGAGACATCAATAAATTACTTTATTGACTACATAACATTCATTGAGAGACTTCAATAAATTCCTTAATTGACTACATACTATTAATTGAGAGACTTGAGAGACTTCAATTAATTCCTTAATTGACTACATAATATTCATTGAGAGACTTCAATTAATTCCTTAATTGACTTACCTAATATTCATTGAGAGACATCAATAAATTACTTAATTGACTACATAATATTCATTGAGAGACTTGAGAGACTTCAATTAATTCCTTAATTGACTACATAATATTCATTGAGAGACTTGAGAGACTTCAATTAATTCCTTAATTGACTACATAATATTCATTGAGAGACTTCAATTAATTCCTTAATTGACTACAGTATATTCATTGAGAGACTACATAACAGTTAATAGTTGCCTACACTGCTATAGTATATTCATGGTGAGACTATAAATAATTGATTAAATAACTACAATAAATTCAATAGTTGCATATAATACATATAATACTTGACATTGTATTGACAGACTGCAGTAATTTAGACTTATACTTCCATAAAAAAAAAATATACTGACATCAATGAAGTCATTTTAAAATTCTATGAAAACCGACATTAACCGCTTGTGCATCCATGTTAAAAGATCGAAACGAATTATGCTTTACCTACGTTTTCTGAAATCTTATTTAACTAATAAGTGAACATTGCAAAATCAGATTAGACTGCACGGATGCGCCGACTGATCTGGGTCTACACTGGTCGCAACTGCCTAACGGTTGGTTTTCGTTGAGCGCGGCTACAACGGTCTACATTTTATTATTTTATTATCATTAAACACGATTACCTGTGGCAAGCCCTCCAACAATGGCAACTAGTATGGTGACCAACAGGCCCAGCATCTGGTAGCCTGCCTGGGTCACGCTTGATCGCCCGATACTCGGGACTATAACCGAGGCGTTACTCTGTGCTGTGATAAACTCCGTGGAATTCTCCATGGGGACCATTAATGGGAAGATTTCGTACAGACTGAAATAGAACAGAGTCTCATTCAAACATTCTACTCTAGGACAAATCTGCAGCAGACGACTTTGAAATAAACTATATATCAGGCAAAAATATGGAAAACCTCTATTGATAAAAGATTAATATTAAATAGAGTTGAAAATATTCTGGTAAAAGTAGAAATTGCTAATTATAAGCATTTTTTCCCCACACTGTTTTCATAAAACGTCTACTTCAAAACGTGTGAAAAAGGCTATTGCTGCAAATCCGCGTTGGGCGAACATAACGGTGCATACGTACATGATGTATGGGCGGTGAGTGAAGGCTTTGTGAAAACCGTACGGCTGTAAGTACTCGCCTGGGCCTCAACGTTTGTAAGTACTCGCCTGGCCCCCAATGTCTGTAAGTACTCGCCTCGGCCTCAACGTCTGTAAGTACTCGCCTGGGTCTCAACGTCTGTAAGTACTCGCCTGGGTCTCAACGTCTGTAAGTACTCGCCTGGGTCTCAACGTCTGTAAGTACTCGCCTGGGCCTCAACGTCTGTAAGTACTCGCCTGGGCCTCAACGTCTGTAAGTACTCGCCTGGGTCTCAACGTCTGTAAGTACTCGCCTGGGCCTCAACGTCTGTAAGTACTCGCCTGGGCCTCAACGTCTGTAAGTACTCGCCTGGGTCTCGACGTCTGTAAGTACTCGCCTGGGTCTCAACGTCTGTAAGTACTCGTCTGGGCCTCAACGTCTGTAAGTACTCGCCTGGGCCTCAACGTCTGTAAGTATTCGCCTGGGCCTCAACGTCTGTAAGTACTCGCCTGGGTCTCAACGTCTGTAAGTACTCGCCTGGGCCTCAACGTATGTAAGTACTCGCCTGGGTCTCAACGTCTGTAAGTACTCGCCTGGGTCTCAACGTCTGTAAGTACTACTCGCCTGGGCCTCAACGTCTGTAAGTACTCGCCTGGGCCTCAACGTCTGTAAGTACTCGCCTGGGCCTCAACGTCTGTAAGTACTCGCCTCGGCCTCAACGTCTGTAAGTACTCGCCTGGGTCTCAACGTCTGTAAGTACTCGCCTGGGTCTCAACGTCTGTAAGTACTCGCCTGGGCCTCAACGTCTGTAAGTACTCGCCTGGGCCTCAACGTCTGTAAGTACTCGCCTGGGTCTCGACGTCTGTAAGTACTCGCCTGGGTCTCAACGTCTGTAAGTACTCGTCTGGGCCCCAACGTCTGTAAGTACTCGCCTGGGCCTCAACGTCTGTAAGTACTCGCCTGGGCCTCAACGTCTGTAAGTACTCGCCTGGGTCTCAACGTCTGTAAGTACTCGCCTGGGTCTCAACGTTTGTAAGTACCCGCCTGGGCCTCATCGTCTGTAAGTACTCGTCTGGGCCTCAACGTCTGTAAGTACTCGCCTGGGCCTCAACGTCTGTAAGTACTCGCCTGGGCCTCAACGTCTGTAAGTACTCGCCTGGGTCTCAACGTCTGTAAGTACTCGCCTGGGTCTCAACGTTTGTAAGTATCCGCCTGGGCCTCATCGTCTGTAAGTACTCGCCTGGGTCTCAACGTCTCAGGCAAGTACTCGCCTGGGCCTCAACGTCTGTAAGTACTCGCCTGGGCCTCAACATTCGCACTTGTATACCCCGGACATGATATTCTGGCAGATCGATTGTTGATCAACAAATTACTTGTTTAAGTACTCTACTCTTACGATTTACAAACAACTTACTGACGACAATACCAATCTCCCACAAACGACACACATGTGCTAAAGCCTCAGTCGAAAGGGATGAACAATTACTTCATGCAAACTTAATGTGTTATATCGACATTTTAGTATTTTGAGAAAACCCGCTTCTACAAATAACAGACTTTAATGTGCTATGTTAAGAACATTACGGTGTGTTATTTAAAAAAAAGGCTATTATTATTTCCACGCGGCGTCAGTATGGGATAGGTTTTAATTTTGTACCGTGGGGTGACGTAATTGAAAAGGGAGCAACCAACATTATTATTGTTAAGAAAAACACGATTATATGTTTAAAAAAACCAACAACCTTTATGAATAAATAAATTGTATAAAATGATTTTAGAAACAGCAAGATACAAAATACGTATATATATGTCTTCTACCGTTATTACAAAACTTTAGACACATGTAATGGGTATTTAATAACATTCCTAGGCTACGCATTTTTTACAGTTTGGTTAACGACCCCATTCATCAAAGCTCAGAAAAAAGTTACTGGCGCTGTTTTTGCCTATTTTCAATATTGAGATTTGTAAATAAATGGGTAATCTTTAAAAATTCAATGATGATTAATTTAATTACGACATATTACAGTTTAATTCTAGAAACTGTTAAAACAACGTTAACCCAACTATGCAATAGGCATGGCCGTAACGTGACCTGTTCTATTATTTGTAAATGCAGCATGTCATCGCTTGGCGATTTTGGTCATCCTTATTTAATAGACGACAAGGTGTCATCGGTTCCCATAGAGTAATTAAGTTGTCTCTGCTTCTTTCCGTTATGAAAACTTCGCTGTTCTAACGATTTCATCCGATTTTTAAAATTCATTGGATTCGCACCCGGTTTTTCATGTTTCGTTCGAGATGATCGATTCGTACCAACTGGTTTTCGCTCTTTGCTCTTTGGGAACTGACTTGACCATTTTGTTTATTTTTCAGTTTTCTTCTGGCATGTTCAAAACGATTACACTGACATGACAAACAAACATGATCTTTAATTTACTTAGTATTTTTTGTTTATATACTCCCGTTTTGCTATCATACTTCTGTTAAACTGGAAGGAGAATAGACATCCCCCTCTCCTCCCAAAGCTTGTGTCACACTTAACTTATAACTAGAGGCAATAAACCTTAATATATGCTAATATTTAAGCACCTATGTTTTTTTTATATCTAATTGATCTAGTTAGAGGATTTAAAACAGTTTATTGGTAAAAAAACCTTGAGAAACCTCAGCTTGTATGACACATTATAGTTGCAGTGAATGTTAAGCAAACAGTAAACCAAATGGTTTCAGGACTTAAATTGTCATTTCACGACTAAACTTCACATCCTGAATATCACATAGATCGTAGCATATACAACGTTTAATCCCTACGTCAATATTGTCCCTTTCGGTTCTTGGTAACCTTTTTTTTTTATATAGGCTATGGTAGCCAGGTGAGCAATAAAGGCACATATTGGCCTTCTTGTTTAAAATAAAGGGACATTTGGCCTTCTTGTTCGAAATATTTACGTCCTGTCTGTTTGCACAGGTTATTTAAATGTATTGAACTGCATCTGCTTCCTTTAAGTCATGCTTTGCATCAAAATTCTTCTTGTAAACCTTTTACATAAATGAAAATCAAAACGTCTGTGAACACTCAGACTTTTTATAACATCAGGGTATATTACACGCATTTCAAACATGTTAATTACCTTTCTCCCCAAGTGCCAGCAGAGGCCGTGGCGGCAACTATAGCACCAATAATTCCCGCCAAAATACCTGGCATACCATGTAGATTGTTGACGCCACAAGTGTCGTGAATCCTTAGTTTGTTTGATAGGAACGGCTGGAAATGTAAATCAGTTAATTTTTATTGCTCTTTGGAAACTTTTAAACGTGAAATATTGCTAATACGAAAGGAAGCACACGTATCTTGTATTTAAATAGTCAAAAACTGTACTTCTTGGAGAATAAACAACATCTGAGATGTCCCGCGAGAAAACCAACATTATGGCCTCTGTGAAATGTATCGACCCAGTAGTCCGTGCAGACTGATTCGGGCCGTCACATTGCGTCCCGGGGGGATAGAGGTATGGAGTAATGATTCTTGAAACAGAAAATCTACAGGAGGCGAAAAGTGTTTATCCGAATAAGCCTGCGTGACATGCCTAGGCTGATCTGGGTCGATACATTACGCAGAGGCCATAATGTTGTTTTTTTCGCGAGACGGCTCATCTTATCTCGACGGTTGGCTTTCCAAATAGTATAGGGCGAGCCGCTACAGCTCAGTCGGTAATCCGGGTCGTGTCTTCGAAGCTCGACTCTGTCATTTATTATAGCGGATGATTGACGAATATGACACGGAGACAACTTTATTTATTTATATATTACTACGATTTATTGTTCGACAATAAACTATGTAGTTAACGTCAACAACATATTGTCTATTGTCTTTATCTTTATATATTAAATGGTTTGAGAATAATGGTATCTCATTTGAATATTCTTGATAAATCACAGACACTTCCATTTAAATGGACCATGGTGACCAAACACTTTTTGTACAACCCTTTAATCCAGTTCACTAGATTAAACGACAAAGCCGGGATAAATGCAATGGTATATTACAACACCAGCCTCACTTACCGTGATATACTGGTACCCGACTACTGACAGCGCTCCGGCAATACATCCCACCAACAAAGCGCCCCATGGTTGGATTGGCATGTTGGCACTGGTACCCATGGCTACACCTCCAGCGAGTGTGGCGTTCTGTATGTGGACCTGTGGAAATATATTCAATCATTGAAACACATGTTTAGATTAAAAGCAGCAGCAAAAGCATTCAATGCAATTTATAGGGAACTCCCTCAATAACCATTCTTGACCAATTTAAACCTTAATTATCGCGACCTTGTAGAAGACGAGTTTGGAAAATGTCGTGAACAAAGTAACAATTATTCAAAATACCCATATCTTTCCCCTACAATGTTTCCAACATAATTATACCTACAATGTCCAGTTATGGTATTGTCATCAGTTTAATTCGAAGTAGACGACTTAAGAGACGCTGTTGTAAGTCTTAGTGGTTTTAATGCCAGCAATAAACGCAAAATGTCAGAGGATTTGTCATGAAAAGGCAGTCTTGTTTGCTAGGGTTTTTTGTTATCGTTTCTCTCCCTACATTGTCTCTCTCATAAACCAACCTAGCCCCGTGTTGTGTGTACTCAAAATAAATGAGTCGAATATTTTGAGTACCTACAACATAGGGTCTCAATTAGATGAATTATTGTGTGTGCCTGTAACATAATATTAAGAGTCAAACTCCATCACAATTCGAGGGCTTGGTGTGAAACGGGTGTAACTAAAATTTGTATTTTTGTACCAATGTTAATAACCTCGCCATAAAGTCTTTATAAGCGTTAAATCATTTTCCTTGGTAACAATGAAAATTTAGGTGCCATTGCTCAGGGGGTTGTGTGGTGTCATGTATTATGCAAGAATGAATTCACCCCGCGAAGATGGTTACCGTCATTTTGGTTGTGAAGGCTTGTCTAGCGATATGGTCACGTGTTTTATTGATTCCCCAGCATTATTTAAAGTAACATTGGCATGTAAATCCACAAGTTTTATCCATCAGTTGTCACACATTCTTAACGTTTTACAGGTAAAACATCCTCAAGTATTGAAATACAATGGGGGGGGGGGGGGGGGGGGGGGGTCATGTATTATGCAAGAATTAATTCAACCCGCGAAGATGGTTACCGTCATTTTGAACACCATCGGGCTGGGCGAAAACTTTTTTTTCACAAACTCTACTTAAACTTTCAAACAAGGTAAAAATACTAAAATCGATAAAATCCAAACATTTCCAGTGCATCCTATACATATTAACAATACAGTTTACTGATTTCATTGTCATACATTTAATGCACTATAGTACAGGTATACACTTATTATTACGCACAAAACGGTTTTTAAGAATTATTTGGTAGATCAGCCATGCCGCGGATGTATTTGGAGTAATTTGCCCTTTAACAGTAATGTTGCTACAGTTTTCCACATACAGACGATTTCTGGCGCCTCTGCGGTAGAGGAGAGCTTGTTCATTATGTTCATAATTTGCCACAATGTTTGCAATTTTATTAAGTAAGTGCTTTTTTATTTATATATAGCTTCAATTTTTGACGTATTTTCAAAGTCATCTGCTGCAGATTTGTTGTATGATGGACAGGGTTATAGATGTATCTATGATTGAATAACATATAGACGTAGAGTCAATGCTCTGTCCGGTTTCTGTGGATTCAAGCGTCCGTCTGATCAATTTCTCAATTTGCTACAATGTTTTCAAGAGTATTCAATAATAAAAGTTCCCTTTAGAGAAATGTTCCATTTGTTGTGGGTATATTTAAAAAGCCTTCTGCTGAAAATGTGTTGTATGACAGGTTTAAAAATTGTTGACATACCATGTTGAACTTTCCATGCGAGTGCACTAACTGGGATACAGCGAAAGCAATTATTGTACAGGCTGTGAGGGATAGATATGTGTTGATGACAGCCCTTTGCTGTTCGTCCCCGCTGGCAGCGCCACCATTAAAACTGGGCCAGAAGATCCACAAAAATACAGTACCTGTAAACAAGAAATATCTTTCCCATAGACAACATAACAACATAACAACATAATTAATTTGTTTCGGAACAATACATCGACCAACTTTTTAATATAAAGTCTTAGTATAGCTACTTGTCTATACACGGCCGAGCCCCGGTAGTTCAGTCGGTAGTGACGCGGGCTGTCAATCCAGGGGTTGTGAGTTCGAATCCCGGCTCGGCCAACTTTCTTTCCGACGATTGACAAAAGTCAATGCGACATGCGTCATTCGTCTTCCATCAATGGGCTAAGTCTATATGGAAAAGCAGACAGTTGCTTGGGAAGATTGTTGTGTGGAGTACTGGTGTGAGAAAACCAGGAAATGCATGAGTAGGTGAACTGGCCGCCGTGATATAACTGAGAAATTGTTAAAAACGGCGTTAAACACCAATCAATCAATCAATCAATTGTCTATACACGACAATCTTACATTATTACTGAACCCTTTTCTACATACAACAAATATGCATAAGACGACTTTGAAATCATCTAAAAAAAAATTTAAGATCTCTAAAAAGGAAAGTATCAGTAACAAAAAGAGTAGACACATTGTGGCAAGGGGAGAAATCGCTCATCGTGAGAACATTTTCAATTTGACACACAATGTTTTCAAAAGTCGTATGCTGCAGATGTGTTAGAAGGCGTCTGCAAGTTGGAACGGATTAACGGGTAACAGTCACGAGACGAAGTATAATCAAATTTCTCCTGGACAAGGCTTAACCCTTTCCCTCATACGACAATTCTGCAGCAGACGACTTTGAACTTATTTCGTCAAAACATAGAAAAATCTCCATAGTTGAATGAATAACCTATGACAAAAAGTGGAAAACATTGTGGCAAAAGGAGAAATTGCACGTTTTGTGCAATTTCTTCTTTTGTCACTATGTTTTCAAAAAGCCGTCTGCTGAAGAGGTGTCAGAAAGCGTCCTTATTAGAGAAAGGGTTAAAACTCTTTCCCATATACAGCAAATCTGCAGCAGACGACTTTGAAAACATTTAGTCGAACAATATGGAAAAAACTCTATCAATGAAAGAAGAATTAACGAATAAATATAAAAACGTTAATGCAAAATGAAAATTGCTAATTATTAGCAATTTCTCCTTTTGTTACAATATTTTTAAAAGTATGCCGGAGAGGCGTCAGAAAGCGTCTATATGTAGGAAAGGGATTAAATGTTTACCGATCATAGAGAATATATCCGAATGATACACGGATCCCTCGGATTTTGCCTCACTGTAATCGTCATTGTACAATACTCGGGCAACGGCCAGACCGAAGTAAGCTCCGAATGCGTGAATGTACATAGACTCGCCCACGTCGACAGCCTGAAATGTACAAAACATTAATTGACTCTAGGTAACGGGATGATATAAAGGCATATTAACAGAGCTCCAGATAAGGGGCGTTTTGCAGGTTCAAAAATCCTTATTTGAATCTCCAACCCTATGTTGTGGGTACTCAAAAGAATGGTCTCAGTGAGACGATTCTTTTGAGTACCCACAATATAGGGTTTGCTGTAATAATAAGAAAGAAATTGTGGTGGAAAAGAGCTGAATACCCCTCCTTATCTGGACCTCTGTATTAACAGAATACTAATGATGCTACAGGTCTAGTCTTTTGTCAAAAGATGCACATAGGACTAATGTTCACGTGGACGAACAGTGAAGACTATAGTGTGGATGCACATGCTGGTCAGGCACCTATCAGTAAATGCATTTCGAAAATAAGGATGTGTACCATTATCCTAAAGAAAGATGCATGTAGAAGCGTTGGTAAGTATATGGATGAGTTCTAGAATAGTACTTACACCTAGTTTGTCGAGGCCGATATATTCATTAACCTGGGACAGAACCACTTCAATGAGTGCCATGATCAATAACTGTAATGGACTCGTCTTTCCAAGAACGGCTCCAAATGATATCAGGACAGTGGCCGCGGCGAAATCCGCTGACAGCATCCTGCAAAATAATTTACAAAACAATCTTCATTTTATTTCACTTCAGGTTGCAAAACGTTTATGAAGTGATACCTTATACATGACAGCGTTTCTATGTTTATGCATCTTGCAAAGAGATATACACAAACATATTGATACACATTAGTGATTTAATACAATTGCATAGAACTGTTTACCTGTTTGGATTTATTTTTTTAAAGTAAATTGCTTTAACATTTATTTGCTGATACATATTCAAATCTGATATTTTGGTTTGAAGATTTTGATAAAGAGTTGCAGACATTGCGAGAACATGAGACATTGTTCATCTTGAGCGATTTTTATTTTACATACACTTTTGTCAAACGTCGAATTCTGCATAGAGTGCTGGAACTAGTCTGTATCATGGAAATGGTTAACAATTCACTAACATACACGTTTATTATCCGGATAATTCACTAACATACACGTTTATTAGAATCAAATGACTTATTAGCAGACGAACAAAACGGGATTAGGTCCAAAAGATCCTGCGAAGATCACATATTTACATTGAACAGTATAATACGTAACAAGATGAATGTTTGACGCAAAGCATAACACATAAAAAAGAAGCCGCAATATTTCGTTGCATATGAAGAAAAAAAAATGAAATACATTTAAATCCACAAACATTAGACAAATTTAATCTGTAGTTAGTAATGCAGATATTGGTATTTTAAGATTTTTAGTATTATGTGGGATATTTAACCTGGCAGGGTCTGTGTTTTAAGTGAATGAGATGAATAGAGTTAAACTGATCATGAACAGTGACATATAAGACTAATACTAAAGATAAATGGACAAGAGGTTATGATAAATTTCAATTTGTACCACAGATAATCAACTATTTGTATTGAACACAAGCCCTGTTATGATAAGTGTTCAAAATTATTGTGGTAAATGCAAATCATGATTGCTCATTATGAGCAATTTCTTCCCTTGCCAAAATGATTTCAATGATGCTTAACCTGTCAGACTTTGAAATCATCGAGTACAAAAAATAGATAATCTCTATAAATGAAAGTAAGATAAATGAAAAGCTTTTTGTGGCAAATGGAGAAAATTATCTCATAGTGAGCAATTTCACCTTTTGCCATTATGATTTCAAAAGTCGTCTGCTGCAGAGGCTCAGAAAGGGTATATACTCGTATGTGGGAAAGGGTTAAAACCGTAAATGGAGACAATTATCTCATTGTGAGCAATTTCACCTTTTTCCATTATGATTTCAAAAGTCGTCTGTTGCAGAGGCTCAGAAAGGGTATATACTCGTATCTGGGAAAGGGTTAAAACCGTAAATGGAGATTTTAAGCTTATTATGAGCAATTTCACCTTTTGCCACAATGATTTCAAAAGTCGTTTGCTGCAGAGGCTCAGAAAGGCTATATACTCGTATGTGGGAAAGGGTTAAAACCGTAAATGGAGAAAATTATCTCATAGTGAGCAATTTCACCTTTTGCCATTATGATTTCAAAAGTCGTTTGCTGCAGAGGCTCAGAAAGGCTATATACTCGTATGTGGGAAAGGGTTAAAACCGTAAATGGAGACAATTATCTCATTGTGAGCAATTTCACCTTTTTCCATTATGATTTCAAAAGTCGTCTGTTGCAGAGGCTCAGAAAGGGTATATACTCGTATCTGGGAAAGGGTTAAAATCGTTAATGGAGAAAATTAGGCTCATTATGAACAATTTCACCTTTTGCCACAATGATTTCAAAAGTCGTTTGTTGCAGATGCACAGTAAGGGTATATACTCGTATGTGGGAAAGGGTTAACATCGTTAATGGAGAAAATTAGGCTCATTATGAACAATTTCACCTTTTGTCACAATGATTTCAAAAGTTGTCTGTTGCAGAGGCTCAGTAAGGGTATATTTGTGGAAAAGGGTTAAAACCGTAAATGTAGAAAGTTAAGGCAATACATACTTCGTCGTAACCTGATTCAGTGTTATTTTAAATTGTTATTGGAGAGAGTTTCCTGTAGAGATATCAAGACCCAAAACATTGAATGGGTATTCAAATATGAAAGGTAAAGGTGTTATAAATTTACAACACGAGTATATTGCAAAAACACTACTTTCTTATTGTTTCACCAAAATGTCGAACGAGCAAAGGTCCTTTTTTCGTTCCCGAATGAAGCAGATAAGGAAAAGAGCAGATAACCATAGTATATGTCGCCATCATATAACTAAAACTAGAGATTGCTTTTTTGAAAAAGCGCTTGTCTCCACATTTGTGTAGTGAGGAAAAGAAATGATGGAGATGAATTTTGTAGTTTTGGACTGGAGATGAAGGAACAGTGACAATCCTCAGTTATTGAGCGGAAACCATTTTTCAGCTGAAGGTTATCATGACCTTGGCCTTTGACCTAGTGACCTCAAAATCAATAGGGGTCATTTGCTGGTGGTGACCAACCTGCACACCAAGTATGAAGTTCCTGGGCCCAAGCAATCTTCAGTTATTGAGCGGAAACCATTTTTCAGCCCAAGGTCACCGCGACCTTGACCTTTGACCTACTGACATCAAAATCAATAGGGGTCATCTACAGGTTAGGACCAACCTGCACACCAAGTATGAAGTTCCTGGGCATAAGCGTTCTTGAGTAAAAAACATTTTTCATGACCTTGACCTTTGACCTCAAAATCAATAAGGGTCATCTACTGGTTAGGACCAACCTGCACACCACGTATGAAGTTCCTCGACATAAGCATTCTATAGTTATTGAGCGGAAACCATTTTTCAGCTGAAGGTTACCATGACCTTGACTTTTGACCTAGTAACCTCAAAATCAATAGGGGCCATCTGGTGGTGGTGTGACCAACCTACACACCAAGTATTAACCTCCATGGCCAAAGCATTCTACAGTTATTAAACCAAAACAATTTTTCAGCTCATTGTCACTGACCTTTCAGCGCAAGGTCACTGTGACCTTGACTTTGACCTCAGACTCAAACAAAATCAATAGGGGTCTTCTACTGGGCATGGCCAACCTGCATACCAAGTATGGAGTTCCGCGGCCCAAGCGTTCTTCAGTTATTGAGCGGAAACCATGTTTTACCTCACAAGGTCACCATGACCTTGACCTTTGACCTTCTGACATCAAAATCAATAGGGGTCAGCTACTGGTGAGGACCAACCGGCACACAAAGTATGAAGTTCCTACGCCCAATCGTTCTTCAGTTATTGAGCGGAAACAAGTGTGACAGACGGAAGGACGGAAGGACGGACAAGGACATGTATGGGGGAGACATAATACTGTTGGCAACGGGGCAACACTATGTATGACACCCCGCACAAGGAAGTCAAATGTGAACAGTGTAGATCTTGGCACAACTGTGAGGATGCACAGGCTGATCTTGATATATACGCTTTACAAAAGCCAACTTTTACCTTTCCCCATGCACGGGCTCAATTTAATGTAGACTACTTACTCTCCGAGATGTATGGGGAATTTCGCGTGTCCATGGGCGAGACTGTGTATGGTACCCCGCACAATGTACGCCCACTGTATGACGAAGGCAGCCAGCAGCAGGTTGATGGAAACAGCACTGTAGCCATACCGTTTGAGGAACGTCATCAAAAACCCGAAACCGATGAATATCATAACGTGCACATCTTGGAAATCTGAAAAATATAATAAACCAAGTCGTGTGAACGCTGCACATGTATGTTAAAGTCAATGCCGTGATTCCCAACATGCAACAGTAAAACTCTCCAAAAGACTAATCAATACATAATATACTCAGGTCTCCTAAATTCGTGAGCCTAAGCATTTAAAGAACAAGATGCCGAGGACTAAATGAATCTTTAGACATCACAAAGTGTATCAATATTCTTCCTCAGATGACAGTTTGTTAAAAGGATTCATAGAAAAGGCTGATCATATTGACGTCTTGAACTAAGGATAATCACGAAGTTAGAAAGCTTTAAGATATAAATGAACCTTAACTGTTACATTGTCAAATTAAAATTGTACGTAGGAAAATTCTTAAAAGAATGTGTGACTTAATGGCGAATTATGCTTAAGGTTGATATTCCATGTGCACAGCGCATTCATTAATGTTACCGTTAAATGGACCGTACTCGAGAGCTATGTTTACTTGATTAAACATTAGATTTTGACATTACAATTCTACCTTGAGTGGATATAGCGTGCTTTAATCATATGTGTGAGTTTCCACATATTTTGTTAGTGTGTAAGTTTATCTTTTATAATGGACAATGGGTTTTCTTCTTCAAGAGGAGAACTTGATACAGACCTAATTAAGCCTCACTTAAGACTTAATACTTTCGAGGACCCGATAAATGTGTCCTAACCAGATCTACATACGAGACGCGTCAAGCGGTTTGGTGTCTAATTGAGTCTCTATAACAGAATCATATGAGTCGGTCCACGAGAAAAACAACATTGTGGACTCTGCGTAATGTTACGACCAGGATCAGCCTTATCATGCCGCGCAGGCTAACCCGGAGAGACCCTTTTCGCCTCCTGTGGATGTTTTTGTTTCAGAAATCATTACTCTATACCTATATCCACCTAAGCCGGAATGTGTCGGCCCGGATTAGCCTACGCGGACTGCGCAGGCTGATCTGATCGATACAATACGCAGATGCCATAATGTTGGCTTTCTCATGGGAGAATATACAGGCATATCGTCGTCAATTTTATTCGGCCACACGTTTTTTTTTTCTTCGAGCGGTGAGCTTGATACAGAAAGAAGAAAGCGTCACTTAAGACTTAACCCTTTCCATCATACGACAATTCTGCAGCAGACGACTTTGAACGTATTTTGTCAAAACATAGAAAATCTCCATAATTGAATGGATAACCTATGACAAAAAGTGGAAAACATTGTGGCAAAAGGAGAAATTGCACGTTTTGTGCAATTTTTTCTTTTGTCACTATCTTTTCAAAAAGCGGTCTGCTACAGAGGCGTCATAAAGCGTCTATATGAGGGAAAGGGTTAAAAATACTTTCGAGTATCTGAGAAATGTGTCCTAACTAGATCTACTCGTACATAAAAGCCGCGTCAAACAATTTCGGGTCTTAATGCATCTGAGTATGCGCAGAGTGAAGATTCAGGCTGGCCATTGTATCGGCATGGTATCACCAGAGTATCAATGTAAATAAATACCTTTGATCATAACTTATTCATAAGCTAGAAGTGAGGCCCCCATTAAATTGACGCCAATATACCTTTATACGATTATGTGACGGAGAGACAATAAGACCCACAATCGTCATACGAGGCTCAACACTTATTAAACTAATGTTAAACGTTCAAGGACGTGGCCACCTGGCGTGAAACATTCGTAATGAGCAAAGTATATCAAATAGTATGTTTGTCCAAACTAGGGTGATATAAGTTTAAAAGTAATCCATTGTCAGATTGGCTCAACTCTTTACTGGTCAGTCTATTCGATGTCTCAACTGTTTACTGATTGGTCTGGACGTCCCTACAGTCTATTCGATGTCTCAACTGTTTACTGATCGGTCTGCACGTTCCCTCCAGTCTATTCGATGTCTCAATTGTTTACTGATTGGTCTGCACGTCCATACAGTCTATTCGATGTCTCAACTGTTTACTGATTGGTCTGCACGTCCCTACAGTCTATTCGGTCTCTCAACTGTTTACTGATTGGTCTGCACGTCCCCTACAGTCTATTCGATGTCTCAATTGTTTACTAATTGGTCTGCACGTCCCTACAGTCTTTTCGATGTCTCAATTGTTTACTGATTGGTCTGCAAATCCACTACAGTCTATCATATGTCTCAACTGTTTACTAATTGGTCTGCACATCCCCTACAGTCTATTCTATGTCTCAATTGTTTACTGATTGGTCTGCACGTCCCTACAGTATATTCGATGTCTCAATTGTTTACTGATTGGTCTGCACGTCCACTACAGTCTATTCGATGTCTCAACTGTTTACTGATTGGTCTGCACGTCCCTACAGTCTATTCGATGTCTCAACTGTTTACTGAATGGTCTGCACGCCCCCTAGAGTATACTCGATGTCTCAATTGGTTACTGATTGGTCTGCACGTCCACTACAGTCTATTCGATGTCTCAACTGTTTACTGATTGGTCTGCACGTCCCTACAGTCTATTTGATGTCTCAACTGTTTACTGAATGGTCTGCACGCCCCCTACAGTATATTCGATGTCTCAATTGTTTACTGATTGGTCTGCACGTCCCTACAGTATATTCGATGTCTCAATTGTTTACTGATTGGTCTGCACGTCCACTACAGTCTATTCGATGTCTCAACTGTTTACTGATTGGTCTGCACGTCCCTACAGTATATTCGATGTCTCAACTGTTTACTGATTGGTCTGCACGTCCCTACAGTCCATTCGATGTCACAACTGTTAACTGATTGGTCTGCACGTCCCTACAGTCTATTCGGTGTCTCAACTGTTTACTGATTGGTCTGCACGTCCCCACAGTCTATTTGATGTCTCAATTGTTCACTGATTGGTCTGCACCTCTCTACAGTATATTCGGTTTCTCAATTGATTACTGATTGGTCTGCACGTCTCTACAGTCTATTCGATGTATCAACTGTTTACTGATTGGTCTGCACGTCCCCTACAGTCTATTCGATGTCTCAACTGTTAACTGATTGGTCTGCACGTCCCCACAGTCTATTTGATGTCTCAATTGTTTACTGATTGGTCTGCACGTCCCTACAGTCTATTCGGTGTCTCAACTGTTTACTGATTGGTCTGCACGTCCCCTACAGTCTATTCGATGTCTCAATTGTTCAGTGATTGGTCTGCACGTCCCTACAGTATATTCGATGTCTCAACTATTTACTGATTGGTCTGCACGTCCCCTACAGTCTATTCGATGTCTCTATTGATCACTGATTGGTCTTCAAGTCTCTTCAGTATATTCGGTGTCTCAATTGTTTACTGATTGGTCTGCACGTCTCTACAGTATATTCGGTGTCTCAATTGTTAACTGATTGGTCTGCACGTCCCTACAGTCTATTCGATGTCTCAATTGTTAACTGATTGGTCTGCACGTCCCTACAGTCTATTCGGTGTCTCAATTGTTAACTTATTAGTCTGCACTTCCCTACAGTCTATTCGATGTCTCAATTGTTAACTGATTGGTCTGCACGTCCCTACAGTCTATTCGATGTCTCAACTGTTTACTGATTGGTCTGCACGTCCCTACAGTCTATTCGGTGTCTCAATTGTTAACTGATTGGTCTGCACGTCCCTACAGTCTATTCGGTGTCTCAATTGTTAACTGATTGGTCTGCACGTCCCTACAGTCTATTCGTTGTCTCAATTGTTAACTGATTGGTCTGCACATCCCCTACAGTATATTCGATGTCTCAATTGTTCACTGATTGGTCTACGCGTCCCTACAGTCTATTCGATATCTCAATTGTTTAGTGATTGGTCTGCACGTCCCTACAGTCTATTCGGTCTCTCAACTGTTTACTGATTGGTCTGCACGTCCCCTACAGTCTATTCGATGTCTCAATTGTTTACTGATTGGTCTGCACGTCCCTACAGTCTTTTCGATGTCTCAATTGTTTACTGATTGGTCTGCAAATCCACTACAGTCTATCATATGTCTCAACTGTTTACTTATTGGTCTGCACATCCCCTACAGTCTATTCGATGTATCAATTGTTTACTGATTGGTCTGCACGTCCCTACAGTATATTCGATGTCTCAATTGTTTACTGATTGGTCTGCACGTCCACTACAGTCTATTCGATGTCTCAACTGTTTACTGATTGGTCTGCACGTCCCTACAGTCTATTCGATGTCTCAACTGTTTACTGAATTGTATGCACGCCCCCTACAGTATATTCGATGTCTCAATTGTTTACTGATTGGTCTGCACGTCCACTAAAGTCTATTCGATGTCTCAACTGTTTACTGATTGGTCTGCATGTCCCTACAGTATATTCGATGTCTCAACTGTTTACTGAATGGTCTGCACGCCCCCTACAGTATATTCGATGTCTCAATTGTTTACTGATTGGTCTGCACGTCCCTACAGTATATTCGATGTCTCAATTGTTTGAAATTATTATTGTGGCAAAAGGAGAAATTTCTCATTAATAACAATAATTCATTTTGCCACACTCTTTTCAAATGTCGAGTGATGCAGGCGTACCAAAATTAGTCAGTGTGTGGAAATGGGTATTGAATGTCAATGTCGATGCTACAAACTTATCCAGTTTACGATAGGTTATTCTGACTGATCAAGTGAACGTACTTGACGAAAATAGTGAACATATATAGACGGAAGAAAGATTTTTGCTATACAAAATCTAGAATACAATTTGGACTATCTATGATTATGCTTGTTGCAGGCATTCAGTACTGGCAAGGGACGTAGATAAGAGGGATAGGTAACTAAACTGTATACTAAAATATCACCCGTGCCCAACATTTGTAGCAAGTAAAACTAAAAAACTATTCAAGATATGAAAATAAAAAATAAAAATTCTGGAAGTTTAAACATTCTTCTTTTAAACCAGTCAGTGTTCAAAATACAAAGACATTCGAGTTGTTCATTGTATCTCTAACTTAAGTTGAAATGTTAAGCTTTCGGAAGTTTTATTTGCTACAATCTATGTCCCTGGTACTGGCACTAGAAACGTATGTTGTTCGTAGTTATATTTCTTTGAAATATGCTTAAAATATCAATAGAATAACACAAAAGAAATCAGGCTTCAAAACTATAAAAGTTTACGCTGTACTTCGAATGTGTTCAAGTATCTGATTAGACAGAAACAAAGTCATTTTCGAAATTTACTAATCAGAAGTCTTATCTGGAGCATGTTTTTTTTTTAATCTCTGAGTACAAAGAACGTTTTAAGAGTTTTACAGTTTCGGCACCCGATCTTTGCGTTTGTTTGTTTTATATATATACTATATTAAGACTTAATTATAATTCTAGTGCCATTTGCATTAATTGGTATTTAGTGGCATAAGAGTTGACCATAGCGGGCAGACACATTCCGTCTCAGGGGGATGGAGGTATTAAGTAATGATTCATTAAACAGTAAATCCACAGGCGGCGAAAAGTGTCGGCCCGGACTAGCCTGCGCGGCATGCTAAGGCTGATCCGGGTCGATACTTTACGTAATGTTGGTTTTCTCGCGGGACGGCTCAATTATATAAATACAGTAGCTCCGCAAAAGGAGTCAAGAAATCACCTCAAGTTATCGACGTATTCGAGTGATCACTGTATATATACATATTTCATATGAGCCGTTCGAGTAAAAGGATGATTATATATTGACTTCTTGCATACTCGAGTTATTCAGATTTCCACTGTACAATCATAATTAACCCATGACAGGTGCATTGTGTTGATCCTATACGTGTTATGTCATTTCTAAAGTCATTCTACTTTGAAAACACTTGATGAAAATCATGTAACAGTTGCAAAACTCAAAATGTTAAAACTTTGTGAGAAATGGAGCAATTGACCCCCGCTATGTCACCGATTTCTTTGACTGTTGCAGGGGGGTTAAAATCGTCTGCAGTGAGGGAAAATGGTATCCAAAGACCTCGACACAGTCGTCAGTCATGGACAGAGAATATATTTACAATTTTATTTAAGTCAAATGTGTTTTAATTATGTATACATGCCGTTTCATTTTCCTTTCATATGTGGCCCGTGTCTAAATGATGGCATTGACACAGTTATACGCGTTCTTACCGACAACCATAACGAGGGCTTGGCGTGAAACGGTTGTATCTAAAATTGGCATTTTTTTACCAAGGTTAATCACCTCGCCATAAAGTCTTTATAAGCGTTAAATCACTTTTCTTGGTAAACAATGTAAATTTAGGTGCCATTGCTCGTTCTGAGCAATGGCACCTAAATTTGCATTGTTTACAAAAGGGTCAAAATTGCCCCTAAACGAGGGTTTTCAAAATAGGTTTTAAGTTATAACCGTTTCACGCCAAGCCCTCGATAAGCTACCGATACACTTGTAGAGGGCTATTTTGGTTTATATTATTCGTTATGCATGCACTGGTGACTTCCATCTAAATGATGGCCTTGAAACTGTTATACACGCCTTTAAACGACATCCATTAACGACCGATATACGTGCCGTCTAATTTTGGATCATTTTATTCGTTTGGCATAACTCAGGGTTAATGGGATTAAGCATTAATGCAGCATTGATAAATTGATTACTTATGAGCAATTCTTCCTTTTGCCTTATTTTCTTCAATATTATTCAATAAAAAACATATTAGAAATAAAGATATTCCCCAATTTGACTGCGATGATTTCATCCGTGGGAAATGGTTAGCTTCATTTTCAACAGTGTTTAAATTTATATCATGACGGTCACTTCAACTGGGGATGGCCGTATCTTAGTAGTGAGAACTTGCGGCCAGACCCGTTTGCCTATAACATGAATATTTGTATACCTAAAGTTTATTCTGTATGTATATTGTGTGGGCAATAAAATATGTTTAAAGTAAAGTCAGTTCAACTAACCACGATGGGATCTGTACTCTTCTCGGAAAACAAATGGACCAATAAAGTCCATTATTTGAACACGAATTACGCTCATCACATCACCAATCGCGACACAACTCATGGTGGAGTGCCCTTGGGCAAGGCACATTTTCTAGCCTAGTACTGGTTTAACCCAGCGATCATGAAAAAATGAACTGTCGAAGTGATATAACTGAAATAATGTTACAAGTGGTGTTAAGCCCAAATAAAAGTAAATCAAACAAACGCTCATCACAATGACGTTTGTCAATAATCGAAACTAATGTAAGTACGGGTTTAAACTCATTACCTCTCGAGCGATAGTCCCTGTGGTTACCAAATCCACCGTGGCCGTTTGACAAGCTTCGGGGATTTGGAATCGAGCGTCCCGTGTTTGATCCCCGGTCGCGGCGATCATGTTGGAGTGCTCTTGGGCAAGGCACATTTCCTAGACTTGTACTGATTTCTTAACCAAGGGATCATGAATAAGTGAACTGTCGCAGTGATATCACCTAAATAATGTTTAAAACGCACCTTTTGATTCATGCAGTTCATGTAGTTATTAGGCCAACAATTTCAAAAGAAACTTAAGGTGAAGTTTCTGTAAATCGTCTCTGACGACTTGGCGCAAACTTGCAGGCCCTGATCAGACGGTTGGCTTGAGCAGACTTATTTATTTTTTAAATTGGTGGTTTTACGCCGGCGACAGTACACTTGTACTTAACCCCTCGATGATCCACAAGTAATGAGCTATTTAAGAAATATGACTAGGCCAAAAGGACACTCTGTTATTTTTGAATAGTTGTTTACATTGGAAACAAATACTTTAGTACAGTGCATATACAAATGTACAGTGTCGATCAATACAATAGAATCAAGACAGGGGAAAACATGGCATATTCTAATGGAAGAGACAAATCATTCCAGCATATGATCATAACATTTAATTAGCTTTTGTATGTGTTTGATTTGTGTTTCCCAACCCTGTCAACATCATTTCGGTTATATCAAAGAACACTTATTCGCGAAACCTTGGTAAACAAACCAGTACTAAGGTAGAACATGAGCCTTGCCCACAAGTCCCACTGCATCAAGCGGATATCAATCTCCCAGTTTCAAATCCCCCACATCTACCATATCGGTCACGGCGGATCACTGTCTAAATAGCAACATTAATGAGTATCTAAACTATTGTAAGAAAGGAGAAATCGCTCATAATCATCATTTCTCTTTTCCCGACAATATTTTCTTCAAAGTCTCAATGATTTGAACGGACAATATTTGTGATATGTACAGTAGATCTTAATCCACCAGCTCGCACTATCTATGTCCCTCATATAGTCGCTTTTTGACGCCTCTGCAGCAGCCGGCTTTTTGAAAACATAGTGACAAAAGAAGAAATTGCTCAAAACGAGCAATTTCTCCTTTTTGCCACAATGCTTTCCACTTTAAGTCATAGGTTATCCATTCAATTATAGAGATTTTCTATTTTTTGACAAATATGTTCAAAGTCGTCTGCTGCAAATGATCGGGACATTTTTACCCTGACCCTGCTTTATTCAACACTAATTCATAAAGATGGTACCCGACCTTGGTTTGTTCTACCAGTTATTGTGCGAGTATGTTTCTTTAACGTAGTCACAGCGAACATATAAATAGAGGATCTTACATGAGTGCTTATCACGATTCCCCAACAGAGTTGGGAATCGTATTGTTTTTCTATTGTTTTTTATTACGATTCCCCAACAGAGTTGGGAATCGTATTGTTTTTCTATTGTTTTTTCTTTTTATTATTATTATTCTCTTTCAGCTATCCAAATTTTTGTCCAGAGCAATACTCATTAACTACTTGATGGAATTGATTGAAAGTTGCAACATAGATAGATGGCAATGTGAAGTTGTGCAGTTTTCAAGAATTATAACTCTGAGCCACTTTTTTGCAAAGTTATCTCCCCTTTTTCAATATTTTAATCAATTTTTGTCCGAGCGATATCTTGTGAACGAATGGTCAGATACTATTGAAACTTGGAACATAGATAGATGGCACTGTGCAGTTGTACAACATGCAAGAATTATAACTCTGGGCCACTTTTTTGCAAAGTTATCTCCCCTTTTTCATTTTTTTAATAATTGGGTGATTTGAACTTGTATAACTCGATAACGAAAAGAGATAGAGACTTGAAACTTAGTACAAATGTTCCCAATCAAGTGACCTACTTTCTCATGTGTATTTGAGCTTGACCGAATACTCGTTTCTGATTGGTCGATTTTTCGGACTTGTATAACTCGAAAATGACTAGTGATAGAGACTTGAAACTTAGTACTTGTGATTCTAATCAAGTAGTACTACTTTCTCAAGTGTATTAGCGCATGACCGAATACTCGTTTCTGATTGGTCGATTTTTCTGACTTGTATAACTCAAAAACGACAAGTGATAGAGACTTGAAACTTAGTACATGTGTTTCTTATCAAGTAGTTCTACTTTTGCATGTGTATTAGTGCATGACCGAATACTCGTTTCTGATTGGTCGATTTTTCGGACTTGTATAACTCAAAAACGACAAGTGATAGAGACTTGAAACTTAGTAC
Source organism: Serripes groenlandicus (assembly GCA_031761405.1). NCBI lineage: Eukaryota > Metazoa > Mollusca > Bivalvia > Cardiida > Cardiidae > Serripes > Serripes groenlandicus. The sequence continues at coordinate 761,883 of JASEVX010000037.1, forward strand.
ATGTGTTTCTTATCAAGTAGTACTATTTTTGCATGTGTATTAGCGCATGACCGAATACTCGTTTCTGATTGGTCGATTTTTCGGACTTGTATAACTCAAAAACGACAAGTGATAGAGACTTGAAACTTAGTACATGTGTCTCTAATCAAGTAGTAGTACTTTCGCAAGTGTATTAGCGCATTACCGAATACTCTGGGCCATTGTGTTATCTGCCCGTGTTCAATAAAATGGCAAGGGAATCGTTCGTAACTGTTGCTACAGTTACAATCTCTAGTTTGTTATTGTTTTTATGAAACTCGTCGACTGAAATAATATGACGCGAGGCTCTGCCGAGCGTCATATTCGTTTCAGTCGACGAGTTTCATAAAAACAATATCAAATAAGCACTCATGTAAGATTCTATTTATCACATAACACCATAAAAAGATTGTTTTCAATCTTTAAATCGATCTTTCTTCGTCCTCAAATAAACAGTGACCGAAGTTCGCCCCAAAGTTCTTATGCATACTTCCACTGAAAAAAGAAGTCCCTATCAATAACCTTTTGATTTTATACAAAACTAGAAAGGTTGTTTTTATGAAAAAACATATGTCTCCCCATTGCAGTTTGTCAATGACTATTAAAATATTGAACAAGGGGAGATAACTTTGCAACGAAGTAGCCCAGAGTTATAATTCTTGCAAGGTGCACAACTTCACATTGCCATCTATCTATATTCCAAGTTTCAATAAATTCCTTTAAGTACTTTCTTAGTTCTGCTCTGGAGAAAGTTTACACTATTAAAATATTGAACAAGGGGAGATAAATCATAATTATTGCAAGGTGCACAACTTCACATTGCCATCTATCTAAATTCCAAGTTTCAATAAATTCCTTCAAGTAGTTTCTGAGTTCTGCTCTGGACAAAGTTTACACTATTAAAATATTGAACAAGGGGGAGATAACTCATAATTATTGCAAGGTGCACAACTTCACATTGCCATCTATCTATGTTTCAAGTTTCAATAAATTCCTTCAAGTAGTTTCTGAGTTCTGCTCTGGACAAAGTTTACACTATTAAAATATTAAACAAGGGGGAGATAACTCATAATTATTGCAAGGTGCACAACTTCACATTGCCATCTATCTATATTCCAAGTTTCAATAAATTCCTTCAAGTAGTTTCTGAGTTCTGCTCTGGACAAACTTTTCACAATTAAAATATTGAACAAGGGGGAGATAACTCATAATTATTGCAAGGTGCACAACTTCACATTGCCATCTATCTATGTTCCAAGTTTCAATAAATTCCTTCAAGTAGTTTCTGAGTTCTGCTCTGGACAAAGTTTACACTATTAAAATATTGAACAAGGGCAGATAACTTTGCAACAAAGTGGCCCAGAGTTATAATTCTTGCAAGGTGCACAACTTCACATTGCCATCTATCTATGTTCCAAGTTTCAATCAATTACTTCAAGTAGTTTCCGAGTTCTGCTCTGGACAAACAAAAGTTAAGAAGAAGAAGAATAATAACTAGAGATTGTAACTGTGGCAACAGTTACGAACGATTCCCTTGCCATTTCATTGACCAAGGGCAGAAAACTTTGCAACAAAGTGGCCCATAGTATTCGGTCATACGCTAATACACTTCAGAAAGTAGTACTACTTGATTAGAAACACATGTACTAAGTTTCAAGTCTATATCACTTGTCTTTTTTTAATTATACAAGTCCGAAAAATCGACCAATCAGAAACGTGTATTCGGTCATGCGCTTATACTCTTGCGAAAGTAGTACTACTTGATTAGAAACACATGTACTAAGTTTCAAGTCTCTATCACTTGTCGTTTTTGAGTTATACAAGTCCGAAAAATTGACCAATCAGAAACGAGTATTCGGTCATGCGCTAATACACTTGAGAAAGTAGAACCACTTGATTAGAAACACATGTACTAAGTTTCAAGTCTCTATCACATGTCGTTTTTGAGTTATACAAGTTCGAAAAATCGACCAATCAGAAGCGAGTATTCGGTCATGCTCAAATACACATGAGAAAGTAGGATCACTTGATTGGGAACACTTGCAACAAGTTTCAAGTCTCTATCACTTTTCGTTATCGAGTTATACAAGCTCAAATCACCCAATTATTAAAATATTAAAAAAGGGGAGATAACTTTGCAAAAAAGTGGCCCAGAGTTATAATTCTTGCATGTTGTACAACTGCATAGTGCCATCTATCTATGTTCCAAGTTTCAATATTATCTGACCATTCGTTCACAAGATATCGCTCGGACAAAAATTGATTAAAATATTGAAAAAGGGGAGATAACTTTGCAAAAAAGTGGCTCAGAGTTATCATTCTTAAAAACTGCACAACTTCACATTGCCATCTATCTATGTTGCAACTTTCAATCAATTCCATCAAGTAGTTAATGAGTATTGCTCTGGACAAAAATTTGGATAGCTGAAAGAGAATAATAATAACTAGAGATTGTAACTGTAGCAACAGTTACGAACGATTCCCTTGCCATTTTATTTAACAATGGGAGATAACAGAAACGAGTATTTGGTCATGCGCTAATACACTTGCAAAAGTAGTACTACTTGATTAGGAACACATGTACTAAGTTTCAAGTCTCTATCACTTGTCGTTTTTGAGTTATACAATTCCGAAAAATCGACCAATCAGAAACGAGTATTCGGTCATGCGCTAATACACTTGAGAAAGTAGAACTACTTGATTAGAAACACACGTACTAAGTTTCAAGTCACTATCACTTGTCGTTTTTGAGTTATACAAGTCCGAAAAATCGACCAATCAGAAGCGAGTAATCGGTCATGTGCAAATACACATGAGAAAGTAATATCACTTGAGTGGGAACACTTGTACTAAGTTTCAAGTCTCTATCACTTGTGCTTTTTGAGTTATACATGTCCGAAAAATCGACCAATCAGAAACGAGTATTCGGTCATGCGCTAATTCACTTGAGAAAGTAGTACGACTTGATTAGAAACACATGTACTAAGTTTCAAGTCTCTATCACTAGTCGTTTGTGAGTTATACAAGTCCGAAAAATCGACCAATCAGAAGAGAGTATTCGGTCATGCTCAAATAAACATGAGAAAGTAGTATCACGAGTATTCGGTCATGCGCTAATTCACTTGAGAAAGTAGTACGACTTGATTAGAAACACATGTACTAAGTTTCAAGTCTCTATCACTAGTCGTTTGTGAGTTATACAAGTCCGAAAAATCGACCAATCAGAAGAGAGTATTCGGTCATGCTCAAATAAACATGAGAAAGTAGTATCACTTGATTGGGAACATTTGTACTAAATTTCAAGTCTCTATCACTTGTCGTTTTTGAGTTATACGAGCTCAAATCACCCAATTATTAAAAAAATGAAAAGGGGGAGATAACTTTGCAAAAAAGTGGCCCAGAGTTATAATTCTTGCACGTTGTACAACTGCACAGTGCCATCTATCTATGTTCCAAGTTTCAATAATATCTGACCATTCGTTCACAAGATATAGCTCTGACAAAAATTGATTAAAATATTGAAAAAGGGGAGATAACTTTGCAAAAACGTGGCTCAGAGTTATCATTCTTGAAAACTACACAAGTTCACATTGCCATCTATCTATGTTGCAAGTTTCGATCAATTCCATCAAGTTGTTTATGAGTATTGCTCTGGACAAAAATTTGGATAGCTGAAAGAGAATAATAATAATAAAAAACAATAGAAAAACAATACGATTCCCAACTCTGTTGGGGAATCGTAAGGGGAATCGTAATAAAAAGAAAAAACAATAGAAAAACAATACGATTCCCAACTCTGTTGGGGAATCGTAATAATAAGAAGAATAAGAACTAGAGATTGTAACTGTAGCAACAGTTACGAACGATTCCCTTGCCATTTCATTGACCAAGGGCAGAAAACTTTGCAACAAAGTGGCCCATAGTATTCGGTCATACGCTAATACACTTCAGAAAGTAGTACTACTTGATTAGAAACACATGTACTAAGTTTCAAGTCTATATCACTTGTCTTTTTTTAATTATACAAGTCCGAAAACCGACCAATCAGAAACGTGTATTCGGTCATGCGCTTATACTCTTGCGAAAGTAGTACTACTTGATTAGAAACACATGTACTAAGTTTCAAGTCTCTATCACTTGTCGTTTTTGAGTTATACAAGTCCGAAAAATTGACCAATCAGAAACGAGTATTCGGTCATGCGCTAATACACTTGAGAAAGTAGAACCACTTGATTAGAAACACATGTACTAAGTTTCAAGTCTCTATCACATGTCGTTTTTGAGTTATACAAGTTCGAAAAATCGACCAATCAGAAGCGAGTATTCGGTCATGCTCAAATACACATGAGAAAGTAGGATCACTTGATTGGGAACACTTGCAACAAGTTTCAAGTCTCTATCACTTTTCGTTATCGAGTTATACAAGCTCAAATCACCCAATTATTAAAATATTAAAAAAGGGGAGATAACTTTTGCAAAAAAAGTGGCCCAGAGTTATAATTCTTGCATGTTGTACAACTGCATAGTGCCATCTATCTATGTTCCAAGTTTCAATATTATCTGACCATTCGTTCACAAGATATCGCTCGGACAAAAATTGATTAAAATATTGAAAAAGGGGAGATAACTTTGCAAAAAAGTGGCTCAGAGTTATAATTCTTGAAAACTGCACAACTTCACATTGCCATCTATCTATGTTGCAACTTTCAATCAATTCCATCAAGTAGTTAATGAGTATTGCTCTGGACAAAAATGTGGATAGCTGAAAGAGAATAATAATAATAAAAAGAAAAAACAATAGAAAAACAATACGATTCCCAACTCTGTTGGGGAATCGTAATAACTACAAATACAGCATGTCCCCCCTTTCGGAGAAGGGGAGACATAATTAGCAACAAGGCACTTATAACATTTTATTTATCGAGATTTATTCTCTTTAAACAATATTTTTAATAAATGCCGAAATTCAGAACAATTGTAAACAATATGCTGTCATTTAAAGTGACGTCACGTACGTGCTGTGAGTCGGCTATTTATGTAACTACATGTAGTTACATATGATATTTATGTCACTGCTTTATGTCACTTCTGGAGTGAGTGGAGTGCAAGTTATGTGATAATAAGGAATAGCGAACAATGTAGACCAACATCAGAATCAGTAGGTTAATACAGAACAAAAGTGTTCGCAACTGTGGGGTAGAGACAGTTATAAGCACGATATTCAAATGATATTTTACTCTTTCCAAGAATATAAATAATTGCAGTAGATGACTGAACATTTAGAGGTGAACATAAGAAAATTCTATAAATGAAACTGAAAATTAAGAGGTTAACTTATGAAAATTCTATAAATGAAACTATGACTTTTAATATAATTTGTGGAAAAGGGAACCAAACCACAGCTTTATATCTATTAAAGGGAACCAAACCACAGCTTTATATCTATTAAAGGGAACCAAACCACAGCTTTATATCTATTAAAGGGAACCAAACCACAGCTTTATATCTATTAAAGGAACCAAACCACAGCTTTATATATGGGCAAGAATTCACTAATGCAACACAAAGTGTGACATTGAAACAAAAAAATAGATCACCTTTATTCATTTTATAAAATGCCTTACTACTAAGTTCTTCTAGCAAGACATCTAAAACCAAGAGACTTTTTTTAAAATATGTCTTCTTGTCTTCTTTAAATGTCATAGTTATTGAAATATGGAGTATGTAACATTGACACCAAGATTATTTCAATTGTTCATATCTCATATAATTGAAAGAGGCTCTAATTTGTGCTATGGTGTGAAATGATGTTGGAGTTTGTTCCAACATTTACCCTTTGAATGAGAAATACTGTCTTGTCGTTTAACAGGAAAAAATAGTAAAAAGATATGGTTGGTGTCAATGTTACACTTGTAAAGTTTGTGCAGACTTATGTTTGTTTCAAATAATATATCTTGCTTCTGTCCTAGCCTATTTCATGGCTGTTGGGGTCAGTGTGTTTTTTGTGAATGAATTTCATAAGTAAACATCCTAAAAAATAAAAATAAAGCTCCATTTGATGCATGTAACATTGACACGTTGATAGCCATAGATTAAAATGTCATTTATATCCATTAAAGATATAAAATCTTCTTTAGTTTGTGGATTATATGTTAGAAGTTGGGACCAGGTCTTCTGATTCAGGTTGTATTTACTACTGTGTATGTTTGATTGCCAGATATTTGAAGTATGTAACATTGACACTTTCGTGTCAACTGAAATAGTTACATACATTTAGAAATCTCATTTATTTCTGTTATATACAATATTATTTGTTATTTTTTTTACTTGTAGCAAAAGCATGTGATGCAATATATCAAATAACTTCAAACATCTCTAAATTATGAACTTATTAATATTATACTGTTATATGTATTGTTGCATGTAACATTGACATAATTGTTGTCAATGTTACATACAAATTTGAAAATCAATTTTATTTAGTTAGATTTGAAATTTAATATGTTGTTTTGTGGTTTGGAGATTAATTGTCAGGAGTGGAATTTTTCTAAATTAAATAGTTTAGCCTGTCAGCTGCTGTATAGAAGATATGGCTATGCTGGATGCATGTAACATGGACACGTTTGTGTCAAATTAAACAGTTACACACACATATCAAAGGTTGTTTTTTCTGATTAAGAGAAAAAAAAAATATATTTTTTTATTTATAAATGTTCTACCAAAAAAGCATAGCCAGTGATTGGAGATACTTGTCTAAAGAGAAGCAAATAATTGAAGTTTTAAAAAAGTATGGTGTAGGTAACATCTTGTCAAGGTTACATGCACATTTTGATGTCAGTTTATTTTTTGTCATACATTATATTATGAATTCATATTATTACAGATTTTTAAATCATCCAATAATTTGTAAATTTTATTAAATTAAAACAACTGAAAGCATTCCATTATTGAAGTATTTGATCAAAATGTGTAAGATTTATTTGACACCAAAATTTAAGACATTATGCTGGGCCTTCCTATCATAAGTCACTCAAAGATTTGAAGAAAATGTGTTTTTATTCATCAACTGGGTAAGGAAAGCATAATATAAGGCAAAAATTTAAGTCCTTTGGTGCTGCAATTTATGTTTGTTTGATAAATGTATGCATGTAACAATGTTTGACACCAAATGTTACATGCACATGTCAATTTTCATTCTTTTTTTGTAAAACAATTGTTGCAGACAAATACGCAGGATTGATTTTTTAGGAAAATTTGATTATTAGATATAAATTTTGAATCAACTACACACTAAAATGAGGCAAAATAAAGCTGTTATACACACACATTAAAGTGCATGTACAAAATGTCACACTTTTTGTCATACTAAAACCTTAAATATGATGTTTTAAGGCTTTATTTCTCGCAACCAATACTTTTTAAGTTCATTCTTTTTTTACAAAAGGATGTGTAAGGTATAAATGTGTAAATAAATGTCTTAATTTTTTTTCTAAATCTGTACTTAATTGAAACTACATACAGAATAGAGTGTTGACACCAAAAATTCCAATAGTGAATTCTTGCCCATATATTAAAGGAACCAAACCACAGCTTTTATATCTATTAAAGGGAACCAAACCACAGCTTTTATATCTATTAAAGAGAACCAAACCACAGCTTTTATCTATCATCATCTGTGATTTTCACTCGAGTTAATGATGATATTCATTTGGTCAAAGTTGACAGGACGATCCAATTTCGGTCTCCATTTTGTGCAAGTATTTATTGCAGGCTTGAACAAGCAGTATAAGCAAATGCTTAAATACGTTTTCTGACGCCTCTGCAGCTGACGACTTTTGAAAACATTGTGGCGAAAAGAGAAATTACCCACCATCTGCGTATTCTCCATTCTGCCACAATAATTTCAAATTCATTCAATAAATACTGTCCTATTTATAGAAACCTCATATGTTTGCGACAATGTTTTCAAAGTCGTCTGCTGTAGATGTGATGTATGTGGGAAAGGGTTACAATATCCGGAGCGTATCTATTTGACACAGATAGTGTCCGTGTTGTTCATTTTGGGTATATAATGATCTGTTTTGGTCACACTAGAAGGGTCGGTAACAATTACCAACCTTTTCGTGTGTAATCAACTAATGGAGGATTGGGTCCAATTACCACAGTAAAAAAATCTGGATTGTTAATTTGAATTTAATGGGTCATACCCGAAACCCCTTCATCCAAGCTTCAACATCTTTAAGATAAAGCTTTGCACCTTACGTTTGGACTTTGTTGATGTTCATGGTATACATGGATACAGTATGGCATTCTGATTGGGATGTGCTTGGTTCGCACATGAGTCCGAATTTAATGGGTCATACCCCAAACCCCTTCATCCGAGCTGCTCGAGGGCGTGCCGTGAAAAGGTGGTAACTAAAACCCTATTTTAAAAATCCTGGTTTAGGGGCAATGGTGACCCCTTTGTGAGCAATGGCACCTACATTTTCATTGTTTACCAAGAAAAATGATATAACTCTTATAAATACTTTATGGCGATGTTAGTACAACCGTTTCACGCCAAGCCCTCATTCTAAATCTTTAAGATAGAGCTTTGCACCTGAGGTTTGGACTAGGTTGATTTTCATGGTATATATGGTTACATTATGGCAATCTGATTGGGATGTGCTTTGTTCGCACATGAGTCACAAAAGCGGTCACGAAGCTTTCTCGAAAGGTGAACATTCAGATTGAATATCAAGGGTGTATTTTAATGTACAGATATGTTTTTTGTTATTTGATATTGAGCATGAATTTTTAAAGAATAGGTATTTGAATAATATTAAAAAACATGGTGGCAAAATGAGGAATTGCTCATGATGGGCAACTTCTCTTTTTAACATGATGCTTGTGTGCCTACTTCAAATGCGTCTATTGCAAATGCGTCAAAAGTCTGCTGCAAATGCGTCAAAATGTGTCTGCTGCAAATAAGTATGAATATGTCTGCTGCAAGTGCGTCAAACTATGTCTGCTGCAAATGCATCAAATTGTGTCTGCTGAAAATGCGTCAAATTGTGTCTGCTGAAAATGCATCAAAAAGTGTCTGCTGCAAATGCATCAAACTATATCTGCTGGAAATGCGTCAAACTATGTCTGCTGCAAATGCGTCAAACTATGTCTGCTGCAAATGCGTCAAACTGTGTCTGCTGAAAATGCATCAAAATGTGTCTGCTGCAAATGCATCAAACTATGTCTGCTGCAAATGCGTCAAACTATGTCTGCTGCAAATGCGTCAAAATGTGTCTGCTGCAAATGCATCAAACTATATCTGCTGCAAATGCGTCAAACTATGTTTGCTGCAAATGCATCAAAATGTGTCTGCTGAAAATGCATCAAACTATGTCTGCTGCAAATGCATAAAACTATGTCTGCTGGAAATGCGTCAAACTATGTTTGCTGCAAATGCATCAAAATGTGTTTGCTGAAAATGCATCAAACTATGTCTGCTGCAAATGCATCAAAATGTGTCTGCTGAAAATGCATCAAAATGTGTCTGTTGAAAATGCATCAAAATGTGTCTGCTGGAAATGCATCAAAATGTGTCTGCTGGAAATGCATCAAACTATGTCTGCTGCTAATGCATCAAAATGTGTCTGCTGAAAATGCATCAAAATGTGTCTGCTGAAAATGCATCAAAATGTGTCTGCTGGAAATGCATCAAAATGTGTCTGCTGGAAATGCATCAAAATGTGTCTGCTGGAAATGCATCAAAATGTGTCTGCTGGAAATGCATCAAAATGTGTCTGCTGCAAATGTATCAAACTATGTCTGCTGAAAATGCATCAAACTATGTCTGCTGCAAGTGCGTCAAACTGTGTCGGAAATGCATCAAAATGTGTCTGCTGGAAATGCATCAAAATGTGTCTGCTGCAAATGCATCAAACTATGTCTGCTGAAAATGCATCAAACTATGTCTGCTGCAAGTGCGTCAAACTGTGTCTGCTGAAAATGCGTCAAACTATATCTACAATAAATCGTCACACAAAGCAAATTCTCAGATTGCAAAAGTAATATTTCTAAACCCTTTAAATTACAAAACTCTACTTAATAATAATACAAGCTTTTCGATATTTGTTTGACTCTAATGTCATGTGAAGCTGACTCGTTCTATTCTAGGTATAGGATCAATCCGAATGTATACGAGTAGTACAGCTGTGACAAACCTACATATGAGCCGTCCCGCGAGAAAACCAATATTGTGACCTCTGCGTAAAGTATCGACCCGGATCAGCCTAAGCATGCCGCGCAGGCTTACACGAACAGACACTGTTCGCTTCTTGAGGTTTTTCTGTTTCAGGAATCCTTACTCTATACCTCTATCCTCCTGAGACGGAATGTGTCGGCCCGGATCAGTCTGTGCGGACTGCGCAGGCTGATCTGGTTCGATACATTACGCAGAGGCTATAATGTTGGTTTTCTCGCGGGACGGCTTATATACTTTTTTGTCAATCCTTTCCTTGGAAAAAGCATCTTTTGATACATTTTTCGGAGATATTTTGTTTGGTTGTCCATACTATAACTTTGATAAAATGTGAGCTATGTCTTGCAACAGTGGCTCTTGATTCAACCCAATACTGACATCACACGAGGGGACATTGTTGTGAAACCAGTTCGACAACACATATCAACATTTCTTTTCATCAAATATGACCTGTTTTAACCCTTACCCACATACAAACGCTTTCTCGTGCCTCTGCAGTATACGAATTTTGACAACAGTTTGGAAAAAAAGAGATATTGTTCATAATGAGCAATGCCTCCTTTTGCCACAATGTATTCAAAACTATTCAATAAGGATACTTTTATACATGGAGTTTTTCCATAGTTTACCAATGGGTGTTCAAAGTCGTCTGCTGCAGATCTGATGTATGCGGGAAAGTCCTCAAGGTGAAGCCGTTGGAAATAACAGGTTAGTCTGTATGTATTTATACGTGTACGAAGTGTTCTTGAAAGACCTGGCAGGATGCCGAACCGACTAGATGGCGAAGAAGGGAGAAGATCGAGAGACCCAGGCGGATCTGAATATACAATGGTCGCCACGTCACGATGGTCGGTGTTCACGTGCCTTGGCCCAATTTCTCTAGATAAATCTCAGAACAGAACAGAACCTTTATTATCTCAAACAACAATTATGGTACGGTTTAAACAATAAACAGTTAACATGCACTTGTCACGAGATATGATGCATGTGTGAGAGAGAGAGAAGAGAGAAGTATATATATAGAGAGAGAGAGAGAGAGAGAGAGAGAGAGAGAGAGAGAGAGAGAGAGAGAGAGAGAGAGAGAGAGAGAGAGAGAGAGAGAGAGAGAGAGAGAGAGAGAGAGAGAGAGAGAGAGGGAGACACACACACACACACACACACACACACACACACACACACACACACACACACACACACACACACACACAGTACGAGAGACAGACATACAGAGAGAGACAGAGATAAAGAGACAGAGAGACAAAGAGACAGAGAGAGAGAGACAGACAGACATACAGACAGATAGACAGACAGACAGAGAAAGAGAGGCAGAGACAGAGGCAGATATCTCCCTATCATTTTATACCATTTTTTATCTGCGTGTGAACCCGTGTAAACCCTTTGGAATGACGTGGGAAAAGTGACAAATGGTACGCCATATCGGTTATCCTGACATTTGATATTCTATATAATAAAAGTGTTCGTATCCTGTAGATAAGGCTTTTTATGGGTTCATTATACTTACGACATAGTATTTACGTAAATTGTCTTAATCAAATCGGTCAAGGCTAAATCTTTTAAAAACTCGAATGTACATGTACCTCTGCTGCCAAACCGCTTCTATAACAGAGAAATATAATACAGTAGACGGATCTGTATTTTGAAAACAGCGTAGCAGCGCTTCTGGTAGCACATACGAGCAATCAGAACTGCGGCTGAGCTTCTTTTTAAATATGATTTTGACTTTTGCTGACTTTTGGCTGACTTGTGTATGAATGGATAACAAAGCGGACACAACATAGATGGGTTTACATCTAGTTATAACTCGAACATGTCGATAAATCGAAGTAATTTATGGATCCCCTTCGACTTTGAGTTATCGCGAGTTCACTGTACCAATCTGATACCTGGTTTCTAGTCGCCCCGCGTATGTAGCCTGATCCATCGATTTGACCCCGCCCCCATACAATTCGAACTGCCACTGGTCCCCTGTAACAATGTCCCATAATTCTAATGAAAAGATAAGATAATGAATTTTATATGGACTATTGGCATTCTCTTACTCTCCGGAAGTTGATGCGGGGATCGTTGGCTTGAATCCCAGCTCGGTCTGATGGTTTAATCAGGTTATCTAAGCAAATTTGTTTTGTGGTGATGAGCCGGGAACCTTGAATAGGTGAATTTATTCTAACATTTCATGATACAGTCTTAAGATAGAACATCTCCGAATGGGTTCCAGGATTTCCGTTCGAGGTCGGTATTTATTTCGGATATTTCCGATAGAAGTCGTAAGAGATGTCGGTCATTTCCGTTGGAAAAGAGCGGCTTGACGCTTGCAATGCCGCTAACTTACGACTTAATACGGAAATCGCCGAACTCATATACAGTTTTTTAAAAAAGGATCCTGAAGGGAATGTTTACATTAAATAGAAAACGTTTGGAAACTGACAATACAATGTTTTTAACATTCTTTAATTCACCTCCAGACACTTATATATGACATATATCATTTTTAAAAAATTGATTGTTTCAAATCAGAAACACCATGTTATTATTCAAGTACATAGCTTCTACTTTGTCAGAATATGTTTCTTTATATAACGAATAGGGATAAAATATAATCTTGATCTGTAAATGTACTTTCTTGTCAAGGGCTGGTGATCTATGACAAATAAACGAGTTGAAATTTGAATTACTTATATAACTTTGGTCCGGATCTGATGAGTTGGAGCCTTAACGAATCTCCGTAACGGGATCGCATAGAGGTAAATTGGCGTCAAACTCATGGGGCTACACGTCTAGTCTTGTGTCAAGAGATGCATATATGACTTATTTATGTGTAGACGGAAAGTGAAGGCTCTGGTGAGACAGTGCGTATGACCATGCTCATCTGAGGCTTGACTGTACGCATATGCAATAAGACTCCAAATTGCAAGACGCAGGTCCTGTAAAATATATTATAAAAAGCTCATATTGTGTTCCATGTTTGATTGTATATACGTTTTTATGTAACATTTGAATAAATATTTCATAATTCTATGTTATCTATTTTATTAACTTTCTGATCGCGCAAAAGATACATATTTAGTGAAGTATATATATACCCTTCCCTATAACAGACGGATTCTGACATAAAACAGCAGACGACTCTCATTTTTTTTTTGTCTAAACGGAGAAATTGCTCAAAATGAGCAAATTCTCTTTAATCGACAATGCTTTAATCCCTGTTTAAGACACAGAATTTCCAAATGTTTAAATGCTTTATGTCTTTCTTTCAATAATTTTAAAATGTTAGTAGTGGTTCCTACGTTGGCGCCGAGTGATGCGGGGATATAATGATGATTGATGTAATGGTATCAGAATGAGGTTACCAGCAACTCTGGGTATTTACTCAGGAAACGCCGTGCTATGACTGAAATACTGGTGCAAACGGCGTCAAACATTATACATATTAACCCTTTCCCTCATACGACAATTCTGCAGCAGACGACTTTGAACATATTTTGTCAAAATATAGAAAATCTTTATAATTGTATGGATAACCTATGACTAAAAGTGGAAAACATTGTGGCAAAAGGAGAAATTGCTCGTTTTGAGCAATTTCTTCTTTTGTCACTATGTTTTCAAAAAGCCGTCTGCTGCAGAGGCGTCAGAAAGCGTATATATGAGGAACAGTGTTAAGCGAGCGAGGTTTATGAGATTTACATGATGTATTCTGACTCGTCTGCTTTGGAAACATTCGAGGCAAATGAATAATTAGTATAATGATAAACAAAAGCGCCACAAGCGAATCTGCCTTTTCCTAAGTAAAAGAATGGGCATTACTGAATAATTAGTATAATGATAAACAAAAGCGCCACAAGTGAACGCAAATGCTCATCTGCTTTTTTCTAAGTTAAAAAGGGGCGTAGCTGGATAATTATTTAAGCCAGAGTTATGTGACTTGGTATATAAATGCGTACTATTCATAGAAACTTGTGTACCAAGTTTTATATGAAAATGTTGAACGCTTTTTTTTTTTAGTTTTGAGGTAAGGTTAAAGTGTTGTGACGACGTATCACAATACCCCCGACTATTTTCATAGGGAAAGGAAGGAATGAATGAATGTATATTGTTTTATGGCGCATCGACAGCTAAGGTCATTTAGCGCGCAATTAAATTTAATTATTCATGATCCCTGGGTAAACAAACCAGTACTAGGCTAGAAAATGTGCCTTGCCCAAGGGCCCTCCACCATGACCGTAGTGCCGCGACTGGGATCGAACATGGGACACCCGGTTTCGAAATCCCCGACTCTAACAACTCGCCCACAGCGGATTTCTCATAGGGAAAGGAGACATAGCTCATTTGACATTAAGCGATAACGAAGACGACGCCAAGGGTATCACAATACCCTTGACTATTTTTAAAGGGGAAATGATACATAGCTCATTTGACATTAAGCAAAGTTGTCTACTGCATAGGCGTCAAAAGTCATCCGGAGCGGGGTAAAAGGTAAACAGAAGGAACTGCCTAATATCGTAAAAGAACTTTTATCTTTACCCTTTTCATTTTTACACAAAACACTTTCTATAAAGATTTGAAATAACAAACGCATTGTTCGGGATTATTTTTTTAAACTAAATACAACCTTTTTCGATATATCAGAGTGAATGACAAAAGAGTTATCCATACGGTAAAGTATAACAAAGGGTCTACAATCAGCTCTTGCATCGTCGGTATCTGAGAACAGGTTTTACGAGTTAAACCTTTTCCCACATTACAACAATTCTGCAGCTGACGACATTGAATACATCATATTGACATAAACGTGAACAATCTCCACAACTGCGAGTTTAATTATAAAAAAGAGTTGAACATATTGTGGCAAAAGTAGAAATTGCTCGTTTTAAGCAATTTCTTCTTTCGCCACAATGTTTTTCGAAAGTGGTCTAATGCAGATTGCGTTCAAAAGCGTCTGTATGTTGGAAAGGGTGAAGGGGATAGAAGAAGGAGTCTTTCTAATTGTAATCCCTGTACTCCGTTTCTAGACGAGTTTTGTAAAATTGTGGCAAGAGGATAAATTACTCTTGATGAACGATTTCTCCTTTTTCCACAATAGTTCCAGCCCAATTCAAATTTAATTATACTTTTCATATATCGAGATATTTCATATATTTGCCTAGATGTGTTCAGAGTCGTCTACTGCAGATTTGTTGTATGAGGGCAAGGGCTGAGCGACTGTATATAAGCCGAATTACGAGAAAACCAACAGTGTGGAGTCTGCGTAAAGTATCGACCCGGATTAGCCTAAGCATGCCGCGCAGACTAACCCGAACAGACACTGTTCGGCTCTTGTGGATTTTCTGGTTCAGAAATCCTTTCCCTATCGCCCTGAGACGAAATTTGTCTGCCCGGATTAGCCTGCGCTGACCTCGCATGCTGATCTGGTTCATACTGTTGGTTTTCTCGTGGAACTGCTTACATTATACATGTATTTGCTTCTCATACAAAATATGATTCAAAACAACATGTGCGAAAACTGTAGACCAAGATTAGATTGCACGAATGTGAAGGCTTTCAGGTTATTTATTCCCATCAAAAGACTCATCCCTCTCACGAATGTCAAAGAATGAAAGCAGTGCAGTGAAAATGTATTACGATCATTTTTGTTTGCATATTTAGCTAGATAACACAGGCCATTTGCTCATGATCGGAAAATACGTTCATTACGCAGGGTCCATAATATTGGTTTTCTCGTGGAATGGGTCATTTTTGTATAACACTGGGACCTTTGAGGCTCAAACTTGGCGATGAAGTAACTGCATGTGTCAAATAATGCATAAACACAGAGAATTACTCATTATTAATTTGACACACACAGACATGGCTTAATCGTACTGACGAATACACAATGGATTATTCCATGTGAATTCACGGGTAATCCATTTGAATAATTCACTCAAGTATGCAAGTACATGTACATATACGTAAATATTCATTTATAGCCGAGCTGGTGATATACAACTTATTGATGATGGAGATGATGATCATGAGGGAGAGGAGGAGGAGAATGCTGGTGGTGATTATAATGATGATGATGATGATGATGATATTATAATGATGATGATGATTATACTGATGATGCTTATAAAGATTATTATAATGATGATGCTATTGATTATAATGATGATTATAATGATGATGATGATGATGATGATGATGATGATACTAATGAATGATGATGATTATACAGATGATGCTTCTAAAGATGATTATAATGATGATCCTATTGATTATGATTATTATGATGATAGTTATGACAAGGATGATGGTGAATGGTGATGATGATGATGATAATAATGATAATGATAATGATGATGACGACTAGGACGACGACGATGATGCTATTGCCGTTGATGATGATACTGATGATGACTAGGATTACCACTACTACTACTTCTACTACTACTACTACTACAACTACTACTACTACTACTACTACTACTACTACTACCACTACTACTACTACTACTACTACTACTACTACTACTACTACTACTACTACTACTACTACTACTACTACTACTTCTACTACTACAACTGTATATAATGATAAAGTATGTTACTCACATGGATACAGCGAAGCCACATCACTCGCGTTCGTCGGTTTGATTGGTCTCGCCGATTCTCCATATTCTCCGAAAATTCCAAATATGATTATAAAAGCACACTGTAGAACTATGGCTATGACGCTAAACTTAATTCGCCTCATTGTTGCTTATAACTGTCTGTGCAAACCAATGTCAATTGTAAAATCTCACTGTGGAAAAGAGATAATTCAGAAATTCGTTTGGTGGTGTTTATAAATACTTCTATTTTGTACGATGTACAAACGAGATATGTAATTTACTAGATAGTTTATATATGTTGAAAGCAAATTTTGAATGAAATCGTTGCGCACGAATTCAGTCAGATACATTAAAAAGTGAAATGTAAATTACATATATCTTCAAGGATCAGAAATTGTTGTATCATGACATGTGACTTGCTGAGGTGGACCCTTTCCCTCACCTAAACAGCGTTTAGCACGTTGGCAATGCACGGATTTTGTAAAACATTCATTGGAAATGGAGTTATTGCTCAATACGAGCAGTTATT
Source organism: Serripes groenlandicus (assembly GCA_031761405.1). Taxonomy (NCBI): domain Eukaryota; kingdom Metazoa; phylum Mollusca; class Bivalvia; order Cardiida; family Cardiidae; genus Serripes; species Serripes groenlandicus. The sequence goes on from JASEVX010000037.1 coordinate 779,278, forward strand.
CAATTTTCTCACAATGTATTCTACTCTAAACTTACAGTTTTCGAGATTTAACACATTTCACTCATATATTTTGAAAAGAGACGACCCCCGAAATATTGTAGAATGTAAGCGTTTAATTCTGACTCTAATTGACAATATATTAGACGTCCCGCGAGAAAACCAACATTATGGCCTCTGCCTAATGTATCGATCCAGATCAGCCTGCGCAGTCCGCGCAGACTGATCTGGGCCGACACATTCCGTCTCAAGGGTATAGAGGTATAGAGTAATGATTCCTGAAACAGAAATTCAGAGGAAGCGAAAAGTGTCCGTGTAAGCCTGCGCGGCATACTTAGGCTGATCCGGAACAATTCTTTACGCAGAGACCACAATGTTGATTTTCTCGCGGGACGGCTCATATTTCGAAAACTTTACGATTGACACTTAATTTGAGATTTAAATATTTGTCTAGTTTCAAAAAAATGATTCCACCACGAATAGAAAACAACTCGACACATACATACACAATTCAAATGTCCAACTGAATTGTAATAGAACTATGAGATCAGTTAACACAAAGAACGGCCTTGATAAAACACCATTTAAGTTGTGAAAAGTGTATACAACGGTAAACAACTGTGTCACACTCTGACATACATACATGTAGCGTAACTGAACCGAAACATGACCTGGCCTATTTTGTTAAGTAGATTTTTATACACTTCATCGTAATAGAAACAAATTAGTGTTCGTTACAGTTTACAGACATATATTCTAATTATTGGGGAAAAAAACAAGTTATATAAAAAGAGTTTTAAATGACATAATGAAAATTAATGACCTTGCGATGTTTTGTGGCATTTCGTGTTCCTCTCATCTTGTTCCCTCTTACAGAAAATCTGCAGCAAACGAATTTGAAAACAGCTAGACAAATATGGGATATCTACGTTAATGAATATATAAATGTTGTGTAAAGTACAAACAAAAGTGACAAAATGAGATCTTGCTCATGAATGAGCCATTTCTCCTTTTACCAGAATGTTTTTAAAAGTCGTCTGCAGCAGAAGCGTCGAATTGCGTCTACACAAGTGGGTAAAGGGTCAATTAAGTTCGATTTCATTTCTGCATCAGAAAACAATCAAGAATGTGCCTTATACGCTTAAAAGTCATGCTATTTTTGTTGCACATAGCACAGGGTTGATATACAGATACTTGGATCGAACCCGATGCTCGGTCAGTGATTTCCACAGTGATTGATAAACGTATATGCAGCTATATATAATTATATATATGATTGTTGAAGCTCTTCAGAGAGTACACTCGTAACGTCTAAGAAAAGGTAGGGACATATATAGACAAACTGACAATATGTTGTACTTTTAATGCATTGTGGGAAAGAAAATCCAGAGTATTTGTCCTTTGTCCAGAAAAGTGTTCAAAGTCGACTGCCTCAGATCCCCCACAAAGATTTTCTTCAGAGAACTAGAAAGTCGTTCATATCAACAACATAATTGAGCCGTCCCACGAGAAAACCAACATTATGGCTAATACGGGCCGACACATTCCATCCAGGGGGGATAGAGTAATGATTCCTTAAACAGAAATTCCACAGGCTGCAAAAAGTGTCTTACCGGATTAGCCTGCGCGGCATGCTTAGGCTAACCGGGTCGATACTTTACGCAGAGTCAACAATGTTCGTTTTCTCGAGGAACGGCTCATTAATGTGATATACATGCGGAAAGACGGTCAATTACCTGACTAAATGTGATATACATGCGGAAAGACGGTCAATTTCCTGACTAAATGTGATGTATATGCGGAAAGACGGTCAATTTCCTGACTAAATGAGATATATATGCGGAAAGACGGTCAATTTCCTGACTAAATGATATACATGCGGAAAGACGGTCAATTTCCTGACTAAATGATATACATGCGGAAAGACGGTCAATTTCCTGACTAAATGTGATATATATCCGGAAAGACGGTCAATTTCATGCTAAATGTGATATATATCCGGAAAGACGGTCAATTTCCTGACTAAATGTGATATATATGCGGAAAGACGGTCAATTTCCTGACTAAATGTGATATATATCCGGAAAGACGGTCAATTTCATGCTAAATGTGATATATATCCGGAAAGACGGTCAATTTCCTGACTAAATGTGATATACATGCGGCAAGACGGTCAATTTCCTGACTAAATGATATACATGCGGAAAGACGGTCAATTTCCTGACTAAATGTGATATATATCCAGAAGGACGGTCATTTACCTGACTAAATGTGATATGCGGAACGACGGTCACTTTCCTGACTTAATGTGATATAAATGCTGAAAGACGGTAAATTTCCTGACTAAATGTGATACATATGCGGAAAGACGGTCAATTTCATGCTAAATGTGATATACATGCGGAAAGACGGTCAATTTCTTGACTAAATGTGATATACATTCGGAAAAACGGTCAATTTCCTGACTAAATGTGATATATATGCGGAAAGATGGTCTATTTACTGACTTAATGTGATATAAATGCTGAAAGACGGTCAATTTCCTGACTAAATGTGATATATATACGGAAAGAGGGTCAATGTCATGCCTAAATATGATATAAATGCTGAAAGACGGTCAATTTCCTGACTAAATGTGATATATATACGGAAAGACGGTCAATGTCATGCCTAAATGTGATATACATGCGGAAAGACGGTCAGTTTCCTGACTAAATGTGATACATATGCGGATGGACGGTCAATTTCCTGAATGTGATATACATACGGAAAGACGGTCAATTTACTGACTAAATGTGATATTTATGCGGAAAGACGGTCAATTTATTGACTAAATGTGATATATATGCGGAAAGACGGTCAATTTACTGGTGTATTTCGGTTTCCAGGAAAAAACACGAAAGAAGAACTGATGAACGTTCTATAACTAAGATACTGTTGAAATCGGTGAAAACCTATATAAAAGCATTAGCCCTATCAATGCACATCCAGTAAATCTGCAAAAGACGTCTCTATGTTGAAAATAGTTACTTAACAAATCATTCGAACGTTTATAAAGTTATGTAAAAAATCCTAACGTATTTTAGACAGGCTTAACATAAAAATAACACTTTAAATCAAGCATAAAAAAGATTGATTGCTTAAGGCTAAAGACAGTGGACTCGCGATAACTCGAACATGTGATAATTCGAAGATATTGTTTAACTCAAACCAATTTCTGGAACGGAACAGTCTTTTTAAAACATAGTAGCAGCACTTCTGACTGCTCAGACGAGCCATCTGAATGTTGCGCATGCCGTATTCCTGGCTTGCTTGTTGATAATAAAGTTTAGGAATAAACGAAAGACGAATCTGAAAATACATACATTAATTTACCATCGGGATCACTCGAACACGCCGATAATTCGAAGTAATTTATGCGTCCCATTTCAGGTCGAATTATCACGAGTCAACTGTACATAACACTTTCCCAATTTGCAGCAGACGACTTTGAAATCATCTAGGTAAAAAAACATATAACTTCTCTCAAAATGACAGTTTAACTATTGCATAGAGGTGAAAATAGTGTGACAAAAGGTGAAATTGCTCATGATGAGCAATTTCGTCTTTTGTCACAATGCTTTCAAAAATCGTCTGCTGCAGAGGTGTCAGAAGGCGTCTACACGCGTGAAAGGTTATTTATCGCTAGGTAGCGCTGGTGAAATTGGAGTCAGATATAAAATAAGTCAGAGCATATTATACAGCTATTTACTCCTCTTGAGGTCAATAGTGAATCAAAGCGCTGAAAGCGCTAATGGTATAGGGGCATATATATGTAAGTTGAAAATATATGGCATAGATAATATGGACAACTACTGTTGAAACAATAAACAATGACTTTTAAAACAAACCAAACCAAAAATGTGTGAAGCAACACATACTGCCTGCCAATAACATATACCTTATTTATCAAAGTTTGACCCTTTTCTTGTAAAAACAAAATAAATCAGGGAGAACAAGAGATTGACAAAAAAACAAAAACGAGCAGCGACCCTTAATTAAAATATTTCCAGTTCAGAAATCACTAAAGATCCACAATGTATATTGTAATCATGCTAATAAATGAAAGACAATCGAAAGCATGTTAGAGTTATGTTTCTTTTTGCACTGTACATCTGTAGCTCTGTGTTCCCTATACACCAAGTCTTAAATTGTTACATTGGACATCTATTGAGACAATAACCGAAGAAATGAAAAATTGAGTTTACACCAAAAAAAACCAGATCAGATTTGTGTTCAAAATATTGTATCGATCTCCTAATCCCAATGTATACGTGTGACGACTTTGAAATAGATCCGCGAAACAGAAACAAAGTTTTGGACCATTAATGCAAACCGTAACGGACAGACGGACGGATGGATGAACAAAATGACGGACAGACAGTCAGTCGCTCCAGACAAAGTACACAGCTTGGGGAAGCACTCATTAACGAACAATGGCATTTCACGGCATGTTACATGCGAAAGTCATATAATAAGTGAGAACATAGAACGACAAAAATATACTCACTCCAAACGCAGCATGCTAAAGTTATGGTAATGGTGCACTGCAAATCTGTAGGTCATAAGTTACCTACAAACCAAGTTTGAAATGGATACAATGGAAATTAATTGAGACTAAATAAGGAAAAATGGAGATAACTAAAATAAACAGACCAGAGTTATGTACCTAGTACTTTGCCGTTCTCCTGATCACACGGTATAAGTGTGACCACTTTGAAATAAATCTGCCATACAGTAACAACGAGTTGACCAATACATGCAATCCATGACGGACGGACGAATGCACATTCAGGCAGACAGCCGGCCGGACGCTGGATTATACCTGCAAGCTTTACAGACAGAGCCAACTCATAAAGTATTGATTACAGAAGACTGGTTCGATGCGTCTCCGAAACGGGACCGTACAAGGTTAATTTACAAAAACCTATTTAGACTAAGTTTCTAGTTTATTTGTCAACAGATACATCTAGGACTAGATTACACGTTGACGGACGTTGAGTCTTCAATTAACGCAAATGCATATACATTATAAATTCTGTCCCAAAATCGCTAGAAGCGCCTCAATTATAAAATAAATAATGACCTTGCGGTTATAACAAAAGTCAATGCGACATGCTTCATTCGTCTTTCACCAATGAGCTAAGTCTATGTGGAAAAGCAGCCAGTTGCTTGGGAAGATTGTTGTGTGAAGTACTGGTGTGAGAAAACCAGGAAAGACATTTGTAGGTGAACTGGCCGCCGTGGTTTTACTGAGGAAATGTTAAAAACGGCGTTAACCCCAATCAATCAATGTTGAAATTAACTTATCTCTAATTTGTAGATTTAATTTCTATTTCCTATTTTGAATAGTGATGAAAACATTGTGGAAAAAGACAAACTTGCTGATTATCATTCATCTGTTAAGGTGAGTCAAATGTGTCTAAAAGGGGCAAAGGTTAAACTAATAACTGTAGACAAATGTTTTCGTTATCTAGGTTATATAATTTATTTTATTCATGTTTCAAAGCATTGTTTGGAAAGGAGGAATTGCTTATTGTCAGCAATTGCTCCGTTTGCAAATACACTTTCAACATTCGTATGTAACTAAGTAGATATGACGGAATCGGTTCAACCCTTTCTCGCTTACAGTCGCTTGTTGACGCATGTGCAGCAGACGGCTGCATAATTGTTTATCGTGACCCATTTCCTCTTTTTCCACAAAGGTTTCAACTATATATTTTTCCCTTTGATGTAAGGCAAATTCGTCTCTAGCATGCTATTCAAAATGTGTCGAGTAAAAGAATGTCCATGGTAAAACGTTCAAATATGAAAATAATTAATTTGAAACGTGTTTGAAAGCATTGTGTGAAAAGGAGGAATTGCTCATTGTCAGCAATAGCTCCATTTTCAACAATATTTTCAATATTCGAACTGTTATAGTATCACGGAAAGGGTTCCGCTTCCACGAGGAGGATGTAACCAGTTTCCGCTTACAGACGCATGTGCAGCAGACGACAATCGAAAACATTGTGACAAAAGGAGAAATTGCTTATCGTAGACAATTTCTACTTTTTCCACAATGGTTTCAACTCCTTTCAATAATCTTATTTACAGTGATTTGCACATTTCTCTATATAAGTCGACTGTAACTTAGTGTTGTAAACTAATGGGGTCATAGCACGCTCGACGTTACCTAACACCACTGACATTGAGGTCAATCATAGTGTGTCACGCGTTGGAACTATTTTGTATCATTAATTAATGCAAGCGGAGGGTTTTTCGTGATTCGGTCGAACCAATGAAATCATTGAAAAGGTAGATTATAACCAATCAAAACTCGATTTTGGCGTAGGTATACAACTGTTGACTGTGGTTGCAGCCGTAATCCGACTTTTCGAAAGCGGCCTGAGTATGGGATAGTGGCGAAACGCCCCTATCCCAAAAACTATTCTTCCAAGTGAATGACCGAGACGAAGTCGAGGTCAATAGTTCTCTATTTCGGGTCAATAGTTATTTGCGAGGAAGTATAGTTTTTCACCATTGAACTCAAAAGGAGTAATTAGCTGTTTTATTATATATCTTCATGAAAAACGCATATTTTAACTAGTTTATTTATTACATTGCTGTCATCATTTTAAATGGGTAAATTTATTCTTCCTCCGTCGCAAGATTAAAACGGTCCATTGTGGTTGTGTTGTCATGAGATTGCATCCCCATCGCGTTTATTGTACGTAAAGCGCCGTAACCACACAGATGAACTATTGACTCGAAAATGGACTATTGGACCTGAATTTTAGAATAAAGGCGAACAGGAGTCAAATAGTATACAGCTATTTACTCCTCTTGAGGTCAATAGTGAAAAACTATTCTTCCAAGTCAATGACTATTTCGGGTCAATAGTCATTTGCGAGGAAGAATAGTTTTTCACCATTGAACTCAAAGGGAGTAAATAGCTGTTTTATTATATATCTTCATGAAAAACGCATAATTTAACTAGTTTATTTATAAAATTATAACGCGCGTTTTAAAACATGTTGGTTATGCACGTGCATGACGTCATTTCAAACAATAACGTCATAACAGATGAACTATTGACTCGAACATGGACTGTTGGACCTGAATTTTAGAATAAAAGCAAAAAGGAGTCAAATAGTCATTTTTTATTGAATCACATTTATTTTGCTTCTCGTCCAATCAAATACTTTGATTCATAGTAGATATATAATAATCATTTTTATTGAATCACACGTGACTGCTTCTCGTCCAAGCAAATACTTTGATTCATAGTAGGTATATAATAAACTGTATTATTATATACCTACTATGAATCAAAGTATTTGATTGGACGAGAAGCCGTCACGTGTGATTCAATAAAAAATGACTATTTGACTCCTTTTCGCTTTTATTCTAAAATTCAGGTCCAATAGTCCATTTTCGAGTCAATAGTTCATCTGTTATGACGTTATTGTTTGAAATGACGTCATGCACGCTGCATTTACAATAATAATCCTGTGTTTATGTTAGAATCTACATTTATGTTACATACATTTACCCAATTAAAATGATGACAGCAATGTTATAAATAAACTAGTTAAATTATGCGTTTTTCATGAAGATATATAATAAAACAGCTATTTACTCCCTTTGAGTTCAATGGTGAAAAACTATTCTTCCTCGCAAATGACTATTGACCCGAACTAGAGAACTATTGACCTCGACTTCGTCTCGGTCAATAGTTCTTTATTTCGGGTCAATAGTCATTCACTTGGAAGAATAGTTTTTCACTATTGACCTCAAGAGGAGTAAATAGCTGTATACTATTTGAAAATGTATTTCTTTTATTTCCTGGTAAGTTTTTAAGGATGACTACTCTTCATATATAATATATGTTCCCAATTATACAAATCTTACTTAGCGATAAGTAAAAAGGCATATTTCATCTTTTTTGTTTCCATAATAAAAATGCCTAAATATTTCATTTCGTATCAAGTAATGTTAGTCAGAAAGGGAATTATTTATGCCAACTAAATAGTTCGTATAACATGAATAGTGGAATGTGTTCCAAGCTTAATTAAGATTTTTAATAAGTATTACTTAGGGCTAGGTAGGTAGTGCTGGTGGAATTTGAGTCAGATATAAAATAAGTCCGAGTATACACTGCATGTGTATAAGTGTACTCAGCTATACATGTGTACATTGTTTAATGTTCTTTATATATATATATATATGTAAACCCTTTCCCACATACGCAAGCTGCAGCAGACGGCTTTGAAATCATCTTGACAAACATTTAGAAAAATCTTTATGAGTGAAAGTTCAATTATTGAGTATAGTTTAAAACTCATCACGACCAACCAATTTGATACTTTTGCGTACTACGTTTTCAAAACTTCGTCTGCTTTGTCAGATGCGTCGAAATGCGTCTGTACGTGGGAAAGAGTTTATATTACCTCTTTCAACGCCAATGACAAAATCGACGTTTTTGCAAACAATACGGATTCAGGCGAGACAACTCGTAACGAGCTGTCTCACCTTAAATCAGCTTTGTTTGCCTTTTAGTTATCAAAATAGTCCAAACTGGTATTTCATGAGAAATGGAGTCGCCCGATTTTGAACATGGAAGAGTCTACTTTAAACAGGGTTCTATTGCTACTAATCTTCAACTGGACTATAGTGTACAACCGTATTGTTGTTGTTGTTCTGGTTGACAGACAGGACAATTAATCTTTACCCACTATACAACACATCTTCATCAGGTGACGTTGAAAACAACAAGGTAAAGATATCAAATAACTATATTTACAAAACATTGTGAGAGAAGGAGAAATTAATCTGCATGAACGAGTCTTTTGACACAATATGTTCAATAGTTGTCTGTTGCAGGTACGTCAAATTGCGTCTGCATGTGGGAAAGGGTAACATCGCAAACCGTGTTAGTTGCAAAGGTGTCTAGGTATTATTCCCCGTTTAAGCATGACTTTTCTTTTTAAACCGCACATGCGTAGAACCAGCTGTGTTACAGTACTTGTTAACGTTTGTCTCGACGTCTAAAGCGACGTCTAGGAACATACCACGTGCATGCGGACAGCGAAGACTCGGGCGAGGTTGCGCACATAGGCAACTTGACTGATTTTAGACAGATGAGGATAATCCTAATAATACAGCCTGTGCAATGATATTGAATGACGCGTTGCGGAATGTGATCACACGCTGAACCGAAACTGACAACTTTAGTACATATAATCGGTCACTCGTAAATAAGTGAAATCAAAGCGCTGAAAGCGCTGATAGTATAGGGGCATATGTAAGGTGAAAATATAAGGCATAGTTAATATGGTTGAAACAATGAAACATCAACCTTTAAACAAACAAAACCAAAAATGTTTGAAGCAGCACAGATTGCCTGCCAATAACCAATACATAACTTATCAAAGTTTTACCTTTTTCTTGTATAAACAAATAAACAAAACAAAAATCACGAAAGCCAAAAGCCCCACTGTATATTGGAATCGTGCTGGTAAATGACAGACAATCGAAAACATGCTAGAGTCATGTTTCTTTTGCACTGCACATCTGTAGGTCATAAGTTTCCTATACACCAAGTCTGAAATTGATACATTGAACATCTATTGAGATAATGGCCGAAGAAAAAAATATGAAAAAAGACTTTTACACAATGTATAAGTGTGATCACTTTGAAATGAATCGGCCAAACAGAAACTAAGTTTTGACCCAGTAATGCAAACCGTAACGGACAGATAGACGCTCCGGTCAAAGTACACATCTTGGAGAAGCACTCATTAACGAACAAGACCATTTCACGGAACGCATGTGTTGCATGCGAAAGTCATATAAGTAAGAACATGGAAGGACAAAAATATACACACTCCAAACACAGTATGCTAAAGTTATGGTAATGGTACACTGCACATCTCTAGGTCATAAGTTACCTACAAGCCAAGTTTGAAAATTAATTGAGACAATGGTTGAACTGAATATGGAAAAATGGAGATAATTAAAATAAGCAGACCAGAGTTATGTACCTAGTAGTTTGCCTTTCTCCTGATCACATGATATAGCTGTGACTACTTTGAAACGAATCTGCTAAACAGCAACAACGTTTGGACCAATAAATGCAAACCATGACGGACAGACGAATGCACATTCAGACAGACAGCCGGCCGTACGCCGGATATAGCCTCCAAGATTTACAGACAGAGACAGCACATAAAGTATTGATTATAGAAGACTGTTTCGATGCATCAAAACACGTCTGTGTTTAGAAAAGGATTAATATGTTATGGAATTTGTAATGTATTTGTTATCACATATAAGCCGAATCTAGCGATTTGCAGTTTATTTCAACTCCGAAACAGGATCGTACAAGGTTAATTGACACAAACCTATTAAGACGCCTGTGCTCTCCGCCAAATACATTGGGCATAATGGAAGAAACATCCTTTGGTTGGAGTAAATCTGAAACCAACGTCTGTCATATTTTCTTGAATAAGACTGAAGAATATTTTGTTAACTGCTTGGCTCTTTCTTGGTAAGAAGGCGTAGATCACTGGGGTAATTTTGTCTTCAATCTGAATGTCTAGCGTATATATCTGGTGGAAGAGACTGGGGCATGTGTACAATGTTCCATCGCAGAAAAATGTGTTTGAATTTGATAGGTTGTGGATGTTTTCAGTGGTGGCGAAGGCTATCATACGGCTTTTCTCGAAGTTGTCGTCGAACAAAAGAAACCTATCTCCGGTAGCTATTTCTGTCCACTTCCTTTTAGTATTATGTTTGTCTTTGCCTTTGGAAGTGGAGGTGTCTGTTTTCTACGAGCTCTGTACAGGGAAGATTTTGCGGAATTAAATGTCGGCAAAGTCTGCTGGGTGGTTGTGGTTGTGTTTTCCAAAGCCTGTTGGTATGTTGTTGCAGGTTGACAAAGAAGCAGAGCAACCGAGTTTGATACATCTCCAGAATACTTTGTCTTCTCCTCTACGATTTACTCTGTAGATGAATCCATCTAGTGCCAAGTTATGGCCTCCCTTTCTATTGGTCATGAGTTTAACATTAAGCTGTGCATTGACCATGATTAAACATGAGAAATGATTTCCTCATTTAATCATTGCCCTTAAAACCAGAAGATTCTGACAGTTTGAATTTGATTACTAACTATTGAATCTTTAGAACAGTATGCTTTATACTTTAAGAAAGAAAATTTGTTATGACAGTTTGAATTTGATTAATTAATAGCTGTCTAACTGTAAGAACATAAAGCTTAATCTTAAAAGGCAAATATTTTGTGTGTTTGAATGATAATTTGTTTGTGCTACATGTTTATAACAAATTTATTGCAAATTAATAACGGATTAACTTAAGATAATTATGCTAATTAATAACTTTTTATGATAATTTTATTTTCAAAATTTACTCTCTAAGATTGTAAATCACCAAGTTTTACAGGTAGGGCATCCTATATCATTGAAGGGCGTGACTTCTCAGCTTTAAAAAAAAAAACAATAATGGGGTGAGTCATGTATTAAGTCTTTCAGCGCCAAAGGCAATATTGAGGTTTTTGCAAATAATTCAGATTCATGTGAGTCAGCTCGTAAGACGAGCTTTCTCACTTGAAATCAGCATTGTTTGCGTTTTAGTTATAAAAATATTTAGAAAAAATCTTATTACATGAAAGATAGAATCAGCCGATTTAGAACTTGGACGAGTCCACAAAAATGAACAATTCAAATAGTTCCCCTACATCCTACATTAACAACTAGAAAAAGATGATGCAAGGCATCAATGTCGCCGGTAAAGACTGCATTCTTGACTTACATTAGTCTAAACATACAAATAATGTTTTCATTAAGGTCAAATTACGCTAAATACATCCGCGGGCCAGGCGTTCCTAAAAAAAAATTGTTTGCCTAGAAATGGTTGTACATCTGGCCCAGACTGCATTGGATATGTGACAATGGGTGTAAATTCTTTGTAAATATGCAGAGGGTGAACTGGAACTGTTTGATTTGATCATTTTAGGTATTTTGACCTTATGTGAAAGTGAAGGTAGAGGATGTGAAACCCAGTTTCAGCCTAGCTGGATTGTGGTAAAAAGGACGGTCCCCATCTTCACAGAGCGAGTTTTTTCTTGCATAATGCATGACCCCCCCCCCCCCATTTTCTATGAATTATTTTAAAGGTAAGTGGTATTTCAATGTTAATCCATGTATATCTAAAATAAGAACTGTTTCTAAGCTAAATAAAATATTGATCACATGACTAGCGCATACCGACCGCGTAGATTTGTAATTTTTGCACACGTCACTTTTTGCAACTGTTCTCACTGGTTAATTTACTTAGGAAGACTTTTGGTTCACTTCACATACTTAAATCATTTTATTTAACACAAATTATAGAATTCACATAAAAGATAATATAGAAATGCTGTTTTTCTATGGAATGCATTCGAATAAAACATGCACTAGAGCTTTGCCTGATTTGTTATTCACTTTCTTCGATGTCACAAATACTCGATCTTGACACGAGGTGAACATTTCGAAAGATGCTCAAACACTTAATATTACAGATAGATAGCTAATATTACACACTTAAATGATTAAATATATGCAATATTAAATGTGTATTTGGCTTGAAACAAATTAAGAAAACAAAAAACTCTGATAAACAATAATTTTAAAAATAAAGAAAATCGGGTTTTTCGCACCCAATTAATTTCATACTTGCCAGCTTTTAAATAGTAATGGGACTCGCAACTGGTATTTCTCTTGCGCCATACATATATTGTATGCATCAATGATTTAAATAAACAAGTTATCTGATATGGTATTTCAAGTGTGGTCTATTTTTTAAACATATGAGGATAAATTTTAATATCTGTGAAATACTTATTATAATTATTATTAAAAAGGAGAAAATTCATGTCTTCAGCAATTTAACCGTTTTCTCAATGTTTTAAACGTTTAAAGGTTTTCTCAATGTTTTAAACGTTTAAAGATTTTCATTGTTGCTCCAAACATGGAAAGGGTTAAATAGCTTTTTATTGCATGTAGATTTAAATCCCAAACTGTATTTGTTGTGGTTTTATTGACAAATCCAAAAAATGCAAAATCCTGTCCAAGAGAAATCCTGAAATTTGTATGTGGAATTTCAAAAATCTTGGAATTAGTCCTTAATGAAAAAATGATGCGTATGTTTAGACTAATGGAAGTCAAGAATGCATGTTTGTTAACAAATAATTAATGCAGTCTTTACCGGCGACATTGATGCATTGCATCATCTTTCTCTTGTTGTTAGTATATGTATGATGTAGGGGAACTATTTGAATTGTTCATTTTTGGTATTGTGAGCAAATTGATGGGAACCATCTTCGCGGAGTGGCTTTTTCTTGTTTAACTCTTTCAGCGCCGAATTGTTCAAAGTAGACTCGTCCAAGTTCAAAATCGGTCGATTCTATTTTTCATGTAATAAGATTTTTTTTAAATATTTTTATAACTAAAACGCAAACCATGCTGATTTTAAGTGAGAAAGCCCGTGACGAGCTGACTCACATGAATCTGAATTGTTTGCAAAAACCTCAACATTGCCTTTGGCGCTGAAAGACTTAATACATGACCCGCCCCATTATTGGGGTTATTTTAAAGCTGAGAAGTCACGCCTTTCAATGAAATAGGGTGTACTACCATGTATTATATATACCATGTATACTTAAAAAGAAAACATCGGAAGACAACAACCAAAGATCGAAGACATTGTGAGAAAAGCAGGAATGTGAACACGATTACTTTTTTCCATACAATGACTTTAAAATATAATAATATAATATGCCAAAAAAAGTCAACAAAGGGGAAAAAGGGTAAAAATATTGTTGTGTCTATGTGCAATAACTTAAATATGATATATCTTTATTGTTATGTATCTATACTGAAAATATGTTTTGAATTCATTGTGTTTTATTAATAACAATATATACACAATAGATAAACAGTGTGAATGTCAGGTTGGTAACTTCTTAGGTTTCGTTTTGTAAGGAGTTGTCAGCCATTCACCTGTATAGAAAATATACCCGTTTCCTCTTTACAACATATAATTTATTGAATGCTTTTAAGTTGTTTAAACTGAACAATTTGAGTATCTTATATGTTGCTAATATCTGCAAAATGATTAGATAAATAAATAAATGCTTTTGTCACAAATAGTATCAGATGTGTGTAGATGCTGGAAGGTAATGGTTAACATTATTAGTATATGACCAGTACTGGATGATGTATGTTCCAGGAATAAGTAACAATAAGCGGAAGTATTCTCACGTTTTCAACCTAAATGTATAAAATTATGATAACAATGTTACGTATATGTATGTATTAAACGACATACCATTTTCTGTTGTATGTATATTTATATGTATGTTTTATAGGACTATGAGCTTATAATGCTTAATGTCAATTAAAATTTCTGTTCTATTCTGTAAAACTTATTTGATTTACGTGGAAATTAAGATGAAATTAAATTGCTAGTCTTTGACCTAATGTGAAAACACTCGAGTAATGGTTATTGGGACGAAAACGCAGCCGCCGACAAATTATGTGCGCATAAGTCTGTGAGTAGTGAAAGTAAATTATTAGAGCCTGTACACGCACCACTACTGAACACATATTACACAAGCTTGTTAGAATATTTTGTCAACTTGTGTAGATTCTGATACGACTGAACTGGTGGACACAGATGGTCAGAACATACACTGTTCAGAATGGCAACTTGTACCTTTTTTTCGTGCACTTCTCATCAAATCCTTTTCGACATACAGACGCATTTTAACGGAAATGCAGCAGATAACTTTTGAAGAAAAAGAAAGTTTTGACAAGGCTCCCAAGGGGTATATAAGTTTCAATTGACGATAAGTAACTGAAAACTGAAATCATGTTTTAAAAATAATTAATATTTTTTACAAAATGATATATATGAGCCGTTCCACGAGAAAACCAACAGTATGGTCTTTGCGTAATGTATCGATCCAGATCAGCCTGCGCAGTTCGCGCAGGCTGATCCTGTCCGACACATTCCGTCTCAGGAGGGATAGAGGTATAGAGTAATTATTCCTGAAACAAAAATCCACAGGAGGCGAAAAGGGTCGGCCCGAATTTAACTGCGGAGCATACTTAATATGATCCGGGTCGATACTTAACGCAGATTCCACAATGTTGGTTTTCTCGCGAGACGGCTCATATTACAAAATGAGCGGAATGTTCGTTTGGCACAATGATTTTAACTCTTTTAACATGATTTGATTTTTATCTTAGCTGATTTTCATTTTTGTTTCTGATTATTTCATATTTTGTGTTGTTTGATGGAAATGGAGGAATCCGCTGTGGTCGAGTGGTTAGCGTCGGGGATTTCGAAACCGGGTGTCCCGGGTTCGATTCCCATTCGCGGCACTACGGTCATGGTGGAGTGCCCTTGAGCAAGGCACATTTTCTAGCCTAGTACTGGTTTGTTTACCCAGGGATCATGAATAAGTGAACTGTCGCCGTGATATAACTGAAATAATGATGAAAGCGGCGTAAAACCCCAATAAATAAATAAATTGATGGAAATGGTTATAAAACACAACTGAGAGCACCAGTCTTAGTTGGGACCTCCTTCAAACAGGTAGGATAAGCGCATATTATTAACTCCTCTTTCACACACATAACATCGAATTTTTTACAGTTTAAAACAGTGTGGCAAATGGAGAAATTGTCAATAATTTTTTTCAAAAGTTTGCTGATGTAATTTCTCCAGTATTTGTCTGTCCTTCGCTACCATGGGACTTTCTCTAACAGTTCGGTTCCAGGCGGTTCTGGCAGTTCAAATATTTATTTTCCCCTCCGGTTCCCCTGAGCAGTTGGAGGAAGTGGGTATTCTGCCATATCATTACGAATATTTAACTCGGTTCTCTTCGGATACAGTTTCACATTGAAAGCGTCAAAAAGCATTTAAAAACGATCTTTCACAATGAGAGGATGCAACTTTAAATTTCAGCGTGTAAATAATACCGTCATAAATTTGCATTGCTTTGACAGCGTTCCCTTTGAAATATAGACATGTTATGATGTTACGTGATATCGTAATAAAGACCGAACAAATAATCGTCGTATCATTTAGGGTTTTGCATTCACGCAGACGACATGTGACATTTTATGGTTGGAGAAGTTGTTCAAAATTAGTATTATAAAATGATCTATAACTCGGTAACGAAAAATGACATAAATTTGTCAATTAAACCATTTCCCACATATAGGCGCTTTATGAACAGAACAGAACAGAACAGTGTTTATTTTCTTTTGACTTATACATAATACATCGTCATACAATCACATACAAAGTACAAAATATACATTACATCACATGAAAACATGAACACGAACGGGATAGAAATACAAAAAGAAAAAAAGAAAAAACGAAAGGAGAAAGAAAGAGAGAGTTTACTACAAGATTTAGAGGACAAACAATTCACATTACTTTTAAAGAGAAGAAAAATAAAATAATGGCAAATATTGTTCGGTGTGAAATCAAATTATGGCAATGTTAACGATCTTTGTTTTGAGGCTTCTTTTATAAATTTAGCTACGTTGCATAATGTTACTTTGTTTTTACATTTGAGCAAATCAAGAAATTTGAACGTTGACGGCTTTTTATAATAGTGTTTAGGGATATATTGTCTACGTAAATCGTTAAAAGTTGAGCATACACATATAAAATGAAAGCAGTCCTCAATGTCATTATAATTACAACACAGACAATAACGTAAATTTCTATCTATCCTATCCTACCCATATGACGTCTCTGCAGCTGACGACTTTTGAAAACATTCTGACAAAAGGAGAAATTGCTCAAAACGACCAACTTCTCCCTTTGCCAATGTTTTCAACCGTTTTCACTTATTATACCTACATTTTGAGTGATTTTGTGTGTTTTTGCCTAGATCATTTCATAGGTTGTCTGCTGCTGATTTGTTGTATGTGGGAAAGGGTTAACAGAACTAGTACTGTGTAGTGTACTTGATACCATTGTATTAATGGTTCTCTTTAACCCTTTCCCTCATACGACAATTCTGCAGCAGACGACTTTGAACATATTTTGTCAAAAGATGGAAAATCTCTATAATTGAATGGATAACCTATGACGAAAAGTGGAACACATTGTGGCAAAAGGAGAAATTGCACGTTTTGTGCAATTTCTTCTTTTGTCACAATGTTTTCAAAAAGCCATCTGCTGCAGAGGCGTCAGAAAGCGTCTATATGAGGGAAACGGTTAAACAAATAAGTATAAATGAATTACGAAGCGGAAAATACATAAATGAATTTAGCATACCTTGAGGGATCCCTCAAACAAGTCGTTAACCCTTTCCCCTCATACAACAATTCTTCAGCAGACGACTTTTCACATATTTTGTTAAAAAATAGAAAATATCTATAATTGAATGGATAACCTATGACTAAAAGTGGAAAACTTTGTGGCAAAAGGAGAAATTGCTCGTTTTGAGCAATTTCTTCTTTTGTCACTATGTTTTCAAAAAGCCGTCTGCTGTAGAGGCGTCAGCAAGCGTATATATCAGGGAAAGGGTTAATCAAATAGTTTTATAGAAATCATTTCTTGAACGATTGATACTCACAATATTTTTGATGTACTGCTCCATTTGGGCACGTTTAATTTGCTTGTTTGTACGGTGTTTCATGCCGTTTTCAACACTTGTTCAGTTATATCACATAGTTGCCAGTGCTACGTGTATTATTACTCCTGACATAAATGCATCAGCCGCAACGCTATACCCGCAACCCTGAGCGTCAAGGAGGGAGTCGAGTCCCGGTAGCTCAGTCGGTAACGACGCGGGCTGTCAATCCAGGGGTTGTGAGTTCGAATCCCGGCTCGGCCAACTTTCTTTCCGACGTTTGACAAAAGTCATTGCGACATGCGTCATTCATCTTCCACCAATGGGCTAAGTCTATGTGGAAAAGCAGCCAGTTGCTTGGGAAGATTGTTGTGTGGAGTACTGGTGTGAGAAAACCAGGAAACACATCAGTAGGTGAACTGGCCGCATTGATATGTCTGAGAAATGGTTAAAAACGGCGTTAAACCCCAATCAATCAATCAATCAGTCAAGGAGGGAAGCCATTGTTACCGTTCTTGATATGACGCAACCGGGGGATACTGAGAACCTCGATCTCCTGCTTCAAAGGCAGTCGCTTTAACACCTCTTACCCACATGCAGTAAATCTTTCAGCAGACGACTTTGAGATCATCTTAACAAATCAATGGGATGTCTCTGTAAATGAATGTTATATGACTAAAAGAAATTGAAATCATTGTGGCAAAGGAGAAATTGCTTTTTGTCACAATGTTTTCAAAAGTCGTCTGCTGTGTCAGAATGTGTCAGAATGTGTCAGAATGTGTCAGAATGCGTCAGAATGTGTCATAATGTGTCAGAATGCGTCAGAATGCGTCAGAATGCGTCGGAATGTGTCAGTATGCGTCATAATGTGTCAGAATGTGTCAGAATGTGTCAGAATGTGTCAGAATACGTCAGAATATGTCAGAATGTGTCAGAAAGTGTCAGAATGCGTCAGAATGTGTCAGAATGTGTCATAATGCGTCAAAATGCGTTAAACACCACACTATGGATTAGTATTACTTATTTTATTCTTTCAGCGCCAATTGCAGTATTGCTGTACTTGCAAACAGTACATATTCAGGTGAGTCAGTTCGTCAAGCGCTGTACATCAGCGTTGTTTGCCTTAGAGTTATTAAAATATCCTTAAAACCTTTATTACATGATCAATGGAGTCGCCCGATTTTGAACATGGATGAAACTACTTTAGGGAATACGGCGCTTAAAGCGTAAAATAGTGGACCATTAAACCACTTCGAGCCATATATGTGACTTCCCTACTAGATGCTTAAGCCAACTGGTTTTTACGTTATAAGTGTTTCTGGTTCGCCGTACAAATTTGAACACGGCTCCCTCTTGGACTGAACTATATTTGGGGCATGGACGTTGGTTATATTTAAATGAAGGATGAATGGAAAGAAAGGCTAGAAAAAAAACCAAGAATTAAACCCATTTCCCAACCACGTAAGACAAATTTGCAGCAGACGACATTGAAAACGGTATTGAAAATAATATGGAAAGAGGTCTCACTGAATGGAAAAACAATTATTGAATAGAGTTGACAACATTGTGGTAAAAGGAGAAATTGCTCTTTATTATGAGCATTTTCTCCTTTTACCACAATGTTTTCAACACTCATCTACTGCACATGCGTCAAGTTTGCGACGACCAAGCAATAGTGTATATCAAGTTACGTAGATAACAATTATCGTTCAATTTCGTGCAATCTACTCTTTAACTGCATTGTTATCTACTGATCTAACTGATCTAACAATATTTACTAAAGTCTTTTTAAAAATATGTAAACACAATTTGTGAAGAATCAGGTGAGATAATCTCGGCTGTAGGATTGCAGCGGGGTACGGATTAAAACCTAATATTTGCGACGGCATATCGAGGGCTCGGCGTGAAACGGTTGTAACTAAAATTGTTTTTTTTTTTTACCAATGTTAATCACCTGGCCATAAAGTCTTTATAAGCGTTAAATCATTTTTCTTGGTAAACAATGGAAATTTAAGTGCCATTGCTCGTTCTGAGCAATGTCACCTAAATTTGCATTTTTTACAAAGGGGTTAAAATTCCCCCTAAACCAGGGTTTTCAAAATAGGTTTTTAGTTACAACCGTTTCAGGCCAAGCCCTCGATATGTAATTATCAACGATAGATACGTAACACAACGCAATTATTATTACACCCTTGTGCATTTGTATAACAAGTGATGTCATCTGAAATAAAGGATGACATATTTATTTATCATGCTGTTGCATTGTTTTTGGTTGATAAACTGCCTGCCTGATAAACTTAGCTTTATCAGTCACCTCACGTTTATCAGGCACCTCATCATTAAATTAAATTAAAGATGGCGGATAAAACCAAAAATCCTTAAAATGCGATATAAAAATCAAAGAAATGAGAAATTATTCTCCTTGCTAGTGAGTAAATATTATACTGATAAATTTTGAACGTACAGTTTTCTAAATATTTAATTATTACTTACTTATGGCCGAAACCATTCGGGACTATTTCTTATTGGAACGTCCTTCGGTTTATTTTCATATTATTGCGCAACTTAAAATGGAGAGGCTCTGGACAGGTTTTTTGTCTCATTTTAATCAAATTAGACAGAAAAGCACATAAAAAATGTAAACATGATAAAAAGAATACCATGCTAGTGTCTGATATTATAAAATTTATCAGGCTCGGCTGAAAAAAATGAAATCTCGGCGCAGCCTCGCTTTCATTTTTTTCTAAGCCTTGCCTGATAAATTTTATAATATCAGACACTAGCATGGTATTCTCTATATATCACATCGAACTCGAGGTTCTTCAGCGTATGCTTTGCGTCTGCTTTTGCGTATAAACTATACGTCTGATTACGCACAATTTGTTAAGGCATGCTTAAAACAAATCTGCCTCGATGTATACTTTGGTATAATGCTTTAAAGCGACTGAACTCCAGATACCAAACTGTCGAAGAAAAAAGAAAATAAGTGTTATTTGTATTTGGGGCATTAAAATATGATAACTGACATATTACATACCCCTATAATCGGTGAGATTTTCTTGTTTTCGATGCTTTTTCCATCGCAAATTCTACCCTGTCAGTAACTGGGTAAGTATTTTTAAATAGGAAACCCCTTCATCGGGACAATTGAAAACGACTCAAGTTCACTTTATTAATAAAAAACGATACATTTTCTACCCTGGTTTTACTTGGATAACATAAAGAATAACATTAAGGGCGAATTCGAGTTATTTATTTTTTATTTTTTTCGTGCCATCTGGATTTCAGTCGCTTTAAAACGTCGCCTGTTGCAGATGTTTCAAAAGGCTCATGTATGTGGGAAAGTGTTAATTAATACTTGTCACATCAACATCAATTACAATTGTTGTTGTAGATTTCCTTTTCACAAGAGTATCTATTCATCGAACCGATGATTCAATGTAATACGATTGTAACTACAATATACACTGATATATATATACGCTTGTTTAGTAGCAGCCTTTTCTATTGTTTCCTTTCACTTATTTACGAGTGACCGATTTTATTTACTAAAGATGTCAGTTTCGGTTCAGCTTGTCACGTGATCACATACCGCATCGCGTCATTCAATATCATTGTCCAGGCTGTATTATTATTACGATTCCCCAACTTGTTGGGAATCGTATTGTTTTTCTATTGTTTTTTATTATTTATTTCTTTGTTTCTTTGTTTCTTTATTCTTTTTCTTCTATTCAAATTTTTGTCCGAGCGATATCTCGTGAACGAATGGTCAGATAATATTGAAACTTGGAACATAGATAGATGGCAATGTGAAGGTGTGCAAGACGCAAGAAAATATAACGCTGGGACACTTTGTCGCAAAGTTATCTCACCTTGTTCAATATTTTAATAATTGGTTGATTTTTTGAGCTTGTATAACTCGATAACTCATAAACTACTTGATGGAATTGATTGAAACTTGCAACATAGATATATGGCAATGTGAAGTTGTGCAGCTTGCAAAGTTATCTCCCCTTGTTCAATAAAATGGCAAGGGAATCGTTCGTAACTGTTGCTACAGTTACAATCTCTAGTTATTATTAGGATTATCCTCATCTGTCTAAAATCAGTCAAGTTGCCTATGCGCACTGTTAAGACTCAGACGAGTCTGTGTATGTGCGCAATCTCGCCCGAGTCTTCGCTGTCCGTATGCACATGGTATGTTCCTAGACGTCGCTTTAGACGTCGAGAAAAACGTTAACAAGTGCTGTAACACAGCTGGTTCTACGCATGTGCGTTTTAAAAAGTCTTCCTTAATCCATTACTTCACACAGACGACATTTGACGCCTGCTGTTGCAGACGGCTTTTAAAAAACATTGCAAAACAAAGGTGAGATTGCTCAAAAGGAGCAATTTCACCTTTTATTTCAATATTTTCACCTCTTAATCACTATAACTCTTTCAGTTTTCTTTAAAAGATTGTCAAGCAGACGACCTATGAAAAGTAATGTGGTAAAACGGGGAATAATACCGTGACACCTTTGCAACTAACAAGGTTTGAGACAATTCTGCAGCAGACAACTTTGAACATATTTTGTCAAAAAAAAAAAGAAAATCTCTATAATTGAATGGATAACCTATGACGAAAAGTGGAAAACGTTGTGGCAAAAGGAGAAATTGCACGTTTTGTGCAATTTCTTCTTTTGTCACAATGTTTTCAAAAAGACATATGCCTTGTTAGTTGCAAAGGTGTCACGGTATTATTTTCCCACATGAACACGTAATTTGACGTACCTGCAGCATACATATATAGTTGAAACTATTGTATCATGAGGACAGATTCGTTCATGCAGAGCAATTTCTTTTTCTCTCACAATGTTTTCAAATATATTCAACAGCTATTCTATAACTTATATAGATTTTTGATATCTTTACCTTGCGGTCTTCAACATCACCTGATGAAGATGTGTTGTATGGAGGGTAACGATTAATTGTCCTGTCTCTGTCAACCAGAACAGCAACAACAATACGGTTGTAAAAAATAGGTCAAGATTAGTAGCAACAGAAAACATCATTAACTCTTTCAGCGCCGAATTGTTTAAAGTAGACTCTTCCATGTTCAAAATAGGGCGTCTCCATTTCTCATGTAATACGAGTCTTGGAAAATGTTGGTATAGTACTGAAAGGCAAACAATGCTGATTTCAGGTGATACAGCTCGTTACGAACTGACTCGCCTGAATCTGTATTGTTTGCAAAAAGTTCAATATTGCCTTTGGCGCTGAAAGAGTTAAATGTATTAACCCTTTCCCTCATACGACAATTCTGCAGCAGACGACTTTGAACATATTTTGTCAAAAAATGGAATATCTCTATAATTGAATGGATACCATTGGCGCTGAAAGAGTTAATATAAACTTTTTCCCACATACAGACGCATTTCGACGCATCTGAAGCAGACGAAGTTTCGAAAAACAAAGTTAGCAGAAGCATCAAATTAGTTTGTCATAATGAGTTTTAACCCTTTCCCTGATATAGACTCTTTCCGACGCCTCTGCAGCAGATGGCTTTTTGAAAACATAGCAATTTCTCCTTTTGCCACAATGTTTTCCACTTTAAGTCATAGGTTATCCATTCAATTATAGAGATTTTCTATTTTTTGTCAAAATATGTTCAAAGTCATCTGCTGCAGAATTGTTGTATGAGGGAAAGGGTTAAACTATACTCAATAGTTGAACTTTCATTTACAAAATTGTTATAATTATTTATTTGGGTTTTACGCCGCTTTCAACATTAATTCAGTTATATCACGGCGACAGTTCACTTATTCATGATCCCTGGGTTAACAAACCAGTACTAGGCTAGACAATGTGCCCTGCCCAAGGGCACTCAACCATGATCGTCGTGCTGCGACTGGGGATCGAACCCGGGACAGCCGGTTTTGAAATCCCCGACGCTTACCACTCGACCACAGCAGATTCCTCAAAATGTTTATAATTGTTTGCCAAGATGATTTCAAAGCCGTCTGCTGCAGATTGCGTATATGGGGAAGGGTTAACCGTCGAATATGTCATCCAATTTTCGTAAACATGTCATGATATATATACATACATAAAGAACATTAAACAATGTGTAGACATGTATAGATGAATACACTTATACACGTGCAGTGAACTCTGACTTATTTTATATCTGACTCAAAGTCCACCAGCCCTACCTACCTAGCCCTAAGTAATACTTAACATCTAAATTAAGCTTGGAACACATTCCACTATTCATGTTTTACGAAATATTTAGTTGGCATAAATAATTCCCTTTCTGACTAACAATACTTGATACGAAATGAAATATTTAGGCATTTTTATTATGGAAACAAAAAAGATGAAATATGCCTTTTTACTTATCGCTAAGTAAGATTGGTGCAATTGGGACCAGATATTATATTTTAAGAGTTGTCTTCCTTGAAAACTTACTAGGTAATAAAATAAACACATTTTTAAATAGCATTGAAAACATTGTATGGAAAGGATAACTAGTGAATTTGAGCATTTTAAAATGTCCCCTGCAGCAGGATATGGTGTAAGCAGTTTGCATTAATGTTTAAAAAGGAATGAACAATCTGTCTTTTTCTCGTCAGACAACTTTTGAAGACAGTGTGACAAAAGAAGCAAAAGCAATGTTTTCTTTTGCCAGACTGTTTTCAACCGCTATGCAATAATAAAACTGTCTTTTAACGAGATGTTATATACTTTTATCTAGATGATTCCAAAGTCGCCTGCTGCAGATTTGTTCGGGAAAGTATTGTTGACTCGCGATAACATCGACCTCGAAAGGGACTCATAAATTATTTCGAGTTATCGGCGTGTTCGAGTCATACCCACACTAAATTCATTTATGTATTTTACAGATTCGTCTTTCGATTAGACCTAAATGTTTATTATCAAAAAGCAATTGCGGGATATAGCATGCGCACCAATTCTGATGGCTCGTCTCGAGCAGTCAGAACTGCTGCTACTACGCTTTGAAAAGATTGTTCCGTCTGTTTGAGTTAACTGATATCTTCGAATTATCACATGTTCGAGTTATCGCTAGTCCACTGTCCTTATCCTTAACTCTTTCAGCGCCAAAGGCAATATTGATGTTTTTGCAAACAATGCTGATTCAGGTGAGTCAGCTCGTAACGAGCTGTCTCACCTGAAATCAGCATTGTTTGCCTTTTCGTTATCAAATTAGTCCAAAACTTTTATTGCATGATAAATGAAGACGCCCGATTTTGAACATGGAAGAGTCTACTTTAAACAATTCGGCGCTGAAAGGGTTAAGCAATCAATGATTCAGAATATCAATCGATGTCGCGCAGTTTTCAATTCTCATTTGGTTTTTAATCAACTGTTAAAACATAGCAAAGAATATTGAGAATAGTGATTCAAAGTATTTCTATTGAGCAAAATATGGAGGGGTAAGATTAACATAGCTTTCAAAACAATGTTAAAAAAGAAAGAGCCAAAGTCAGAAAAACATGCACAGCCGAATTACTACCGGTGAGGTAATTAAATAGCTATTTTTCATTACCGTATGAAACACAGTTTTTATTTCAATAAGTCCACGCGAATTTTCGGATAATTGCAAAGGAATGTCAGTCTTATTTACACTTGATTTAAAGTTTTATTTTTATTTTAATCCAATCTAAAATACGTTAGGACTTTTTTTATATGACTAAATAAACGTTCGAATGATTTTTTAAGTAACTCTTTCCACATGGAAACGTCTTTTGAAGATTTGCTGGATGTGCGTTTATAGGGATAATGCTTTTATATAGGTTTTCACCGTGTTTAACAGTATCTTAGTTATAGAACGTTCGTCAGTTCTTCTTTCGTGTGTTTTTCCTGACTCCGTAATACACCAGGAAATTGACCGTTTCTCCGCATGTATATCACATTTGAGTCGTTCCTCGAGAACCCCAACCCCCCCCCCCCCCCCCCCCCCCAACATTTTGGACTCTGCGTAAAGTATCGACCCGGATCAGCTTCAGCATGCCGTGCAGGCTAATCCGGACAGAGACTTTTCGCCTCCTGAGGGTTTTCTGTTTCAGGAATCATTACTCTATACCTCTATCCCTCCTGAGACGGAATGTGTCGACCCGGATTAGCCTGCGCGGATTGCGCAGGCTGATCTGGGTCGATACATTACGCACAGAGTCCGTAATGTTGGTTTTCTCGTGGAAAGTCTCATTTAGTCAAGTTGAAGCAGGAGAATGGTGCAGGCTGTATATACGTTTATAAAGCACTCTGGATATCACTGGCCGAGCAATGGATGTGCAACAAAAGTAGCATGTCTGTTATGAGTTTAAGAACTAGGCACATTCTTGATTTTTTTTTCTGCTACAGAAATGAAATAAAACTTAATCGACCCTTTCCCCACTTGTGTAGACGCAATTTGACGTATCTGATGCAGACGACTTTTGAAAACAGTGTGGCAAAATGAGAAATGGCTCATTCATGAGCAAGATCTCATTTTGTAACTTTTTTTGTGTACTTTACACAACAATTATATATTCATTACATGGATTTCCCATATTTGTCTAGCTGTTTTCAAAGTTGTCCGCTGCAGATGTTCTGTCTGTGGGAAAAGGATGAAAGGAACACGAAATGCCACAAAACATCGCAATGTCATTACTTTTCATTATGTCATTAAAACTCTTTTTATATAACTTTTTTTTATTTCGATTATTAGAATATATTTCTGTAACTGTAACAAACACTAATTTGTTTCTATTACGATGAAGTGTATAACAATCTACTTAAGAAAATAGCCTAACTCATGTTTCGGTTCAGTAACGTTTTGTCAGAGTGCGAGACAGTTGTGGAGCGTTAAACAACTGGTACGAATGTTAGTTATTAGTACTATACCGTAATCCTTGTTCGCAACTTAAATGGTGTTTTATCAAGTGTTTAACCGCTCTCTAGATATTGGCTGTTCTTTGTGTTAACTGTTTGTCATAGTTATATTGCAATTCAGTTAGACATTTGAATTGTGTATGTATGTGTCGAGTTGTTTTCTATTCGTGGTGGAATACTTTTTTTGAAGCTAGAAAAATATTTAAATCTAAAATTAAGTGTCAATCGTAAAGTTTTTCGAAATATGAGCCGTTCGCGAGAAAACCAACATTGTGGTCTTTGTTTAAAGAATCGACACGGATCAGCCTAAGCATGCAACGCAGGCTTACACGGACAGACACTTTTCGCTACCTCTGGATTTTCTGTTTCAGGAATCATTACTCTATACATATATCCCCCTGGTACGGAATGTGTCGGCCCGGATCAGTCTGCGCGGATAGCGCAGACTGATCTGGGTCGATACATTACGCAGAGGCCATAATGTTGGTTTTCTCGCGAGACGGCTAATATAGTGTCAATCATAGTCAGATTTTAACGCTCACATTCTTCAATATTTCGGGGTTCGTCTGTTTTCGAAATATATGAGTAAAATGTGTTAAATCTCGAAAACTGTAATTTTATAGTTGAAGACATTGTATAAGAAAGCGAAAAACTGCTCGTATTGAGCAATTTCTCAATTTTCCACAATGTTTTAACAATCCGTGGACTGGCAACGTGCTAAACGCTGTGTATGCAATGGAAAGGGTCTACATCAGCAAGTTTCATGTTTGATACAACAGTTTCTGATCCTTAAAGATAAATGTAATTTACATTTCATGTTTTTATGTATCTGACTGAATTCGTGCGTAAACAATTTCATTAAAAATTGGCTTTCAACATATCAAAACTATGTAGTATCATATCTCGTTTGTACATCGTACAAAATAAAATTATTTATAAACACCACCGAACGAATTTCTTAATAATCTCTTTTCCAGAGTGAAGTTTTACAATTGACAGTTGTTTGCACAGACAGTTATAATCGACAATGAGGCGAATTAAGTTTAGCGTCATAGCCATAGTTCTACAGTGTGCTTTTATACTCATATTTGGAATTTTCGGAGAATATGGAGAATCGGCGAGACCAATCAAACCGACGAACGCGAGTGATGTGGCATCGCTGTATCCATGTGAGTGACATAATTTATCATTATAAACAGTAGTAGTAGTAGTAGTAGTAGTAGTAGAAGTAGTAATAGTAGTAGTAGTAGTAGTAGTAGTAGTAGTAGAAGTAGTAGTAGTAGTAGTAGTAGTAGTAGTAGTAGTAGTAGTAGTAGTAGTAGTAGTAGTAGTAGTAGTAGTAGTAGTAGTAGTAGTAGTAGTAGTAGTAGTAGTAGAAGTAGTAGTAGTATCATGATAATCATCATAATAATCATAATCATTATAATAATTATAATCATCACCACATTATAATCGATATCATCATAATAATATCATAATCATCATCATCATTATAATCATAATTATAATCATATTTATAAGCATCATCAGTATAATCATCATCATCATAATAATATCATAATCATCATCATCATCATCATCATCATCATCATTATCATCATCATCATCATCATCATCATCATAATCATCATCATCATCATCGTTATAATAATCATAATAGTATGATCATCACCAGCATTCTCCTCCTCCTCCCCCTCATGATCATCATCTCCATCATCAATAGGTTGTATATGACCAGCTCGGCTATAAATGAAAATTCATGTACATGTACATGTACTTGCTTACTTTTGTGACTTTTTCAAATGGATTACCCGTGAATTCACATGGCATAATCCATTGTGTATTCGTCAGTAAGATTAAGCCATGTTTGTATACATGTGTCAAATTAATAATGAGTAATTCTCTATGTGTACGCATTATGTGACACATGTAGTTACTTCATCGCCAAGTTTTAGCCTCAAAGGTCCCAGTGTTATACAAAAATGAGCCGTTCCACGAGAAAACCAATATAATGGACTCTGCGTAATGAACGTCTCATAATGCACCATTTTCCGATCATGAATAAATGGCCTGTGTTATCTAGCTAAATATATAAACAAAAGTGGTCGTAATACATTATCACTGCACTGCTTTCATTCCTGGACAATCGTGAGAGCCTTCATCAACATGAAAGTTTACTAACATTTCAAATGGTGCAGTATCTGATCAGACCCTTAGCGTGCTGAATTCCCTTTACTCGTTAGATGATCGTTGAGTAACTATGGGTGAGTCTTTTGATGGGAATAAATAATCTGAAAGCTTGCACATTCGTGCAATCTAATCTTGGTCTAGAGTTTTCATAAATGCTGTTTTGAATCATATTTTGTAAGAGAAGCAAATACATGTATAATATGAGCAGTTACACGAGAAAACCAACAGTATGGACTCTGCGTAATGTATCGAACCAGATCAGCCTTCGAAGTCCGCGCAGGCTTATCCGGGCCGACACATTCCGTCTCAGGGCGATAGAGTAAGGATTCATGAAACAGAAAATCACCAAGGGGCGAAAAGTGTCTGTTCGGGTTAGCCTATGAGGTATGCTTAGGCTGATCCGGGTCGATACTTTTACGCAGAGTCCACATTGTTGGTTGTCTCGTAATTCGGCTTATATACAGTCGCTCAGCCCTCTTGCCCTCATACAACAAATCTGCAGTAGACGACTCTGAACACATCTAGGCAAATCTATGAAATATCTCGATATATGAAAGTTTAATTAAGTTTGAATTGGGCTGAAACTATTGTGGCAAAAGGAGAAATAATTCATCCTTTTGCCACAATTTTACAAAACTCGTCTGCTGCAAAGAATCGGGGCTAGGGATTACAATTAGTAACCCCACCCCCTTTCTTTTATCTACTTAACCCTGTCCCACATACAAACGCCTTTGAACGCCTCTGCATTAGACCACTTTCGAAAACATTGTGGCAAAAGAAGATATTGCTTAAAACGAGCCATTTTCTCCTTTTGTCACAATGTTTTCAACTCTTTTTTCATAATTAAACTCTCAGCTGTTGAGATTGTTCACGTTTATGTCAATATGTATTCAATATCGTCAGCTGCAGAATTGTTGTAATGTGGGAAAATGGTTAACTCTCATTGTACAACAGAACTGAAAAACGTAAAATCTGTTCTCAGATACCGACGATGCAAGAGGTGATTGTAGACCCTTTGT